>CM049854.1:8550634-9150634 GCA_027422415.1 Schizothorax lantsangensis | reverse complement strand
AAATATATAATTTACAATTTATAAAATGGAAAAAAAAAATTTTTTTGTAATGTCTTGTTTTGTGATCCGAAAAAAACAAGTTAGACTAATGTGGCTTTAGAACAGCATCAGGTTGACTAATTACTGGTTGTGAGGGGATAAATAAACTATAAACTATGAGAGCGAGCAAGCAAAATAAGGGTTAGGCGTAAAAGCACATAGTTATTGTGTTGGGGCCCCATTCCTGGAATTTGCTTAGGGCCCCCAAATCACCAAGTCTGCCCCTAATGGCAGGGATGTCTTATCCTGCTCCTGCAAGGCCACTATCATGCAGAGTTTAGCTCCATTTAACACTACTGTGTAATATTTAATACATACATTTTTTAATGCCTCTAAATGATCAAAGCTTTGCTGAAAAACTTTGTACAGAATCTACTACATGCGTTCTGTCATCTGATTGATAGTAAGTAAAAGGCCTTTTAGTACAACTGCAAAAACATCCCTCTTTAGGTCATGCTTCAAATGTCTTAATGCTGTGAAATCTTTACTGATTTTTGTAAACATAAGAATAACCTTTTATATTGTTTGTTAGCAGGGCTTGACATTAACACCCGCCAAATGCGGGTGGATTTCAGCTGTGGCAGGTAACACGGTCACTCCTACTAGCCACTCTGGTGGGTTGAATTTTATATACAGTAACAGAGCTCGACATTAATACTTGTTCGGGACAAGTAGATTTTTTGAAGGGGCAAGTGAAAAGAGAATTTTACTTGCCTGACCGTACAACTCATGTGATTAAAACATCTAACTGCACCGAAATTTTGGCGAGAATGGTTCTGATTTTATTACATTCGGTGTAAACGGCGATTGTTAATGGATAATCAGTAACAACAAGGTCGCACCAGTTGAAGCTCACGCAGCCTATGTGAGAGAATCTCTTGGAGAAATCAAAACAAATGAACGCAACTGCACACAGAAGAAACATAAAAATGTAACTTAGTTTTCATATTTATAAGACATACAGCCTAAGCAACATGACACGACCAAGAGAGGGAAGTTCCCTGAAAACCACGATTGCAAACGAGTAGTTAATATACATTTTAGTTCAATATTTTAATTTGAATTTATTGAAAGAATATATTGTCAAAGTTGACTGTTTTTGCTCAATTTGGTTAATGAAAATAGTTCCAAACAAAGATCACAGCAGAACAGTCAGCATCACTGAGCAACAATCTGCGGTGTTTTGTGAATGATTCGCGTTTTTTAATTTTGAATCATTTTAGTCAATGATTCAGTGGTCCATTCATAAGGACAGGCGCTTGCTTCATTCTTGAATGAATCATCTGTCTGAACGAATCGTTTGAAGGCATGCTTCAATGACTCATTAATTAAGATAGTCACTTGCTGCCACCTACTGGCGGTTTACTTCAATAGTAGCCTATCTGTATTTTTTTTCCAACATTTCATATTTGTATATAAAAAAAAATATTTTAAAACACCGAGCTCACAACATTATGCCGTTATAATTTTGCATGCAGTGTAAATGCATTTGTGCTATATTTCAGCTACATTGAACTGTCTGAAATGCATCTGAATGCCGCTCCAGTCACTTCTGTTTCTTCTGCAGTGGAAAGATCGGTTTTGTAGATACTAATTTCATATGATTGGTAACAGCCCTATATTATCTTATTATATTAAGTAAAATTATTAATAAATTGTAAGAATTTGATATGAAAGATGATGCATGCATTTAATACAGTTAGGGAAAAATGCCCTTTAAATAGGTCAAAAATGATCTGGAAATCAATTTAAATACATTTTTGCATGCAGTATATACGTATAAAACGTAATTTCCCAACAACAAAATTGTGGCCAGTGAAAATGCTGGTGAGCAAAAAAGTTAATGTCAAGCCCTGTTTGTTAGTATTATTTCAAGATGAACACTTAATGGACTGAAGCAACTTATGTTTACTTGATGATCCATACATCATTTTTTAGGAAACAAAAACAAAAAAAAGTTGAGTTTTAAATATGATCCATCAGGCTTTTGTTAAATGTTTATTTGTTCATCTTTCAAACATCTTCTTGCATTGCATTATATGTTTTGCCCCAACTATAAAAACTACAGAGTTTTGATCATAAAACTAATCAAATATCATCTTACCAAAACATATTACTGGAGAATATTATTATTATATATATATATATATATATTATTACTGAGTAACAATTGATATTTATATGCACTGAATAGTTTTAAGTAGTTTGCTATACTGTTATACAGATCTCACTGATTTACATCACAAGCTGTCAGAATTTCATCTTACTTTTTGGCAACATAAATATCCGCAACTGCACCAAATTGCATATTTTCACTTAGTTCTGTGTTTTTCCTCCTCAAGTATAACATTCCCATCTAAGCCTGATACCAAATATTATAATATCCTCAATAAAAACAAGCTTGCATTCCAATGCAATGCAAGCTTTCATTGCAAAATAATTTAGGATAATTTTGACAGTGATCATTCAAGAACTCAAAAGGTTTTTGAGCATAATGAGAGATTTACAAGCAATTCTTGCAGACCTGTAATTTTTGACAGGGACAACCCCAAGCGCAACAAGGTCCTAAAAAGTACAAAGATTATCCAGTTGTTTTGGAAAGTTGCTGTACCCTGTGTAAGCAAAGTCAGTAGGTTTTAGTCCAATGCGATAAAAATAAGTGTCAAAATAACTAGAAAGTGGAACACAGAGTCAAAATGACTTTCTGGTCTAAAAATGTGTACAAACAGTTGGTTACTTTTTAACCAAATGTGACATACTACCCTGATGTGGATGTGACCTGTCTAAATATAAGTCATATGAACTGTCTTTATGGTGCTCAAGGTCCTTTTCATCATCTTGACAGCATCCATCCCCTTCATTTTAATTATATGGAAAAGAGCTATCTTTTGTGGTCTAAGTCTTACAGGTTTGCAATGACACGACAGCAAGTAAACAATGACTTGGATGGACTATGCATTTTAGGAGATATTATGTACAGCTAAACAAGGTTTAAAGAGAGAAAAAAGCACCTTTTTTCTTTTGGTCTATGGCCTGTTTTTTCAAGAAGGCCTGCACCGCAGACGAATTTACTCCCTTGACGTTGACCTGTTTCTTGGGTGGACCGGTTTTCAGGCTATACCGCTTCTATAGAAGACAAACATGATTGAAAACCACAGAAATACAAACATTTACATATGAAATGACATAAATGACTTATACTAGCAAAATTAATTAATATTACCCTAAAACACAATAGACTGGCACATTACAACAATAACACATTTGAATTAAACTACATGTAGCTGGATCTTCCAAAGTCATCGCCTGCACATTTACATATACTATAAAGACGATAAATGTTGTATTTTCTTCTCATACATACCGGTATGCTGCTGAGGCCTTGGTTTTGGGTGGCGATAGACAGCACGTTGTCGAAATCCATGGTCCCTAACTGTCCACAGCTCACTTACTTTAGCTAATAGCAATAGCAACCACTTACCAATCGACAAACACTAACCTCAGGCAGCCTTTGTGCCCGTAAATACAGTCTGTAAATCAGCCCTGCTGTTAAAACCAACCGAGTATCGGAGGAAGGAGAAGCGCACTGAGAGGAAACCCTCGATGAAATCAACTCCCTTCAGCTTCTGTTCGCCATATTTGATCAGCTGCTGTACATTTAAACCCTTAAACAACGGAGAGCTTCCCAGATTAATAATAATAAAAAAAAAAACAGTTTCGTTATGTATTCGTTCAGTGATACCGGACCTGTCATTAAACAACATGAAACAGGAAAGGTTATAAAACAACGCGAATGTGGAAAATCCTCTTGTGAGCTCTGTGTTGTAGAAACCCAAACCGACGTCACTTCCGGTTGTTTAAGACACGCTTATCTTCTGTCATTACTTTCAATGTTGAGTGTATATCACTCACAACTACATTAGACCAAAAATTGTAGATATTTTTGTAGATAATGGTAGATAGTGGTAGATGGGTTGCTAAACATAAAAACACAAATAGCTAGAACTTACCTTTCTCACTTAAGACAAGTGGTTTTTAATTTTCTTTTCTTTTTCTTTCTTTTTTTATAGACAGCAGATGGGATTTTTAAATGCAAAAAATAAAAAATACTAGGAAAATAAGCTAAGAAAAGTATAATTAAACAAAAAAATATATAAATGGACATCAGTGTTTATATATAATAGACGTTGCTAAATAAAATCTAATAAAATAAACATAAATCATATCGATAAATGAAAGCCAGCACAAGTATTACCCCTCAATAATCGCACGCATTTTTCTTTTGCATTCTAAATATTTATTATAATCAAAACTTGAAATACCAAGACATCAGAAAGTACTTTAAGGTAATATTAACGACTTTTTAGGAAAATAGTGAGTAACGTTACGCAATATTGTTTATAATGCTACCACAAGATGTCGATACAGATTCAAGAAACAGTTCAGCTACCAGTTACGCATCTCAATGTCATTTTTATTAACCTTTACAATTTATATCGAACTCGCATTATATATCAGAAATAGATGTTGACATTAAAACGTTTTAAAAACGCGATAAAAGGAATAAACGGGCACTGAATGCACATTTGCTCAGGCTCGCCGTAATGTAACACCTTCCTGCACTCTGATTGGACAGGGCTTGTTTTTACCCGCAAGCTCCGCCCACAGTACAGCTGATTTCTCTCCTCCCACTGATGATGGCCTGTCTCGAGCACAAGACAAAAACAAATTTCACATACGGACGTAAATACTAGCGTGTGCTCTGTTAGCGACCCGTTCATCTTTCCACTGGCTGTTTACCCGCAGACAAACATGGTTTCTCCTGTCACTGTGGTGAGTCTGTTACCTCTTTTCTACCGCTTTTCATCAAAACATCCCTGAATCATCGATCACTTCATAAAGACACGATATCAGTTAAACTCAAACTGGCATTGCATATGAATTCATAAGTGTATGACCATTTTCATTTCGTATTCATCTATTGCTCGGCTCTGACAACCACTTCCTCTTCTTTATGTTGTGTATGCATGATTATTATTTTTTTAAATTATGTTTATATAGTCTGTCGTTAAGGATATGACAATACGCTGACATGATTGTTTGTTATAAATGTATATTTTTGTCTATGCATCCTTGAGTCTGTTATCTTGGGAAGAACAATGAGCACGTGATTATGGCCCGCATGCTCATGTTTACTTTACCTTTACAAACCATGTGCTATGTTATCATGAATTGTGCTGGTTTATTTATGCAGAGATTCAACTGATCTATAATTAAATAAGCACTGTGCAATTCGCTGTGCAGCGTTTTTTCACTCTCAGTATTTCCTGTCAGTCTGCTTTCATCTGCTTTCAAAGGGCTTTATTCTATGGAAACTCTCGTGACAACCTTTATTCCTCTTTCAAACAGACGCATGCTATCTGGCAAAGAGAAGCATCCCAGCTCATGCAGTTTCTCTTGACATGACTTCAGTTTTGCTGACATAATCAAGATTGCACTGTTTCAGCAAAGCATTTTAATGTCCTCTGTCTTTAACACCTCTCTTCACACACACACACACACACACATATATATATATATATATATATATATATCTATAGATATATATATTCTCATTTTAAATATATGGTGTCTGACCTACAAAATATATTTACAGTTGAACTGTTTTTTTTTTTTTGTTTTTTTTGGTTTGGTTTGGTTTAAGACATGTTGTCACATGTTTTAACCACAGTCTATGGTTTTAACTGTGTAATTTTATACAATGTATTAATTAAAGAAATATTTCACCCACAAAATTAAATTGACACACCCTCAGGCCATCCAAGATGTAAATGTGTTTGTCTTCATTGGAACAGATTTGGAGATTGTAAATCAATTCTGTCACAATAAGAGTCCAAACAGTTGATAAAATCATTACTAATTACTTTCTAAATCCCATATCAACCTCGACCAGTTGAACAATACAATGATAAACATGAATCTGCTTTTTTTAATTCTTTCAAATAAATAATATTCTATTTCATAAATTATTCTTGAACTTTATAAGTATTTAAAGGGAGTTTACATTAAAAACATAGATACATTTACATTAAATGCTAAATTTTGATGTTAAATACACTTTTGTTTTACATAGAATTGTTCTATAGTCTATACAGTATTTAATGTAATTACATCAGAAGTAACTAATTAAAATACAGAAAAAAATTAATGGTAATCCCTTATTTTTTTTTTTCAAGAGAAAACAGGTGTATATATATATATATATAATCAGTTAATTAGTAATACATTACACCCAACATAGGTAAAGAACAAATCCAACATGTTTTTCTTTTTTCTTTTTTTTTTTTACTTTAAATCATTGCTTCCATCTAAAATATAATATTCCATATATTGCACATAACAAGTCATCTTGTCTGAATCAAGAAAGAAAACGGCACATATCAAGCACTGTTTACAAGCAAAAGCAAATTCAAAATGCCTTGATGAATTTGTTTTCAGCTCATGTTAATTGATGGACTGGAGTGGTGTGGATTATTGTGATGTTTTTTATCAGATGTTTGGACTCTCATTCTGACGGCACCCATTCACTGCAGAGGATCCATTGGTGTACAAGTGATATAATGCTAAATTTCTATGTTGTGTTTGTATGATTCTTAAACTCAATTTTAGAAAATAATCTTTCAGGGGATGCACTTCTCCAAAGTGATTTTACACACAGTAAACAGTCCCACCAGCACAGTGGTTATGGCTAGTGGATCATCCCTTGTGGGGTTCTGACACAACCTTTCATTTACCAGCTCAGATCTATAACCACAAAGCTTTACCACCCCTCATTTTACAGTTACAGTTTACATTATAAAGAAATCATGCTGTGTGCAGACAATATCCTTACATTAACTGGCTAGAAATCAGAAGCACTTATTTCACAGTGGCTCTGTATTTCAGTGTGACCTTTCTCAGACTGCGGGGTACACCAGAATCTGATTAAAATATACACTTGCTAACAATAGCCTTTTTCCACTTCCCCCACGGGCAAAGACTCAAACTACAAATTCCAAGACTAAGCAACGGACATGGACTAAGAAGAGGATTAGGACAAGAAAAGTTAAATAGTTTCGTTAATATGGGTCATTGTAGTTGTCCCTGTTACATAAGTAGTATGTTGTGTACCGTGCCACTGAATCTACTTCTTCCAATATATAAGTACAGAGATTACACGTATAAAAGGCAAGTGTTATTATTGTTTATATTTACTGTTAGTGATTTGTTCTTACTTTTCTAAAGAACATGACCTACAATTTTAGAATATTTCCTGCCAAATGTCCAAAAACAAACAAACAATAGGCTTACAGTGAAGGAGGAACCCAAGACACATCTAAAGACCATAATATCATAGAGATCTGGGGGTGGGCTCTTTTGACCTAAGCATCCACCTAGCAACCACCAACAACACCCCAGCAACCACTTAGCAATACCCTTGCAACCAACCCAGAACACTCTAGAAACCCTCCAGCAATACTCGACTAGCAAGCCTCCTAGACCACCATAGCAATACCCTGGAAATAATTTCCTTCGGAGTACGATAAAATCTAGTTCTGCAAGTACTGGTTACACATAATTATATGTAAGAATACTTTTTTTCAAGATTAGACATGTTGCAACTATATGACAGCTGCTTAATGTTATGTAAAGTATCACCCATTGAAGTCTTCCAGAATCATCCAGTTTTGTTATGAGGAGGTTGTGCAATCAGACTCATTTGACCCAATGGGTCACCAAAGAACAAATATGTTTGGGACGTAAGTCATTACTTCCTCCTTCAGGGTTTCTTGGTTTGGCAGTGACCATCCACACCGTCTGTTGTGAGTTTAGTTAAAGATGGCACTCTAGGCAAAAGGCCCATTTCTAAATAGTTTTCAAGGGACAGTAAACTTTGACATATTTTTCTTGGGTTTGTTATATTTCTGAGACTTAGTAATTGTCATAGTTGTTATTCATGGTATCTCACATTTCCATGAAAACACGTGGATCACATTACAATAAGTGCTTCTTTTTAAGTGTTTTTATTGCCTCCGATTGTTAAAATACAAGAACGGCTCTGTGTCAGTCTTTCTGACTCACATGATGATGTGTTTCACTTCCCATGAATGCAACTTCAGTCTCTCTTTTGTCATGCAGGTCAAGAGCGAGGGTCCAAAGCTTGTTCCGTTCTTCAAAGCCACTTGCGTCTACTTTGTTCTGTGGCTGCCCACCTCGAGCCCCTCCTGGTTCAGTGCCCTCATCAAATGCCTGCCCATCTTCTGTCTTTGGGTTTTTCTGCTCGCCCATGGCATCAGCTTTTTAGGTGCCCACTCCAGTGCCAGGAAAATCCTGGCAGGACTTATTTTTTCAGCTTTGGGTGACGCATTTCTCATCTGGCAAGAACAAGGCTACTTTAGTCATGGTGAGTTAATTCATTTGTGTTGCTCTGATTTGATTAAAAAAAGATTAAAGAGTTATTTGCTATGTGGGTTGATGGGAAAGGAAAGATATGTCATCCGTAGAAAACAAATAATTCTGTTTATCAGAAGCTTTGCATCAATATAATATTGCATTTAACTTTTATTGCCTTTCCAAATGGGGGTTTAATGAGTTTATGCAAATTAGGGCTGTAGCTATCGAATATTTTAGTAATCGAGTATTCTACCGAAAATTCCATCGATTAATCGAGTAATCAGATAAGAAACACTTTTTCTTTATTAAAGAGCAATACTAAATATTTAAAAAAAAAAATTTATTGAAAATTAAACTTTTTGCAAATAAAGGGGATTTATTATTTAAATTAAAACATGGAAGAAATGTTGTGTGATCATTCCTTAAAAAATAAAGTTTTCATAATTTTAATAGTAGTAGTAGTAGTATGTACATTCTGCTGAATAGGAATATATTTCTGCTGCAATGTCTTTAAATTAAACCAGACTTTTATTTTTTGCCTGCTCGCCCAAATGAAACGGCGCACGCTCATGAAGTGACTCTCAGATCAGTTTGGAGATGTTGTTTGTGTGTTTATGTCCTCATTGAGACGGCAGACCTGAAACTCCGCGAGCCAGTGCGCTTCAGTATGACTGTAGTAAAGGAAACGCGCGTCTCTGCTATCATTCATAGATTTCAAAAGCCCCTTTCACACTGCACGTTGGTCCCGGAAAATTGCCAGAAAATTGCTGGATGCCTTTTTGAACGCAAACACGTCCCGGGATTAATTCCGGGATTGATCCCGGGCTGGGGACCTAGTAACATTGCCGGGTTCAGTCCCGAACAGCGCTGTTGAACAAAAGCCGGATCAATGCCGTAAAGGGTGTGTCATAGTGATGACACACTTTATCGTTCGACTGTTTTACGGGTGTTTTGAAGGCAGATCAACTTCACACAACGAAAAATAGTAAACTGGAATGAAGCAGGTCGGGGAGCTCCTCACTATCTGCGTGAAGCTGAAAATTCAGTTTAGTGAAATGGTGCATTATACACGTCACGTGAAAGGTCACGTGTCTTTACGGGATCTTTACGGGTTGTGTTGAATGCACGCACAGATTCCGGAAAATCACTGGCAGTGTGAATGAACCAAAATCAGACCATCCCGGGACAAATCACGGGACACATTTTCCGTGTATTTTCCGGAATGGCTGTGTGAAAGAGGCTATACAGAGATATATCGCGTAATATGGTTAATGCTCATCAGATCACGTAAATCATGAAAAGTAATAGAAGGGTTAATAAATAAAGATATAAAAGTCATCCATGTAGAAAGCGGGGACAAATAATTCTGTTTATCAGAAGCTTTGCATCAATATATTTCCTGTCGGTGCGTTATACTCTGCTTTTTGCATTTGAGCAGAATGCACTTTTATGAACGGAGCGACAAACTGCCTTGGAGGAGAGTCCACTGCTGGGTGGTGCAGTGTCCAAAATTCAGTCCATCCCTAATAAAATGGACAATACGATTCTTTGCACATAATTTGCCTGAGATTTTTTTATGAATTACTCGAGGAATCGTTTCAGCCCTAATGCAATTTATCTGAAAGCAGAAGACTGTTTTTTTGCAAGTCACCACTCTCAAGCAAGACATTTTATGTTCTAACCCTGAATATCATGCCTGATTCAGCAGCTCTTGCATGGAGAAAGTAGCGTAGAGGTTGAAAGAGGTTTTTTTAGGTCAGGGTTGAGGGTTGGAACAAACCATTCTGCCCGAAGATACCCTTGGGGACCACAGAGTTACTCGAGCAAAGTTTTCCTTTGGAACAAACAAGAGTGTTGTGAGGCCAAGAATAACATGTTTCATGTGGGGTATTCCAGAAAGCAGGTTATGTGACATGTTTGAGGATAAGCGAGCGGATAACCTCAGCTTTCGGTTCCAAAATCGGAGGTAACTTTCAGGGTATGTAAGTAACCATAGCAACTTGCTCTCTGAAGATAACCTGCTCCGGAGTAGGTTCTGTTTCAGGGTTAGTTCACTTCAGAGCCATCATGCGCATGCGTGATCTACTGACAAGCCTTCGGTGGGCTTGACAGATAGCGCACAACATTATATATTATTACAAAATACTTATGTAATATAGCCCACTACATATAAATATACAGTGGCGTGGGGTGGGGTGATGGTGGTATATATATATATATTAATTATATATATATGTATGTAGATATATATATATAATACAGTGGGTACGGAAAGTATCAGACCCCCTTAAATTTTTCACTCTTTGTTATATTGCAGCCATTTGCTAAAATCATTTAAGTTCATTTTTTTCCTCATTATTACACACAGCACCCCATATTGACAGAAAAACACAAATTGTTGCATTTTTGCAGATTTATCAAAAAGAAAAATGAAATATCACATGGTCCTAAGTATCAGACCCTTTGCTTGACACTCCTATATTTAACTCGGGTGCTGTCCATTTCTTCTGATCATCCTTAATGGTTCTACACCTTCATTTGAGTCCAGCTGTGTTTGATTATACTGATTGGACTTGATAGGAAAGCCACAACCTGTCTATATAAGACCTTACAGCTCACGGCATTCAGAGCAATTGAGAATCATGAGGTCAAAGGAACGCCTGAGGTCAGAACAGAATTTGGCAAGGCACAGATCTGGCAAGGTTACAAAAAAAATTCTGCTGCACTTAAGGTTCCTAAGAGCAAGTGGCCTCCATAACCTTAAATGGAAGACGTTTGGGACGACCAGAACCCTTCCAACTGGCCGTCCGGCCAAACTGAGCTATCGGGGGAGAAGAGCCTTGGTGAGAGAGGTAAAGAAGAACCCAAAGAACTGTGGCTGATCCAGAACATTCGGGAGATGGGAGAAAGTTGTAGAAAGTCAACCTCCGCAGCCCTCCACCAGTCGGGGCTTTATAGGTGGCCCGACACATGAAAAGCCCGCATGGAGTTTGTAAAAAACACATGAAGGACTCAGGGTGACAAATAAGATTCTCTGGTCTGATGAGACCAAGATAGAACTTTTTGGCCTTAATTTAAGCGGTAGTGGAGCTCAGATGGGCCGAAGTTTACCTTCCAACAAGCAATGACCCTAAGCACACAGCTAAAATAACGAAGGAGTGCTTCACAACAATCTACTGTTCTTGAATGCCCACAAGCCCTGACTTAAACCCAATTGAGCTTCGGACCTAAAAATGGTCCACCAACGTTTACCTCCAACCTGACAGATGGAGAGCGCAAGGAGGAACAGAGAATCCCCAAATAAACTTGTTGCATCTTTCCCAAAAAGATATGGCTTATTACAAAAGGGTGCTTCTACTAAATATGAGCAAAGGGTCTAATATAGCCTACTATATATATTCTGTGTTTTTCTGTCAATATGGGGTGCTGTGTGTACATTAATGAGGAAAAAAAAGAACTTAAATGGCAAATGGGGGGGGGGGGGGGGTATGATGTATGTGGTATATATATATATGTAGTTGTATGATATGTTAATTATAAAGTGCTAATATAAGTAATAAATAAGGTAATATATTATTCTAATATGGTTATTATAATTATTTTATTGGCATATATAACTGTATAAATTATAAAACACTTATGACAAGGTAATGTTTAATTTATAATATTATATATATTTATTACATTTTATATGATCATCTCACACATGGATGGGCAATTTCTATAATGTATTTCTATAATAAAAATACATATCTGATATGACTTAATATATAATTAATAGCATCAAACAAACAATATAGCCTAATTCTTATTCTCAAGGATTAAAGATTAAATGGAAAAAAAAAAGAAAAATGATTGCACAACCATCAATTAGGTGGCTAAGCATGTAAATGACCATTGAACAAAAGAAGAAAGAAACAGCATGGCGCTTTTTCTTAGCGTCCATTTCCAGCGTGACTCGTCGATTCGTCGCTCTGTTGAGAATGTCTTGAGTCTTAACCAGGTACATACTCTGTGTTGAATGAACTTACTCCCAGATGCGTTTTTGGAACCAACATACCTTGAGTAAGCAGGTTTTGGGTTACTCGAAAGTTCAGGGTTTAGCTAACGGTAAGTTAACCGTGCTTTCTGGAATACACCCCTGCTAAGTAATTTAAAGACAATGTATACTATATGTCAGTGGTTCTTAATTCCAGTCCTCGCATACCAATCTCTTATTTAACAAACCTGATTCAGATAACCAGCTCGCTAGAAGAGAGCTCGATGCATGAACTGTGTTCCGATTGACAGGGTCCCTACACAGTGTTCACTGCTCCCTACTCCTGGAGCATGGGAAATCCGTTGAAGTTCACTTCACTTTGGAACATTCATTTACGGATTTGCGCTATGCCATGGCCTACATCGTCTTCACACACAGACGAAACTTACTAGAGAAGTGTGAAGTGTGACATAATATACCTCTGTAAAAATAAATACAATTTAAATTCACATCTCGCACACTTTAATGCCCTTTGAATGGAACATATACGCTTCCTTCGAACTGGAATCATGGCGGAATATTCTGTGATGTCCACTTCACAGGGCATTTATGGTCGAATAAAACAAACGACTGTGATAAGAGATGCATACAAAATGTTCAGAGCAGTGGTACATGAGGACTGGAATTTAGAACCACTGCTATATGTTATATGCTTTCATTCAGGGGTGTCCATTCCTGCTTCTGGAGACCTTGCTGCAGAGTTCAGCTTTAGCCCTAATTAATCACATCTGAACCAGCTTTTCAGGGTCTTCAGGATTACTCGAAAGTTCTAGCAAGGTGTGTTGCAGCTAAACTCTGAAGGAAAGTGGCCCTCCAGGAGCAGGATTGGACACCCCTGCTTTCACTACGACATATTCTCAATTCAATTGTATTTGCCTTATCAGGACTGCTAATGTTCGCCATCACCCACATTCTCTACTCTTCGGCCTTTGGAATGAAGCCCCTCAACTTGAGAGCAGGTCTGGTCATCGCTGTCATATCAGGCCTCAGCTACTCCCTTCTGTACCCCTACCTCTCTGGTCCCTTCACCTACCTGGTGGCTGTTTACATCGCTCTCATCGGCTTCATGGGCTGGAGGGCCATCGCTGGAGTCCAGCTCGCCAATGACCTCTGGACCTGGACGAAACTGTCAGCCTGCCTCGGAGCCGTCCTCTTCATGGTGTCCGACCTCACCATTGCCGTCAACAAGTTCTGCTTCCCAGTTCCCCACTCCCGAGCCATCATAATGGCCACCTACTATGCTGGCCAGATGTTGATTGCTCTGTCGGCTGTGGAATGTCAAGACACCGATGCGGCTCGGAAAAGAGCCTGAGGAACCACACATTAACCAACCTTCCCCTAATGACTCCGCATCGTTAGCAGCTACACAGGTTCCAATTTCTGCAACCCCTGGTCCATCCACAGTTCCCCCGTCTGACCATGACCAGGATATATTGGTTATAGTTGAGGAATTGCCCGTTTAGGATCATGTGAGACCAAACCAATGGGAGTATTCCATGCTGGATTCATTTACAAGGATAGATAGTCTTGGAGTCTTAATCAGGTTGACTCCTGACTTAGTCAGGTCTCTTTCCATACTTACAATACTGCATTTGCTTTCTGTAGTAGTACCATCTCTTTGGTATTGAGAAAGGAAAGACGGATGAGTTTTGGCCTTCTGGTTACTAGTTTCATATATTCAGTTTTTTTTCTCAACTTACAGTACCCCACTTGCTTTCCCATTAAGTGTTGTCTCCAATTTGACCGAGACTATCCCAGTGTCTTCTCAATGTCTCTGATATCTTGTCCACTTCAGAGAGTCCCCTGATGGCTTATATTGTGAACAAAGAGTGAGTCTTGAGTGACCAGTGTTTGTCTGTAGAATGGACTAGCAAACAATACAAAGTAGTTCAGATTCTTCTTAGGGGGCTGGTTTCCCCGTCTCACTGTAGATTTCCCAAATCTAATCAGAGAGCAGCATGAAAACCATTTCATACTAAAGCAGATATGTTGGCGTAGTGCTGCTGTACTGAAATTCAATGCACAAGTCCTTGTCATAGTATTGTGAGGTATACCTTATCCTGTGTCATTGACACATTGCAAAGTCATTTTGTTTCATAACTTTGAGTTAGTACACAAACCTCCATGCCTGCAT
This sequence comes from Schizothorax lantsangensis, assembly GCA_027422415.1. Taxonomy (NCBI): domain Eukaryota; kingdom Metazoa; phylum Chordata; class Actinopteri; order Cypriniformes; family Cyprinidae; genus Schizothorax; species Schizothorax lantsangensis. The sequence continues at coordinate 9,135,989 of CM049854.1, read as the reverse complement.
ACACATGTTCAACCAGTGCTAGCATTGTCTCTGGAGTAGAGGAAGCCCGTATCCTACAATACGTTCTGAGACGTGACCAATACCAATAGGAAAAAAACAGCGCGAGACTCTCATAAAAATGGATGTCGGTCTCTTTCTTGGAGGGGATTCGGTGACAGTGTCTGTTATCTTTGTCTTAGGTTTCTGCCAAGTCAGCAGCATTGCTCAGTACCTCTACCACAAGGAAACAGCAAATAATTACAAGTTGAACTATTTATTTTGTCTGTATAGTATCAGATAATGTTTGTAAAGAGGGCGTGATGTCAGATGATACACATGTATCAAGTTTCCAACCACTTTCCTTTGTCTATTGCCAGTAGGAAGCGTTTTACTCAAGGAAAAGTGGGAAGCCCTGTGGTGGGCGAGTAGACATCTGTGTCATCAGCTTTAGATTAGCTGGTATTGTATTTTTAAGCCAGTATTTCTTTAATTCTCACTCAGCTCATTCACATCCAATCCTCCACCTGAAAATGTGTGAAAATTTCACAGCGTGTGAATATTTCACAGTACAGTGTTCTCCTTTTTATTGTGTGTGGTACTGTGCTTTTTTTTTAGCTGAGTCACATGCTAGGGTGAATCACAACATATTTTAAGTCATATTTCACTACAAAATAAAAAGTATATATTTTGCATAAAGAAAATGTCTATTTTAGGATCATACATTTTTTTTTTGCATTACTTTATAGGTGTTTTGCTTTTGTTTGTAATTTTCATTATTCTCAGTAATGATTATCATTAGATTTGTTTTTTCCCCTCTTTATGGTACAACAAATACAAAAATGAATTCATATAATTAATAAGAACTTAACAGACATAATAAATATCAATATCAGTCAATAAAAGTTATACTAAACTAGGCTTCATTTTATTTACGCAAAATATTAAACTATAAATATTATTTTCTTTGGGGTGAAATATGACTAGGGTATTTTCTTGACAGGCTTTGTAAGATTTAACACAAACACCACATGTACTGTATCTATGATCAGTTGATTTGAACTGATTGTTTTTTTATATATATAAATCTCAATAAGGGGTCATCAGCTGATCCTTCACTGATACTAATTGAGCGAACCATCAGCCATGATGGAAAATACAGCTTGGGCTGATATGTGCTCAGCTGTTGTACCCTCAGGTGTGAGTGGAAATGAGCTTTGAATGCTAACACAGCTGATCACTCAACAATGGTCCATTTTGAAGTGATACGACATCTTTAACCTGCTCGTGATGCGCGGGACAGCAATATCCAGTGGTGGACTGGCAGTAGACTCCATTTTTTTGTTTTTAATGTGAATGAAAATGGTGCCGTACTCTTGTGTACAGTCTTGGGTAACAAATTTTTTTCATTTAAAGACTTGTTTTCATGCACATCAAATTAAATAAGGTGTCTACCCAACCCTGTTGGCCATTGCGTCCAGCAAACTGTTACTCACATAAATGCTACTGTCATTATCAACACGCACACACTCAGCTCAACCGCTGAGCTCTCGAGAAACAGCAAGGCTATTTTGACACATTTGCTTTATGCCAATTTCATAGGTTCCCTATTTAGGGGTCACATTGTCAGCAAAACATTTCAGCTTAGTCATAAAACCATACGTGATTTGCGAGGTCATCAAACAGCATGTCTCTTCAGAGCCATTGTGTGTCAAGCTGCAAATCGGTGATGTGTTGTGAAGGTCTGCGGCGGAACAACATTTTGAGTGAAGTTATAATGGTTTGATGGTTTTCATGAACATAAGAGTTGGAAAGACCCCAGAGTGTTCCTCTGAATCACATTTTAGGGTCAAACAGACTTTTTAGTGATTCCGAGTCACTTCTTATAGTAAATGTTATGTAACCATTGTTTGATGGCAATATTCCTGCTTAGCATTTCTTTTCTTCCTTGTTTACAACCTGCTGTCACCTCCCAGATGGATAGAATTCGATCTCGCCTGGTCGTTTCCTTCTCTATTGTGTTAATGCGAACTCCATAGAGGAGAACAGGTGCTTTCTGTTTCCATCACTGAAATGCTGTCTGTTGAGAAGTGTGGAGACCGTCACTGGCACGGGGAAGATTTCCTTTCCATCTGGCTTTGCTTTAGTCCTCGACCTTATTCAAATGGCAATGAGCGCGATCGTTTTACCCCCTCTGTCAGCGCTTGTGTGTTTGATGCTTTTGTGTTGAGTCGAGGGGGATGAAACAGAATGCTGGGAGTTCAGTGGGTTCAGTATTGATGACAGTGTTTATGTATAGCGATCCTGTTGTTGAAGATAATGAGGAATAAACCACTTGGTTCAAAGCACACCATTGAGTGATGTAAATATCTGCACTTTTCCATTTTATCTCTTTATTACCTTCCTGAAATTCTGTATTTGAGATTGAGGCCTGAAATGTACTCTACGCAAATACTTGACGCAATTCCCAAAGGCCAATTTTGTGCATAACTGTGCTTTCACAAATGTCAGGTTACAATTCATAAAGTGACGCAAGTATGTGCTGCATTCTCAGCAGTGCCACAAGGGCCACTATAAGCTGTGGTTTTTTTTCTTTCATATCAATCATTGTCATGAAAGAGCTACAGTTTGAAGAGCATCTTACTGAACAATTTAGTTTAAAGGGTTACTCCACCCCAAAAATGAAAATTTTGTCATTAATCATTTACCCCCATGTCGTTCCAAACCCGTAAAAGCTTCGTTTGTCTCCGGAACACAAATTCAGATATTTTTGATGCATTCTGAGAGCTCTCTGACCCTCCCATAGACAGTAATGTAATTAACATGATCAACATCCAGAAAAGTAGCAAGGAGTTCGGTAAATTAATCCATGTGACATCAGGGGTCTCAACCGACCGAAGCTATGAGAATACTTTTTGTATGCAAAGAAAACAAAAATAACGACTTTATTCAACAGTTTGTCTCCTCTGCGTCAGCGTAGTGTCATTTTGGAGAGTATCCGCTGAACGCAAACTGCGTGGTCCGGCTTACACAGAACAGCGTACGCAGTTTGCGTTCAGCGGATACTCTCCAAAATGACACTACGCTGACGCAGAGGAGACAAACTGTTGAATAAAGTCGTTATTTTTGTTTTCTCTGCATACAAAAAGTATTCTCATAGCTTCATAAAGTTACGGTTGAACCCCTGATGTGTTAATTACATTGCTGTCTATGGGAGGGTCAGAGAGCTGTCAGAATGCGTATAAAATATCTTAATTTGTGTTCCGAAGACGAACGAAGCTTTTATGGGTTTGGAACGACATGGGGGTAAACGATTAATGACAAAATTTTCATTTTGGGGTGGAGTAACCCTTTAATGACGTTTATAGTTAGCTACCTGAATAAAAGCCCGTTCACACCAAGAAGGATAACTGTAAAGGTAACGATAACTATATTAGTGTCTACACCAACGGATGATATTGTTCTGATTATTATAAGTGCACGCTGACTATTGACTCTTTTAAGTCAAATAGATTGTGATTGGCCGTCAAGGTTTTTATTGTTCTTTAGCTGGAACAAAAATCGTTCTGAAACAGTCAATGTTAGGGATGTAATGTGGACTTTGTTATTGTCATAGAATTACAACAATTGTTTAAAACTTTTTCATTATAGTTAAGGCCCATGCACAACAACAATGAGAACTATAAAGATAACTATAATGATAAATATCTTAGCGTCCACACCAATGGACAATAACTTTCCATTTATTACATGCGTGCACTTCAGTTTTGTCGCCTGCTGCTTTAAATGCTCAAGCTTTGTAAAGTCAAATGGATTCAGTGTTTTTATAATTGATCAGCAGGAAAAAATGCTTTGAAAGTGATTCCAACAATAACATTATAGCTGTGATGCGGACTTCGTTGTTGTCATTGATTTAGAATGATTTATTATTTTTTTTTACGTTATAGTTAAGGCCCCTTTAAAACAAGAATAAAAACTAAAAAGTAGTGCTGCTGGGCAACGATTAATCGCAAATAAAAGTTTTTGTTTGTGTAATATATGTGTACTGTGTATATTTATTATGTATTTACATGTATATATTTGTATTCATATAATTTATATTATATATAAATATATTTAATATATAAACATAACATATTTTTCTTAAATATATACATGCATGTGTGTGTATTAAATATACACAGTACACACACATATTATGTCCACAAAAACTTTTATTTTGGATGCGATAAATCACTGTTGTCCAGCACTACTAAAAAGATAACTGTAACAATAACTATATTAGCATCCACATCAACGGATGGTAACATTGTTTATTATGCATGCTGCAGTTTTGTCACCTGCCACTTCAAATGCTGAAAAAATAATAATTTTGAATGTGATTCCAACAATATTCTCCTCTGTGACGTTAACATTATAGCTGTGATGTGGACTTTATTGTCATAGAATTAGAATTATTATTTTTTTTTTTACTTTTTCATTCACAACAAGAATGAGAACTAAAAAGATAGTTGTAACAATGAATATATTAACATCCACACCAATGAATGATAACTTTCCGATAATTCTTTTTTCTTTTATAAGCACACTGTAGTTTTGTTGCCTGCCACTTTAAATACTCAAGCTCTTTAAAGTCAAATGGATTCTGATTAGTTGTCAATGTTTTTATCATTCATCACTTGAGGGAAAATGTTCTGTGTCATTGAATTCAAACAATTTTTTAAACTTTATCGTTATCGTCTCTTGTGTGAACGGCCCTGTACTCACGAACAGTAAATTTCTGGCCTTCCAGTGGTGTGCAATACAGTTTCGTACCCTGTGGATGAAGTTCTCAAACATGTCGAATTTTCAATCTTCTGTCCTTTCAGTTCAATTCATTTTTGCGTCACAGTATAGGGCACCTTTTAAATGCACTTTGCTAGAGAGGTTAATATACTCCTTTGTCCTATTGTTGCCATTTTATTTTACTAAAATAAAACTTTTGTTCCCAAACCTAGTGAGCTACCATACTGTCTGCTGTCTAAATCAGCAGCTGCCTTCTCCTGTGTGAGATCAAACATCAGTGACAGGAGTCTTGCATTAGCATGTTGCTAAGCTAACACAGTAGCTACTGTCACAATTTTATTCTGATTGAACTAGTGTTCATTAACGTGTTTTCAGTATTGAGTGAAATTTAAGTATTATATGTAACATTTCTTTCATCCTCCATCTTGGATTGAGTTTTCAAGCAGTGCACTCTGGGATTGTCTTTTATTTGAAAGTTACTTTGAAAGGTATCCTGGTTGTCATCCTTCACAACTTTCCTGAAATGCTATCTAGGTAGGTAGTTCACTAGGTTTAAGCTTTCAGACATTAGATTTGGGGAAAAAAATGAAATCTTTTTTGCTCTTATTTTGTTTTTGCTTTCTAACGTTTGCTGCGAACATTGCGCACAATCACAACTTTACCAAGTGTGTTTTATATTATTCTGTGTCACCTCTGCCTTTAAGAGTAAATCAAAGGGTAGTTGCTGTTACTAACATCAGATATAGTATAATCTGGGTCGGTTCCATCTTATGAGAAAGTCTTATATGATACCAACATATTAACCGTAGGTGACTATAACTGCTGTCCAGTACTAATAAGCAAATATTGCAAGTGTATTCATATGCTGGTAAATCACATTTTAACACTAGATTCAGAAATGTATATAAGATGGACCAATACTATTATAGAGTTCTTCGGAATCAAATAACATTTTATGACTATGCTGTATGTAAAAAGTAAGGCAGTGACAATACTTTGAGTAGCAAAAGCTGTGCAGTTATGATTACAATCTTTAAAAATAGAAGAAAACAAAAGTGGTTTAATGGTCTGAAGTCTGTGAACAATATTACTAAAATAAGGGAAACTCTTTTTTTTTTTGGAGTACCTCTCTTTCTCTTGCTATATATCTATCTATATATTTTTTACAGTTGACCTTTAACATTGTGAAGTTATTATTATGTTGTGAACGAATGCTGTTATTTTTTTGCTGAGCAAATGTAAGGTCTAGTCAATATTTTGTCTTATTGTTATAATGTCCAGTAGTTTAATTCCTTTCATTATTGTTGTTAAAGGACTGTAGTGCTCCTTTACTATAGTGATACTGCTATGAATGTGATTTAGTCCAAGTGAGAAATAAATGCAACTGCAATGCAACTGAAAATGTGCTACAAGTGTGTTTGTCTCATTATTGTCGATTGCAACATGCAGAAGATGATGAATCCTTAAAGAGAAAGTTGTCATTTTAAGAAGTTACAAAACTGTATGAGTTTTTCTTATGTGGAACACAAAACATTTTTAGTACTTTTTTTGGTCCTTTTGGGACCTTGACAGTTCCAGTCCCCATCCACTTCCATTGTATGGAAAAGAGCAGCTTGAACATACTGCTAAACATCTCCTTTTGTATTTCTCAGAGGAAAGAAAGTTAGATAGGTTTGGAACTATTTGAGGTTGAATAAAATGAAGACATCATACTTGTGGGAAATATTTATTCCTTTAAAGGAATAGTTCACCAAAAAAATGAAAATGTGCTGCACATTTACTCACCCTCGGGCCAGGTGCAGAGCAGATTTGGAGAAATGCAGCATTACATTCACAAGTAATCCACACCATTCCAGTCCATCAATTAACATTTTATAAAGTGAAAAGCTGGATGTTTGTAAGAAAAAAAAGCATCATTAAGATGTTTTTAACTCCAAACTGTTGCTTTCAGCTAAAATATGAATCCTGTATCCATAACATTGCTTTCTCCAGTGAAAAAGTTGCCGTGTGCATTACTTCTGATGATTTTATCAGCTGTTTGGACTCTCATTCTGACGGCACCCATTCACTGCAGAGGATCCATTGGTGAGCAAGTGATATAATAATAAGGTAAATAAATTTCTCCAAATCTGTTACGAGAAACAAACTCGTCTACATTTTGGATATTCTTATGTACATTTTTTAATTTCCTTAACTTTAAGACAGATGAGTGACTACGGAAGGGTGGATCGCTTTTCAACCAACATTCACGGAGGCATCACTGCAGTGCAGTGACCAGACAAAGCAGTCAACCGGATATCATAGTGTACATATTCAATTACATACACGTTAAATGTTGGGAAACCCAAACTGAGGACTTTGTACAGGTTATATCCAGATAAACATTCTGTCATTTTATCATTACTTAAACTATATCTTCATCATGTTAGGCCTTATAGTTTACTGTTCAGAATACTTGAATGGAAAGGTAAGACATTGATAGACTTTCCAACTAAGGACAGTCTGTTCTCTCCATTACAAGGTCTGACTGGTGTGTAAAGCACGAGGTTTGGATTTCCTGTGTGGAAACACTGCTCTAAAGACAAGTCTCGCATTTGGGAAGACTTGCCCAGGTCACAGCAAGTGAGCTGCATTCTGATGAGACATCCTGTGCTGCGGAATATGAATTTCAACAAGAGCAATGGTGACCTAAAGGTAAGACCTAGTGGTCAAAAAGAGTAGTGTAGTTCATTATTCGACAATATTATGTAATCATACTTTGTTCTGTTAATAGTACAGCTCTCTTGCTAACACTCTGGAACCTTGTTGATTTATTGCAAAATTGCTTCGCTGCATGTAAATGCTTTTCAGAACAGGTTTACAGCAATTACTTCAGTGCCTCAGGTTCCTTCATAATAATACAAACTGTCTTGGCTGCAATTACGGAAAGTAAGGCACTGGTTTACTTGTGGAAATAATAACTGTTAAATCGTGAACAAAACATTTATTGACAATTAATGATCTATGAGGCCGTTTAACCTTTCTTAAAAATCCCCTGAAGCAAGGAAAATAAATGTCATGTGGTAAAAGGCACATTTTCTGGTGTGACTAGGAGTTCATAAATGTAACCTTGAAGTAGCCTCCAGTTCTCAATGACAGCTTTTCATTTAATCATTAATGAAGTCTGTGAAATATCACGCTGGTCTCAGTCATGTTTTCAGAGGGTCACAGAAGGATACTGATCCCAGCTTTCCTTTTATTTTGTGTTTCTTTTCCTCAAATTCTTTGAAAGAATCTCCAGAAGACATTAATTATCTGTATCTGTAAATAAATATATAAATGGTGTTATAATTAGCAATTATATAAATTATAATTAATATGAATTATATATTTTATGTTGTATTGATTTAATTTACATTATTTATTTTATTATATTTTTTCACCTTTACCTTTACTTATACAGGACAGTAGGGAAATTATGGAAGCCCATATTCTGCCATGGGATAGAAATATTAAAAAAGGTAACTGCGACTTTTAATCTCAGAATTCGGACTTTCTTTTTTGCAATTGCAAGTTTAAATTTCACAATTCAGTTGTTTTTGTTTAGTTTTTTTCCCCGCCATAGAATAATAAATATTAAAAAGGTAATTGTGACTTTTTATCTAACAGTTCTGACATATTTCCTCCTAATTGCGAAAGTCTGAATTCTTAGGTACAAACTCAGAATTGCATGAAAAAAAAGTCCATATTGTGAGATAAAAAGTTCTAACCACCTTTTTATGATTTTTTCATATCCTATGATGGAAACAAGCCTCCATAGAAAGAAAGTACGAGCCTGGACTCTGAACTCTGGTCGCCCAAATCACAACCACGTCATATGTTGGAGCGTCGACCATAATTTCCACAATTTCGCTTGCCATGTAAACTCACTTTTTTGCTTTGGACATGTTTTTCTTTCATTTACGGTTTATAGATTTGCATGTTAACAGGTTATAATGAGATAATTTTTGCCCACCATACAATATTCAAAACTGTATAAGAACATGGGCCTTGAGGTTATGGCATTATGAACTCTTTGACAAGCTGTTTAATTTCTTTTTGTACTGTTACATGTGGTGGTGAGTTGTGTGTGTGTGTGTGTGTGTGTGTGTGTGTGTGTGTGTGTGTGTGTGTGTGTGTGTGTGTGTGTGTGTGTGTTAGACTTTCAGAAGAGTGTTTGTTTTTTGAAAGGAAAATTTAAAGGTAGCAATAGCTATTGTTTAAGTGGACCTGCCATATTGTGTTTTAAACAGATAGCAAGACAGGTTTTGATTGTAATTGTATCACTGTTCACCTCCTTAACCATCATACAGGACACCTTGCCGGTCAGGCGTTTCTCAGTTATGAAGTTGGTCACCTTCACGCCTCCATTGTCACGTGGTGCTTTCCATGCCATTCTGATGCATTTCCCTCCATTCTCAAACTTGACTTTACCCTGGGGTGCATGGTTTAGGACGATCTGAGCAAACAGAACAAGTTCAGTGACCCAAAACTGTGCAGTTATGATGAAGCCACCGTAGAAATATAGTCTTATGATCAGATTCAGACCCACAGAACCTCAGTCATTCTTTATACTCACCAGTCATCAATTATCCAGACTAGCGATTTTCTTCCAGCATCAATGAAACAAATTGTTCTGTCAGTGTATGTGATTGATGTTAAAGGGAAATTCTGTCATCATTTAGGATACTTATTCCTCCAGTTCACTAAAAAGAACCGGTTCAAAAGAAGGCTTCGTTCATGAACTGGACATCACTGTGGACCGTTTGTCTGAGGCTCTGGATTATAGGTAATAATGTAATAACGTTCAGTTTCTTGCACAGACTGATCAATTCACTTCATAAGACCTCAACATATCATCAGGAGCTACGGGTATTCATTTTGTGTTCCTTGATATGCTTTTGACTCTCAAAGTGACGTTAGCCGTTGATTTGCATTTCGTGAATTGCCAAGGAACACGGTTTCATCTAAAAATCTTCTTTACTGTTCCACTGAAGATAAAATATCATCTTGGATCACGTGGGAGTGAGTAAATTAACAGCACATTTTCATGTTTCAAGTGTTTCGCACTCAGTTTCATCAGGAAATGTAAAAATCTAGTAGTTTTGCATTATGCATGACAGTAAAAAGCCATATGCCATGAATCAAACATCTGCCGTCTTCTTGATTTCCTCGAGGAGTCTTGTTCAGCACAGATGTGCACGTATCTTTCTCATCAGCTACAGTCAGAACTTTTCTCATCTCCTCCTCCGTCAAACACCTCCTGTCCTCTCTCTTCTCTCGAACGTGTCTGGAGGTTTTACAGAGATCACACATGCTATGTACAAAACAGGATTGCACTGTTTAGTACACAGTGACCGGTTCTTCTTGAGATCTGACACAGGATCTAAATTGTTCTGTTTTCTGTTCTATTTTTCGATTATTATGATCATTATTAAGCAATAACAGTGTAGAAAGACTGCACATTCTAGCCTATGACAGCTGGATCTTTCAGCAGTGCATTAACACAGATGATCAGCAGAGGTCAGCGGTGTTTAGACATTAAAGCACCTACATCAGACTCTGAGCAGCTCGATACACGACTGGATGTGTTTTTTAGCATCTATATTATTTACCATTTAATAACAAGTTAGGTCAGTCAAGTCAAGTCACCTTAATTTATATAGCACTTTATACAATACAGATTGTGTCAAAGCAGCTTTACAGTGTCAAACAGGAAAGATAGTCATTTACACTACTGTTCAAAAGCTTGGTGTCTTAAGATATTTTAATGTTTCTTGAAACAAGTCACTTCTGCTCACCAAGGCCACATTTATTTGATGAAAATACAGTAAAAAAAATACAATATGGTGAAATACTTTTACAAGTCTTCAGTGTCACATGATCCTTCAGAAATATGCTGCTGAAAAACACAAAAAATATGCTGCTCTTTCTTTTTTCAAGGTTCTTTGATGAATATAAAGTTCGAAAGAAGAGCATGTCATTTGAAATGTAGTCATTTTGTAAGTAGGTAGCTGTAGTATGTTTAGGTTTATACATCTAAAAGTAATCTAACGATGACCAGAAATAAAGACTTTATAAAAAGTTTTAATGAAAATACATTTCCCAGATAGTATTTTACATAATTTTAATAATATTTTTGTTTTATTTTTCATTGTATAAGTAGATTTATCCACTTATTAAAAATACATATCTGCTTATATAGTTTAGATAGTTGGTCCTTACTCGGGGAACATCATATTCTTTGGTCTATATGATCAAAAAGTATGAAAACCTCTATTTTAGGTCAAGCATGGTAATTTATGGTGAGGAGTAAATAAATGCTATTTAGAATTAGGTGTTTTATTTCTATTTAGTGCATTTGTTGTTAATGTGTGTAGTTGAACAAGAGATGATTGTTCCTGTTAACGTAATGTGACATATTGTGTTGTGCAATATATTGGGGAAAACACTTATTGTTTTATTATTATTATTTTTATTACTTAAAAAGTTAGTGGAACTAGTTACTAACACATTTAGAGTTCAGTTTATTATTATTATTTTCAGTGTTGCATTCAGCTGTGCATTTCATTTGTTTATCATTATCTATAAAATCCATCATTTCCGTCATTGCTGTCTGAACATCTGCCATGTCTGATCGTGCATGTGAAAACAAGCTGAGCAACAATCTTATTTATGGGAAAAGCTGCAGGAATATTACATGAGCAGAATACTGAGGAGATCAGATTTCAGAGCAAGCTGATGTGATAGCAGTGTTAAATAACGCTATTTTGTTTGATTTTAATAACTGTAGCCTGTGTGGGTTTGAGTAGTTTTGTGACTTTGGAGCCCCCTACAGTTAAGTGTTATAAATATATTACTGTCATAACTACAGTGGATAGCTGCACATGTGGGTTGTGTCTGAAATCACATACTTCCCTACTGTATAGTATGCGAAAAACAGTATGCGACAAAAGAAGTATGTCCGAATTCACAGTAGTCATAGAGTCAGCAAAAAATACCCGTGATTCTGAAGTGTGCATACGATGGACACTTTACTTTGCGGTTGTGAAGTAATTACTTATTCAAAGTAAGAACCTACTTAAGAGAATATGTGATTTCGGACGCAGCCGTGCATTAGTTGCTGCCGTAAAGCAATCTGATTTTTTTTTTATTAAATAATATTTTTGTGATTGAAAGAACTGTTCACCCAAAAATTACAATTAGTTTAATGTACTCACCCTCAGACCATGAGTTTGTTTCTTCGTGGAAACAGATTTGGAGAAATGTATCATTACTATATCACTTTTTCACCAATGGATCCTTTGCAGTGAATGGGTGCCGTCAGAACGAGAGTCCAAACAGCTGATAAAAACATCACAATAATCCACACTATACTCCAGTCCATCAATTAACATCTTGTGAAGTGAAAAGCTGCAAGTTTGTAAGAAACAAATGCATCATTAGGGATATTAAGGTATTACAACATAAAGCACATTCATTTTTTAGGTTACGAAAACGTGGTCTGAAAAAGTTGTGACCCCTGTTCTAATGGTAAAGCTTGTTTTTAAAAGCGTAGAGAGAACGAGACAGGCCCTTGCACAAAAATCCTCAACGAAAAGGTTTTTTCCTCTCTTTTTCTATTCTATTCCTAATCTTTTGATCACTTGTAACCCGTGATGAAATGAGGTCTTCTTTTCTAACATCAAAAGGAACGAGGAAGAGAAAAAGCGAGGCAGGTGCTGCATTGACAGCTGTGAGAGACGTTTGTGCGGTCCAGGTGAACGTGACGTCTATCCTCCATTGACCTGCTCTGTTTCTCACTTGCTATGAATGAAAAGCTCCAGCGGCGCTGCGCTGCATGAACAAATAAACATTTGTGTCTGACAGTCTCATCCGTGCTTTGAATCCAGCTAAATCTCGGTTTATTGCATTCACAAGCAAGCCACTCTCCTTCTGAGATCTGACAGGAATACACGAGCTTGTGTGTGAATGGAGCTGATTATTACGGCTCTACCTGATCTCATAACTGACGGCTGACAGGATTGTCAGTCACTTATATATTCACAAACCTCGAATAGATGAACGCTGCATGCAAACGCCCTTGATTATTAAGTAGGTCATTAGAGGGATTAAGCAAAGTGATTAACATGCAGAAAAACATGCAAATTAAAATCCTACTGTGTTATTTTGTTAATCACATTTTGGAGTTGCAAAAACATCCCAACAGTTTTATGTTTGAAAATGGTGATAAGTCTAGCATACTTTATTAGTGTTTTTAATATGTTAGTGTACTTTAAGTCTAGTGTATTTTATTATCATCATCGTTTGAGAGAACTATACCCATACAGAAAAATATATTTTCAAAATTGATATATATTTTCAAATATATTTATAAATTGTCAAATATATTTAAATATGTCTAAATATACAAATATCACAAAAAAATATATATTTGCATAATTATATTGTCTACCAATAGATTTAAGCCATTTTTTTGTAGATGTTAGAAAATTACCTTAAAAATATATTTTGTCCTAATCCAAGATTAATTGTTGTCTTTAACGTGCATAAACATATTACACATTTAAATAAATTTAGCAAGGAGCATACTTTGCAGTGTTCAAAAAGTTATGTAAATATAGATTTCTAACATAATTTTAGTTTCGATCTAAATCTAGTCCAGGCTACTTTATCCACATTTGCATTTGGCCTAAATGTAGGCTACTGTAAGATTGGAAATGTATTTTCTTGCCTCCCAAATACATTTTAAAATATATTTGGTAAATTCTATTTATAAAATATATTTCATTGATCTTCATTGTTTACAACTTAACTATATTTAGCATTTAAAATATAGGCTATTTTGGCCAGATAAAAAATAAAATTAAAATAAATGCTACATTGGTAGCCTATTGAGGGATAGAACGCCCATTTTTCTTTCTTTCTTTCTTCCTTATTTCTGAAGTCTTTCTGCAGAAATGTGATCTCATATCAATCTCTGTGGTCACATTTCAGCCATTTGCTCATCTCTCTCCTGTTGTATCCATTTACATGTTTTCTTTACATCAAAAAACATTTAATGTTTTCTTGACATACACTGACCAAAATTATCATTTGCCCCATTTTTCAATTGTGGCCAAAACATCAATGCTGTCTAAATGATATGCCACACCTAGTATTTATGCTCACTAACACTAGTCAATATTTGAGAGAAATAGGAGGACATAGAAAAATATATAACAGAAATACAGTGTTGCGTTTATACTTTGGCAAAAATACAGTGCTTTGGACAAGAAAATCATTCTTAAAAATATGCTTAAGGACGTCTTGCATCTCCCTCCATTTGGACATTCGCAAAATGTATGCCATTAAATTAATTTGTATCTTGGTATACACCATTGCTCCTGTAGGCCTATCTTGTAGATTGTTACTGTTAAATAAACAAGAAGTTGACTTTAACCTAGATTTTAGATACAATATTGCCACTTACTTCGAGGTCAAATCGCGATCTGGCGAGCGTCCCTCAGCAACACACAACATTGGTGATTCATTCCCGAGTGAATCGGCGTCTTTGAACAAAACGGTTCTTCTAATGATTCAGTGACTCGCTCAGTTTAGTTCGTGATTAAATCTGAGTTTTCGAACGAATCGGTTAAATTAATGATTGAATGAATGAATAGCCAAATCACTCGTAGCCACCTACTGGCGTAAGAACGTAACCTGCAGAAACAGCCATCGGAGAAGCGGAGTGATACAGTTATATCGTGAAAAGTAATAAAATAATGGAACTTCCCAGCCGCTCAACCAATGAAATTTAGCGCTAGTGTTTAGCACTATTGGTGACTGAAAGCTTTAACAAGCGTTTGAAATCGGTGTAGCTTCCTAAGGGTTTCTGTGCAGGTCTATAATGAGTGTTGTTGATAAGATAATCATGTTCTCCAATGGTTTTGACTGTGATAATACCATCATTTCTAACAGGAAAACATGAACGAAGCTGTTTGTTTGGAAAGGCAATTACTGGTCACATGTTGTGAGATCAACACGTTCTTGTCTGAGATTCCTCAGAAGAGCAGCGATTTTCTTATTGATCACAGAACTGTGGAAAGAAAGAGCAACAATGTTTTCATGTCTTCATGCTGCTCTTCTTGGAGTCAAAGGTAGGGGTCATTTTAATTTGTTTGTATTTCTTGAGGAGATTAACTGAAAATGTTTTACTCTTTAATACAGTGATCCAACTTTTCCTCAGGTTCACACAAGGTGTCCACAGGCGTGCTTTATCACATTAACTATTAACACAGAATGAACTAAATGTGTCTTTATATTAACATTTCTCAAGAAATATGAGGTTGTACTAGGATTTTGTGACGCTCACACACACACAATCTGTGCTCAATGCCTCAAACTACAGCCAGTGAAAGATTTATAAGCTCTGACAAAGAAACTGAAGAGCAAAGGCAGAAGTATTATTCACAGAGACATAAACATACAACACAGTAAGCGCTTGAATTGGCTACAGAAACCAAAGATACACAAAATATATACGATGGCTGTCAAATGCATTTACTCAGGACCTAGATTTACATTGGACATCAAACGGTGACCCAACACAATACTAGACGTGATTATTATATTTGAAAAGGTTCATTGACATTATGCAGATCTTTTTTTAAGTGGCAAAATTGTCAGGAGTATAGAACTCTCTTGATATCTTAATTGAAACAGAAAGTATTTTTAAAATTGTTGGTCAACCAATATGTTTTTTTTTTTGAATATCTGACATCTTTGGGAGCAGGATGGCTGATATAGAGCAGATATCGAGCATGTTTACATGTATTTTCTTAAGCCAATTTTGCTTGGTAAGCCGACTATGCATGAGGTCATATACACATGTTAACCCGTTTTTCTTTATTGGAGGAAGATCATAAACGGCTTAAGCATAAACCAATCGACACAAATTTGCCAATTACACAAATTTTGTCTGGGTTTGTGAGATAAAATTATTCATATTGTGAAATAAGATTTTTAGATGCGTGTGTGTTCGCCGACATATAGGTTACATAAATGGTCAAAACATATATCTGGGAAAATGTATAACTAAAATATTTTGATAATTCATTAGGTTATATCCATGGGCATTTTTGTATTTTTTAAAGACATGAAAAATATGTTTAAAAAATGTGGTAACTTTTTCACCTGTTTTATCTTCTTGCGTGGTTCAAAATGCTTATTTGTGCTTTTGGACAGGAATATCATGCATGTTTAAAACAATGCAAAAGCCATTCTATATGTTTTATTCAATGGAGGGCAAGAAGCATTTATTTTTTAAAACTTGTTTCTAAAAAAATCACTGAACCTGAACACATCTTTGCTCTAAACTCCACCATTTGAACCATTTCCTTTTCTAGGGGCCCAAGCACCTTCGTTTCTTCTTTTCTGCCCTAAAAGTGTCTGGGCGTCAGAGACCATAAATCGCAGAGCCCCTAAACTTGGCTGGATGTGCCAAATGTGCACCACCACTCAGACACACATCCGTTTGGCACTAGGTGGCACTATAATAAGGAAGTTTACATGTACATTGCTATGTGGATTATTGAGACTCTCATTCTGATGGCACCCATTCACTGCAGAGGATCCATTGTTAAGCAAATGATGAAACGCTCAATTTCTCCAAACCTGATGAAGAAACAAACTCATCTACATCTTGAATGGCCAGAGGGTGAGCACATTTTTATTTTGGGGTGAACCGTTCCTTCAACATGTCAATGAGATTTCATCAGCTCTTTCTCTAATCTTTTCTGGTTTGTTTGTGTCTTGGAAGTGGAAGTCAGTGGAGTCACATTTCAAATCTTAAAGATGCTGTGGGAATGATTCGCTCCTGTAAAGTAAGGAGAGTATTTACACCTGTTACTGCAGGAACAGTGGTGTCAGATTTAGATCAACATAATGAGAAGGCCTTCCTTTTAATCCTCTTGACATTTCAGTTGAGGGTGGCAATCTTATTGTAATGTCACGCCGGTAAGCTGCGAGGAAGACAAACAGGAAGGGAAAAGGCCATTCTATGTATAGAAAATATCATGGCTTTGGAAAGCGTTGTGCTTAGTCTTTCTCTCTTTCATCTGTGAGGTCTTGTATCACAATAATCACAGCTATGATGACAGCTACATGTTTAATTAACCCGTCACCCTACTAGTTATGCTCAAACTCACCGCTCATGACCGTGTCTCTCAGGGAAATGGGATGAATAAGACATTGGGAGAGAAATTACTGTAATGTGGTTGTGCCACAGAGATCTGTCTGAAGAACCACTAATATTTCACCATATAAACTATGCAAGGGCTTATAGCTTCATGCATATTAGAAACAGGGCTTAATTATTCAAAGATTTGATGAGTTGTGCTTATTCTGTGAATGATCAAAGTCAGGCAATGTGCAGACTGCTTAAAATGTGAAATAGGAGTTTAGAAAGGCTGTGGGCTTTAAATTATCCTGTAATATGACAAATCCAGCTGTTCATCTGCAAGGAAACTATCTTTATTAACAAACTGCATATTTGAAGTCTAAACAGGTATTCTCACCTTTTAAAAAAAAACTTATTCCGTGACACAAAAACAGTATTAATTTTTTTAATTATAGTAGATTTGGGCATCCGGCACTTGTTGTGAGAAATACGGCTGGAGTTCTGTTATCACTAGAATATCACACTCTTATCAGCCAATCAGATTTGAGGACCAGAAAGAACGATTGTATAACATGTAATATGTATTTTATGTTGAATGCAACTGAATTGTGTTGTGCATAAATCATCTAGCAGAGCCTATTCTAATCTTGTAGATATATTCTTGAATTTTGCTTGTGGTTTCACACTTTTTTGTTTGTTTTTTTTTAATTAAAAAAATGAACAATAAATAATCAATGAATTAATACATTTAAAAAAATATTCTGTCGTTCTATTCTATTATTCTGTTTATTATCATACTAAATTCAAAATATTTTTTAAATTACTTTAATTTACTATTTTTTATTTAAATATTTTATTTAAAACACATAGCCTATATAATACAATATAAATATGTATGAAATACAATAAAATGTTATTTGATTTATTAAAAAAGCTAAATACATTTAAAAGTAATCAAAAGTCAAACAATAATCTATAAATTATACATTTATTAATAAAAAATGCACACATGTATTTCTAAATGTTGCTTTCTAAAATTTCATAAAATTTTAAGTTATTTAAATTTGTAAAAAAAAACACAAATAATTTATTTAAATCAAATATTAAAATTTCATTTAAAATATATATTTTTTAAATTAACACATCTTTAACTTTTTAATGTATTATTAGATAATTAATTAAAAAATTACGTTTCAGACAAACATAATGAATAAATGTCAAACAGCCTAATTATTTAAAAAAAATATGCATTTATTGTTAATTGTAAAAATGCACTTTCCTAAGTAGGTAAAAAAATGAACTAAATAGAAACTGTTAATCATTTATATTAATTTATAAATAACCTTTCTAAATAGCACTTCATACATGCATGATATACTAATCATAAACATGGGTATTTTAGTGTTGATATCCTCGTGTCAAATGATGGAAACATCAAATCAACAATTAGGTTGCAAACGATTAAACGTTAATACATGCGTTTGGTCACGGGAGCGCTTCCAGTAATAATCTATTGCGCTGGAGCTCCGCCGGTGGTTGGACACCGTTCCTGCCCATAACGGCTCCACCCAAGTTCGGTTGCCCAGCAGCGAATCTCC
The DNA here is from genome assembly GCA_027422415.1 of Schizothorax lantsangensis. Classification (NCBI taxonomy): domain Eukaryota; kingdom Metazoa; phylum Chordata; class Actinopteri; order Cypriniformes; family Cyprinidae; genus Schizothorax; species Schizothorax lantsangensis. The sequence continues at coordinate 9,117,452 of CM049854.1, read as the reverse complement.
GAATCACACTACGGTAACGGCTAAGCTCATGAATATTAATTACGTAACGGGGACGTACGGCCAATAAGCCTGACCGGTTTTCTATCGATAATACCTGCCTCATGAATATTAATGAACCTAGCGCACGGATGCTCAACGGAACGTCAACATGACCTATTTAATAATTCATTAGCTCGGCCGGTACCATAGTAGGGTTCGTAACGTCGCTCCGCGACAGAGTCATGGATGCTCAGTTAAACGCGGGGATCGGGAGTCGATCGCATCGTAGGACTGGAAGCGGAGCTTGTGGGATTTATGAGACTCGTTGCTAAATAGTTTATCTGACTAAAGGCGTGACAGCATCCACGCGCACTGGATCCGCGCGCAGAGACTGACGCATCGCATCACATCGGTGAAACAAAGCGTTTGTTTCGCACAGAGCACTAGAATCAAAATGTCAGATGCAGCTAACGGTATCGGAGCTTACGGACGCCAATAGAGCATTGTTATTGTTTTTATGCTGTCCGGTGTTCTGTTAACGGGGGACGTGGCGTTTAGGTTCATGCGTTTGATTTGATATTTTGGAAAGAGCGAGTAAGTTGCGCGTGGACTCGGATGGAGAGCAGGTGCATGAACGCATCACCTATGAACCGCGAGAGCAATGTGATTCTTCACTCGCGGTTATTCACTTTGCATATTAGTGTTTTAATAAGATCTGAGGATAAATCAGCATTTATTTGATTGCATTGCTTTTTTTTCTTCTCTCCATTGCAATGCGATAAGGTACCAGTCGCGTGATGTTCAAATTTACTGTTGCATACTGAATCAATGCAGCCACTCGAATGCATATTTAATTCATTAAATCTAAAGTGTCTAAATCTAAAGTTTTTGCACATTACTACAGTTTGATTCTAGATATGCTGTAAAAATCAACTCGCTATAATTGCTGCCTTCAATTTTGAATTAAATTCAAAGTGGTGCCAAAGTCATTCATAACCTGCAGTGATAAGTTCATTGCACTTTTTTTGACCACTTCAAAACGAATTAGCTACTCAAAGAAAATGAGTAGAAATTTAAGTTAAATGAATGAAAACAAATTTACAATGCATAATATGTACATGTTATTGTATGATGTGGTTTCATGCTAAATATTGCATTTGTTAATTGAATGGTTTTATTGCTAACACGGCTGTTTAAAATATCAACAAATCTAAAAAAGCACTTTGCGCCTCATCCCCAAAAGGAGCAGGTTTTACAGTTAGATTGCGTTGTTTATTGTTAATTAAATGCGAAACCACAATGTTAAAAAGTTAGACTGGTGATTTAAGCGAAAGCTTTAAATCCAGAGGATGATCCTCTCTGGAGTGGCTGGACTGCTGTCAGAGCGGCTTTCACAAGATTAACAGCCCGCTGCTCTTTTCTTTGCCTGTTTGCCTACAATCAAACCGTTTACGGGACTATTCTCCATCTCTACCTGTTTTTAAAACTTGTTTGTGCTAAGTGGGACTTAAATGAAGTCCATTTGAAGTCATAAACAGTGACATGGCTTGTAAATCATGTATGATCCTTCTATAGAGTTAGAATAGTAAGAAACCCATTGAGGAAATGGCATTGTTTTTAAAGAGCGAAGCAGCTGACTTTTTTCTGCTGCTGTAATGTGACATTGCGACATCTTTTTGTGAAACGTGCCAAACCGAGAAGCAGCTGATATATTGTAAATATGACTTTGTGACATAAGGAGTCTTAACTTTTAGCAAAACAAGACTGATTCTACTGCCGTCTGGAGAAATATGACATTGTGATGCTACAAATTTAAGCGCGGTGAACTGAGAAGCAGCCAACACTTTCATTCTGCTGCTGTTTGCGAAGATGAGATTGTGATACCAGGAGTTTAGTTGCGGTAAACCGAACCTGATGCTGCTGCAAATATGACATTGTGACATCGGGACTCGTTCTCTGAAGCGCCAGACTGAGGAGCGGCTGACACTCTTTTTTGCTGCTGCTGCTGCTGATGATGCTGCAGCTGCGAAAATGCTGCGATTCCCTGTGAAGAAAATCCGAAAGCAGTTCAAACTTCTGCTGCTGCTGGTGCTGCTCACTTTTGCCGTGTGGTTTACGTACCTGCACATCAACCAGGGCAAATCCATCAAACTTCACTTCAACTATGGAAAAGGTAAGCTGTGCTTGGTTTTTATATTTTATATTTTCTGAAAATAATAATTTAGGATGTGAAAGGAGTTTTTTTCTGGTGTAATTTGAGCGATGAGGAGAAATGAAGCTGAGGTTCAGAATGAAAGCAAGATGAATAGGAACTGCTGAATTATAAATTTCATTATTAACTTTAATTAACTGGGGCACCAGCGCTGATACTGACTTTCAACATCAGCGTCCAGCACATTTTAATAGAATTTTAGGAGAAAATTTTAGGAGTGTAACATTAGTATTGTCAGCTTTTTTGAATGCATTAGTATTGAATGCATTGTCATTTTGCACAGAAAGCTGAAATATTGTATTTTGAATTAAATTAAGTTGACATTATATTGGTTTCATTAGAAGGTGCTAAAATTATGCAAATATGGACAACACAAGCAGATATGTTCAGATGAGCAGTGTTAGAGCTTAGTCTGCTAGGATGATTCTCGGCTTTATGATTAAGCAGAAGTGTGTTTGCAGAAGTCATGTGCTTGTGAGAATCTCCTTAACCTCTGCAAAACAGATTCACACACACACACACACACACCTTGTTTGTTTTGCTATACTTGTGGGGACTTCCATAGGCATAATGGTTTTTGTACTGTACAGACCGTATATTCTATTGCCCTACACCAACCCTACACCTAAACTTAGCCCTCACAGGAGACTTTTTGCATTTTTACATTTTAAGATAAACTTCATTTAGTATTTTTAATAATTTATTTCCCTTGTGAGGACCGGCCAAATGTCCTCACAAAGTCAAAAATCTCAGGCTTTACTATCCTTGTGGGGACATCTGGTCCTCACAAGTATAGCAAAACAAACACACACACACACACACACACACACACACACACACACACACACAGAGTCATGAAAATTGCTCATTGTGATATTATATTGCTAGCTGTGTGGCAAGAACTTGAATTTATTTTTGTAACAAAGTGGGCAGTGAACAATTTGAAAAAACTAAAATAAAAAACTGAAAACTTTTGACTTGTATTAAAGAACATGATTTGTTTAATGAAATGTGAGTCATCAATCAACTCTTCCCCACACACACACACACAGACAGGTGTTCCTTTATTTATGTGAAGTGTGTAATTTCGGTGTTTCTATAAGCATTTCACAAAAAGAGACTTTTTCATTTTCCGAAGAAAGTTGTTTATAGGGTTGCAAAGGGGCAGAAATATTCCGGTAAATTTCCAGAAACTTTACATGGGAAGTTAAGCTGGGGAATTTTGGGAATATTTTAAGTTGAAATCTTAATGGGAATTTACAATAATTCATTGGAAATTTGGGGTAATTTATTCATCATCATTCAGTATACTAATGTACTGTTATGCAGTTTTGTTGTATAAATAATGTGAATGTGGTGTGCTCACACTGGAAATTCCAACAAAAATAAGTGCACTTGAAATACAGAATGATGTTTGATAATTCCTGCAGCTTTAAATCTGATGCTACATGACAAAATAGCTGTCTAAATGTCATAAACTAGATTACATACTAGTGAATAGTGTCACTCTAGATACAACAGCTGTACATGTGCCTTATTTAACACTAAAGGCATGTTAGCAGAGAGTGTAGTATGTAAATTGACAATTATAGCATTGTTGCAGCTACAATGCTTGAGTTCTGCTTTTTAGTGTGTTGCTATGCAGTTTCTAGGGTGTTCTGGGTAATTGTTGGGTGGTTGCCAGTTGCCAATAAAATTAAAATTTATTTGTCGTTTTATTATCCATTAGTTATTGGCCAGAGTTTTAAGTACTTGAATCCAAAGTGTGCTTCCCATATCTGTATTCTGCTCTGGTTTGTGGACAGTCCATCAACACAGTTTGTTAATGTGTGAGTGTTTTGATCGCATAAAAAATAGGGTCTGCCAAAAGAATACATCTGACCTCAGTCAACAGATTATGCTTTAAAAGGCTTGCATGCCATTGTGAAAGAGGGATTGTTAAAATTTCAACAAAGCATCAAAATTTACCAAAATTTAAAATAGAAAAGGTCAGTCGAACACAGCCATCTGACCTCAGCCTAGGAGTAGAACGCCTCCTGGTCTTTATGAAGGCAGCGTTCAAACCTCCAAATTTACTAAAATGCACCTTTAATAAAATGACATCAGCTTCAAGTCTGTATATTAAGAGTAAAAGTTCAGTAACATTTACTGTTGTTTGCTGAATTTTCACAGCTGAAATTCAGTTATTTTAATAGAAATCCACGTGATTGTGAATTGTGCATGAGTGTGAAAGATTTCCCTGTGCTGAAAGTGTTCAAGTTTTCACCAAAGCTTACAAATTTACCAAAATGTAATATTGAAAAAAATGACATCAGCTTCAGATCTACATATTAAAAGTAAAGGTGCAGTCACATTTACTGCTGTTCACTGAATTTTCTCAGACAAAATATTGTAATTTAATAGGAATCCAAATGATTGTGAATTTTGTGCAAGAGGGCGAAAGATTTCCCCATTCAGATTTTGCATTGTGTTCAGCTTGTCATGTGAATTTGCCACTTTGACCAACAGAAAGCTGCTTGGTTTGAAAGTCTTCAAGTTTTCACCAAAACTTCAAAATTTACCAAAATTTTTGATAAAAAAATGACATCTGCTTCAGATTAAGAATAAAGTCACGGTACATTTACCATTGTTAACTGAAAGAATGTCTGTATATTAAGAATAACGATGCAGTCACGTTTACCATTGTTTGCCAAATTTTCACAGCCAAGTTTCAGTATTTTAGATTAGAAATCCTGGACATTTTGCATGTTTTTTGAAAGATTTTCCCACACAGATTTTGCATCGGGTTCAGTTGGTCTTGTAAATTTGCCGTGTTGACCAACCGAAAGCTGCTTGGTTTGAAAGTCTTCAAGTTTTCACCAAAGCTTCCAAATTTACCAAAATTTTACATAAAAAAAATGACATCAGCTACAGGTCTATATATTAAAGAATAGGCCTAAACGTATGGTACATTTACCATTGTTCATTGTAATAGGAATCCATGTGATGGTAATTTCGCTTGAGGGTGAAACATTTCCCCAAGCAAATTTAGCTAAATTTTCAGTTGTTCACACGAATTTGGTGTTGACCAACAGACAACTTTTTCAGTGACATTTTAGTAATTTGACAGCACCTTAAAGCTTATATTAAAAGCACTAGTGTGCTAACACAGTGTCTGACCCCTAGAGCCCATCTGACAACAACTTTTTTTGTGTCGGACACTCTAGAAGAGGATCTCCTTTCTCATTAACAGCTGCTAAAAGCTCTGTGTGGTTTGGCATCTCTCCCTTGCTGCCCCAAACTGACCTCGGTCATAACCCAGGAACTCCAGCCTCTGTCTGGCCGCTCCAGTCTTTGAGTGGGCCACCAAACCACTCCTCTCACGAAGGAGAAGAGCACTGGAATCACTCAAGTGTGAAAAGGCCATGCAAATCCTGCATTAGCACAAAGAAGATGTCTGGAAAATAACGTGGCACCGCACCAAGCCATCTACGGTGAAATTAAAAAGTCTGTGGGGCTCGCCGAGTGACGTTACTGACATTTTAATCAGAGATGTTGGCTGTGTGTGTTTGCACAAATAGGCTGATTTATTTTCGCCCGAGGACTCACAATGGTCACCTTATTCCCAATTATAGGCTCTGTAGGGCTGGGTCAAGATGTAGCCGTGCACCAGCTGTGATAGGTTGCTGTGAACAAGGGTCTTTTTAAGCAACCAAGTGTGAAGGAATGTGTCGAAGTAGCAGGCGGGTCATTCCTGTTATGCAGTACCTTTTGAACTGTGTAAGTTTTTAAAAATGAATGTGCTTGGGTTGTAATTTCTAGAGGTATTGCTATGAAAGCATATATTAGACTTGCAAATATATGCTCTGGTCAAGCTCAGGCACTTAAACGTCATTAATTATAACCTATTTACATGATGGCAAGGAAATGAACAGGATGGAAATAAAAAGCTAAAGTTAGCCGTTGCTCAGTGTGGGATTTTGAGTTAGCTTGCATGAGGTCAGGAAGTTAATTATGATATATTTTTTAAGCATCTTTTATAACACAAATTTCTGTTGTTGCATCTAACATTATATATTTTTTTAAATTAAGCTAAATTATATTTTCTCATTTCTATTTTTTATTTATTAATGCTCAAAAAGCAATTACAAAAACAACATTTCTAAGGGATTATATACAAATAAATACCAACAGTAGATCAGTTCTACATAATTAACACACACACACACACACACACACACATCAAATTGAGAATAGTTAGAAAAAAATAATGGTATGAAGATGGGATAAAAGCCAAAAGAATCAAAAAGCTGTACAAAAAACATAACCTTAACATAAATTGCAAACGACTTTACAGTGGCACAGATACTATAATTGAATTCATACAATAATATAGACATTGGTACATTAGGAAAGCATCTAAATGCATGAATTTTATTTCTCTAAAATATTTAAGGAATCTTAGGGTTTTTTAAATTCTTCATAAGGTAAAGAGAATTCTGAAGTTTAATTCAGTATTAAAAAGTGGATAACTATTTAAAATTTTTGCTAATGAAAAAAAAACTATCTATCAATCAATAAATAAATGTAGTATAATATTGGCAGAATTGAATATATTGGTGAGACCAAAATTGTTTGTATATAGGGCAACCAAAAAACTATTTTTTTTTATTTTATTTCTGTGCTGCTGTTTTCCCGCCAAAATATGTCACTTCCTGGGGTGATGATGTCATTAAAGAAACTGTGTTTAACGTAAAAAGATATTACAAAAGACAAAAAAGTTTGCAAAGTGAAATTGAGGACAAAGAAACAACATTTGATGACCAATTAAAACAATATTTCTGAGAAAACATGGTTTAAATGTTTGGTTTTAAATATTTCAATCAGAGGAAGAAAAAAATGAAGAAACCAGTAGGCTTTCACACAATAAATTGCATTTTGAGAAGCCCTGTAACACATGGGCAAACCCCTGAAACTAAAATAATGAATTTATTTATTTAAATTCACTCTATTTTAAATTAATGCGTGTAATTTTTGCCTAACTAAAGATACCAGAACACACCCCAATCTGCCATTGGTCGACAAAACAACAACTTGCCATTGGTTGATTCAGTGTTGCTGAGTCAGGCTAGTCAGGAATCTCAAACAAACACACAATGTTTTGATAGCACCACAGTGTTAATGCTATTTAGGGAAATCAGCCTACTAATGGCTTAAAGCTGTCTTAGTCATATTAAAGTATTTTAACATAAAACATACTGTAGCTTTAATGGTAATAAAAAAAATTAGAGCTTAGGAACATGAAGAACTGAATACTGGAAATGGCCAAAGTACAGTGTTTGTTAATACAAAGGAAGCCTTTTTAAAATGAGTTTTTTTGCTTTAGGTTTACATTTAGAAATCCAAGGGAACTGGTCCCGGTTTGGCATCGGTGTTCAACCTCTAACCGGGACCCCTGTGAATGCTGAATGAAAGAGTGTGAGAAATACACACAAGTGAACTGAGAAGGAGTGGGTTGAGATTGGCAGGTTAGTTACAGGCACAGAAAGGGCTTTTGGGAAAGGTCATATGATACGGCTGTGTGTGTGTGAATGGAAAGCAGCCATTTCCCACCATAATCTGGCCGTACTAAAGCATGACGGCTGTTAAGGTCATAAAATCAGAGTTAATTACGTTGATGTATAATTGAAGTGTCATTTTACATTCACTGAAAAGGTACCTTAAAGGTATTTTGTTACTATGAAAACATGTCTTACATGCAGCACTTTATAATACTTAACAGGAAAATCTACAGTAACATTATATTAATGGATGACTTTAACGGCAGGGAATATATTATAAGTTACACGCCTATTTTTATTATGGTTAATGACTTTAATGGATTCAAACTGCATTCCTGCGCAGATTCACAGTATGGTTTTGCTGTAATTTCCTTTAGATTACCGTTTCTTTTGTTAGTAGGGAAACCGAGCATGAATTACTTCATCTGTGGGATGCCTGTTTGCCTTTGTTAATCAATGACGCAGAAACTACAAATTAATTTTTCTTTCTTTAAATCTTGGTTATAGTGAGTTACCTGGATTTTGTGTGTTATAACTGTTAGAAATTCATCTTCAGCTTAGAATGGACACCATGTACAGTATGAGATATAAGATGTCTTGCTGCTGTCATCATGTAGGTGTGCTTTGTTTTATTAATCTACATTTGAAGAACTTGCAACAAACGTTACTTTTTTGACAGTGAAGTATCATGATTGTTTATACCAATTTTTAAACGGCAGTAAAAATTAGGGAAGCTTGTTTCTGCCACAGAATAAATAATCATTTAATTTCTACATGTATACTTGAACAATTTTGAGCTTATATCCCATAACTCGCACTTTGTTACTTGCGATAAAAAATATAATTCAGGATTGCAATTGTAATAAAAAAAAAATTTAAGTCAGAATTGCGAGATATAAACTCATTCTGACCCCCCCCCCCCACAAATCTTAGTTTATATCTCACAATTCCATTTTTTTTGTTTCTGCGACCGAATATGTAATTCTAACACATTTTTATCTTTCAGTTCTGCCTTTTTTCTTGCAGTTGCGATTTTTGTTTTGTCCCTCGCAATTGCGAAAAAATTCTAAATTGAAATTAAAGTCGCAATTACTTTTTTTTTTTAATTCTGTGGCAGAAACGGCTTTCATAAATATTCTATTAAACATGCTTGTTTATTTGAAAAGTTAAATATTCATTTTAACAAATGAATATTTAGAACAAAATGTAAAAAAAATCGGTTGTAGAGTATTTTTCAAATAAATGATAAATTACTTGTATAATTGAAGCAATGTTTAAGTTAATATTTCAGTCAGTAAAAAAATAATAATACAAAGAAGCTGAGTTTTTGAACATAAATGACAGTTTTCAGAAATCTAGCAGATGCATCAAGTGTTCAAGTATACATTTAGAAATGAAGAAGTATACACAGATTAAAACCGTCTGTATGAGTATGTTGTGTTGGGAAGGTTACTTTGGAAATGTAATGGGTTACAGATTACAAGTTACCTTGCTTTATGTAATAGTGTAACCGTTTTGATTAATGTAACTGATTACAATTGATAATAGTATGAAAATAGTATGACTACTGAAAATAGAAATGTATTTCATCCCAAGACTATCACACGTGTGGAGACAGAAGACATCAACATTGGTTGATAGCTTATACAAGACTCGTCAGCTCAAAGATATTTGAACCTCATTGACTTTCATTTTATAGACAAAACATTGTCCAAAATATCCTATTTTGAAGATATTTTGTCACAATGCATTAAAGCACAAGGCAGTGACACGTGCATTCTTCCTCTCTCGCTCTCATAGTGTATCATATTTCAGTGTCCTGGCTGAGAGATGCTTCACATTGAAGTTGGTGTTACTTTACTGTAAGCGATCCATCTGGTAAAGCTGGATTACAATCGATCATCAAAGGCCTGAAGCTGCTTGAGTGGGCTTTTATTGTGGTTGTGTGTGCAAAGGTCACCTTAACCGTTTGTTCTTTGCACCCACGTTGGCAAGCGATGACAAGAAAAGGAAGTGATGCGAGCAGTCAATCACACTCAGCGGTGAGCTTTTCCAGTATGTGCTTTGTCATAGCGGTACCAAGCAAAGATTTGGTTACGAACTGAGCAGGAACAAGGTTGCATTCACTGTACAGGTGGAACTGAAAAGACGGCCCCTGTCCCAAATGCCGTACTTGGACTTGTGGTCTAAATATTTATTTAAAAATACAATTCATCAATGTGAATGACAGTGATTTGAATACATCTCTTATTTGAAATGTGATATGTTTGTGATTTCTGAATTAAATGTCATTTTGATATATTTTGGTGATATATAAATTATCTTGTAACTATGCTACACTGTATAAAAATTATTTTCAAAAATTAAAAAAGGAAAGATCATTGGTGTAGAATAAAAAAAAGAAAATACATTATAATAAGGTCTTTCTACTTAATTTCATGCCAGCTTACTTTTTCTTTGTAATTATTTGTGAAGTTTATTAGCAATTTCTGAGAAAATCTACACTATTTTTTTCAAGTGTAATATAAAGAAAAAAAACCTACAAAAAAAGTTTGATTTTTTTAAAGAAAATTCAAGAAAGATATTTTCTTTTAGTAAGTAGTCATTTGCCGTAATGTTTTTGTAATTTATTGAAAGTTAAAAATAAAGTTAAAATATATAGAGACCTGCAGATCATCATGACTGTATCAAGCTCAATAAATTTCTTAAAATATCAGATAATTTGACCTTTTTATGACATTACAAGGTTATTTCAGTTTAAATGAGTAAATAGTACAATAATAGTACAATAGTAAGTACAATGAAATAAAATTAGTAAAAAAAAATTAAATTTAAATTTTAAATTTAAATCTTTACAATAAGGTTCCATTTGTCAGCTATATTTAATGCATTAGCTAACTTTAACAACGAGCAATACATTTGTTACAGTATTTAATAATCATTCTTAATGTTAGTTAATAAAAATACAACTGTTCACTGATAACATTAATAGAAACAACTTTAGATTTTAATAATGTGTTAGTAAATGTTGGAATCAACATTAGCTAAGATTAATTTTTGTTGTTAGTTTGTTACCTAATGCAGTTAACAAATGGAATTTTACTGTAAGTTTACTGGAAGTGTTACCGAAATTTCTCACAACCACACCAATACAAAGATTACAAGATTTTTGCTTTTGTTCATCTTGTAACTCTTATTTGTCATTGACCCAGATTTAAATTTAAAGAAGTGAAGAAATGACAAGTACGGTCTGTTCAGTCTGTCATACTCTGTTAGGCTCATAAAAAACTTCAAATTTTTACAGTCCATAATTGAAACCTTGGTACAAAACAGTGTGTATTGAACATATAATACTTCCATTTCTCACGGCCTTGTTTTTATTCGCCTTAAATGAAATATGCGGTTTGGTCTGAGGTCTAGACGGCCAGCCTTTATCTTCAGAGTTTCAGTCCTTCTTTGAACGCACTCAAGCTAATTCTCAACTGTTTGAAGTGGGATGTTGCAAAAAGACTGCGGCTCTTTGAGGCGTGAAGTGCAGTGATGTGTGTGTAGATTTGCTGATTGGGAAAACATGAGAATATTTCATTTGTTCAGCAGAATTTGGGGGTTATTCTGCGGTAGAATCAAATTTTTCAAAATTAGGTGCACTTGGTACTTTAAATTGGATTCATTTGCCTTGGTTTTAATGTGACTCTGCAGAGCAAGCAACGGGACATCATCATTTTAATGTGCCTGTAGCGGGTGGGATTCTTTCCAGTGTGTCATAGCCAACAGATATTGTGGACTCAAGGCATTCTTTAAACATAAATACAGCTGGATGTCGAAAAATCCACTGGAAAACCAGTGGAAATTAAAAATGACTCATCACTACTTCTTCCATTTCCTGGAGGTCCAAGGCACCAGATTAGTGTGTTTGTGTTTTGGATACAAGTGGTTTCCAAATGGCAGTCTTGTCATACATATCAGAAAATGTGATTGGCTGACAAATCCATGATTTGAGAGGCACTACTAAAATGAATTGGACATTTGAATCAGATCAGACTTGTTTAGTCTGAGCACTAAAGGTCACGAGGCATCTGATTTTCATTGATCTTCTACAGTAGAGTCGATTGATCATACCGTAACTTTCAGAGCTGAAAACTTCCTCTAAAGTCTAAAAAGAGCATTCCAGGGTTATTATAGCTAATTAAAACTAAAAGCATAAATAACAATTTCTGTTGAAATAAAATAAACGGGAACTGAAATAAAATATAAAAACTGAAAAAAAAATTCAGCTATTTGCCAACAAAACGTTTCTCTTTCTTCATGTAGTTTACCTTGATATACTATAGATAAACTAAAACATATATAAAAAATAGGCCTAAAAATAATACTAATAACTAAATAATGATAAAACACACAACAAAATTACTAAGTGATAATAAAATAACACTGTTCTGAACTTCCACACATTTGAATACATTTGAACACATTAATGCTACTTTGTGTGTCCAGAAACGTGGCCCAGTCAATAGTGGAGAGGTAATGAAGAAGTATAATAGATACTTTTGTTCCTAAACACCAGAATAACTAAAGATAACAGATAAATGTTGTGAGTTCTGTCTGTTTTTGACTGTGTGTAGCACCTACTGCTCTGCACACCCATCTGAAGGAAATGTTTTACATTTTTATTTTGTTCTGTTTTACGACGTGGAATATAGTGCATGGGTCATGTGGACCACTTTTAAGATACATTTATTTTTTTCTGTCTTTTTACAGTGTAGGAGTGTGCGGTATTTACCAAAAAAAGATAAGATATCTCGGTTAGTTTCGGGGATTTTGTCATTTTAGTGATTTTAGTGATATTTTAGTGTTTTTGTGCTGGTCTCCTGACTGGTTTAGGCCTGTCACGCACACAGTCCAAGAGTTTTTCCATATTCTTCATATTCTGTGCGGTGGTCAGTTCATGGCAGTGACAATGAACTTTTTCATTAAGGAGTGATATTTGTTTAAATCAGCCATTCAAACCTTTCTCTCATTTTCCTGAACCAGGCGTTCAGACTCTCTCTCCTTTTTTTTAACCTTATTAGATGTTTTCATCATCTGTTTAAATCAAATTCTGTTTCATGTCTGCAACAGTTTTGTTAGCTTATGTCATTTATCTGTTCAGTCAAAATTTTACATTTAATCAATACATTCAATTAGAATAACAAGACTGTTTCGTATCAACTGAAATCAGTATCAACAAATCCATTGTTGCACTGCAGAAGTGACAGAAGCTACATCTAAAGCAGCATCTATTTTCATTGCCAAAATTGAGACAATAGTGTGCCTAAAATAAAACTCACAATAACTTCTAGCTTATTGAACGGTTGTATAAAATCAGATTTGCAATCGTGCTGATATTTGAGAAAAAACAGTGTGCTTGCTTACTGTATGTAATATTGCTTAACTATATCATCTAGAAATATAAGACAACAAAAACTCATACATTTTTGCTCAAGTATATTGAATTTTGGGGTCATTCAACTAGACCACATCACGCATCGAAAGTCTGGACTCTGAAGGGTTGTTTTTAACAAAGTAAGTTACAAACTGGATAATGTCAGCTTCTGCATTGTTTAAACAACAATTCTGATATTATCATAGTCTATGCTTTTATTGCACATACCTAAAAAGCTCCATTTATTGCAATCGCATGGAAGAAAGCACAAAGTACATCTTCTGAATTTCTCCTTTCTTTGTTATATGGAATACATGAAGTTATACAGGTTAGGAATGACATGAGGAGAAATACAGGATGAATCTCCCTGTATAAAGACCATCTGAAAGGAAACTCCAGCCTTCTTCTCAAGTCTTTCCTCATTAACCGCTGTCAGTCATAGGTCCACATGGATTTGATATCCACCCGGAAGCTTCTGGTGAGCAGTGTGTTTTGTAGACCAGCACTCCAGGTGCTTTCATTGGTTTTTCATTCTGCCCAGTTGAGAACAAGTGCCCTCAGGCTTACAGAACAAACGTTTTCATCTCTGCCGGGGGCAAACCGACACCATCCTGGTCTGAAACTTACACTTGGAAGCACAAGAAGGGATACAGTCATAAAAGGACACTTGAAATGACTGGTTAATGTTTCGCTAACCGCAGGTGTATCAGGAGTGGCTCAGAATACGTTAGCCGGTTGAAATCACAGTCAGAAGCAGTTAATCTACAGCGTACGAAGCCTCGGGGAATGATGTTTTACATACACAAGTCTCCACAGGTGCCGCGTGCTTTGAAAAGTGTTTAGGGAATTGTATTAGAATTGAACTGCTTCACGGTTAGAAATCCACACTTGTTTTTCATTTGACAGCGTGTTTTTTTGTCATTTGGTAAAGTCAGCGAGCCATTTGGAGTGTGTTTGTTGGTAAATATTAGAATGCATAATTACATTTGTATTGTTATATTTGACACTACTGATTTATTAATGTTTTTAAAAGAAGTCTTTTATGCTTTTATGCAATGCTGCATTTATTTGATTTAATAAATGCAGCACCGCATACAATTGTCAAATATTATTACAATTTAAAAGAACTATATGTTAAAATGTAGATGTAAAGCTGAATTTTCAGTATCATCTTCAGTGTCACATGATCCTTCAGATATCATTCTAATATGTGGATTTGCTGCTCAATTATTATCAATGTTTATTGGTACTCAATTGTTATTTTGCTACTTTTAATTTTGTTACTTTTTTTCAGGATTTTTTGATTAATAGAAAATTCAAAAGAACATCATTTATTTGAAATATAACTGTTTTGTAACATTATAAATGTCTTTAATATCACTTTGGATCAATTTAATGTTTTTTTTTTACTTACCCCAAGCTTTTGAATGGTATCACAGTTTACACAAAATATTAAGCAGCACAGCTGTTTTGAACATTGATAATAATCAGAATGTTTTTTTTTTTTTTTTTTTTAAGCAAATCAGCATAATATTATGATTTCTGAAGGATCTTGTAACACTGAATACTGGAGTATGATGCTGAAATTCAGCTTTGATCTCAGGAATAAATTACATTTTACAATATATTCAAATAGAAAACACTTAGGCCTATTTTAAATTGTGATAATGTTTCAGAATTTACCTGTTTTTACTGTATTTTTGATCAAATAAATGCGACCTTTGTGAGCATAAAAGACTTCTTTCAAAGCATCTTAATTATTCCAAACTTCTAGATCATTAGTTTATTAAAAATAAATGCATAAATACATAAACATCTCTTGCAGTGATGGTGATTATTTGGTGATTTGATCATTCTGTGATCATTTTCTTTTACATGTTTTTCATCTGACTCGCTTGTGTCACATTTGCATCTGCCGTGGGAATATTTTCCAGCGTTTCACATCTAGCCTGTTAGAAAGTGTTGTAGTTCTTGTCTTTCAGCTCAGTTCCCTGTGAAGTCCTCTTGTTAGGGTTTGATAGGGGAGGCTGGATGGAGATCAGCATGTAAAGATGACTTTCACCCTGTCGGCCAGCACTTATAACAGTCATCTCAGATCTGAGATAACAGAATCACTTCCTGCTTTCTGATGCGGAACGCTCAGAGTTGATTTGATATGATCAAAACACTGTGGCTTTTTGTTCTGTTCTGATTGTGCATCGTGTCTTACTGTGTAGATTCTGGATGAATCTCATGTCCAGGCAGGGTTATTATGGTTAACTAAATCTAAAACCAAAACCTTAAAAACATTGTGGCTACTAAACAATACAATACAATACAATAAAATAAATATTAAAAGTAAACTTTTTTTATTTCAGCTAGTTGCCAGGGAAAACATTGAAAATAATTGGTGTAGAAATTGCAAAGAAACAGCAAGTTTTTGTTTACATAATATTTGTGTGTGTACTGTAAATATTTTAAAAATATAGACATAACACTTTTTTCTTAAATATATACTGTATATGCGTGTGTGTGTGTATTTATATATACGTAATAAATATACACAGTACACTCATATATGTCATGTAAACAAAAACTTTTATTTTGGATACGATTAATCGTTTTACAGCACTAAATAAATTATGTTTTAATGCATACGTATGTATGTATTTATTGATTTATTTTTTGGTAGGGTGTTCCAGTAATCTTTGCTTTATTTACAATTTTTTTTTTTTTTTACATTGAAGCATTTCTTATTTCTATTTAATTTAACCTGATGTACTGAAATAACTGAAACTGAATCTGAAATAAAAAAAAAAATTAAAACTATTATTCAATTATTCATAATTTCTAAATTTACTAGAAATAGCATTAAATAGACATTGCAAAAATCAAAAAGTAATAAAATGACAAAAACAAAATTACTAAAACTAACAAAAATTTAAATGAAAAAAAACAACAACAAAAAAAATCTGTCTGTCTATTAAATGTATTAATATATTAATTTATTATTATACATAATACATTTTTGTGCATTTATGCAGTTGAAAATCAGGATAAAATGTTAATTTCACTTAATTTTCAGAGAAATTATGTCACAATGCAAATCCTATTAACAATATTAAATATATTTTTTAAATATGCTTTATTTCATTTATACAAGATATAATTTTTATTAGATTTTGGTAAAAAAAAAAAAGGACCTGCATATAAGTTCTGTTTTTCTACATCACAAATGACATGAAGTGCTTTGGCAGTAGCTTTTTGTAACTTGTTTTCACTATTGAATTATGTAAAGTGGGACCTGTGTTGTCATGCTACTTGTTTGCAATCAAATTAAGAACAACCTGCTCCCAGTGTGGCTTTATTGCTTTATTAAGCAGCAGATTTGTTTTTTGAAGACTTTGTTATTTGACAATGTCGGTATCTGCAAAATATGTCCTCAGTGAAGAGTATATTTGTTTGATACTAACAGCCCAATTTCATTCTGTTGACTAATTAAGCAATTAGCAACTGTCAGTATGCAATGCTAGATTCATCGTTCCTGTGGTATTTCATTTTCATCTTGTTTGTCAGACAGGCGTTTCATAGCAAACACACTGTAGATACAAACTGTCGGAATAAATTATACTGGATTCACTTTTTAATATGTCACTTTACCACCAGAACGGAGAAAACGGTGCTCTCTTCCTTTATTTGAGCTCTGAATTTTGGCGTCTGGGATTGTTTATGTATCATAGGTGCTGAAATATATTTCATATTAATATTTCTGTAGTAAGCTAAGCTATGCAAACTGGTCTGGAGCTGATTTTCCTGGAAAGCCCACATTGTGCGTCAGCTCAGATCTCCCAGATGACAACAGGAAGTGGTTTGGTGATAAACCAGGCAGGATATATGTTATCTAGAGCTCTCCTGACAGCAGTTTTCACAGCCTTGCCAACACTGAGAACTAAAATAAAACACAAAAATAATTGTACCAGTATTTTCATGCAGATGTAGTGTCTTATGTAGCATAATTTCCCCCATATTATGTAGTTAATAATAATTGTCATAAATTGCTTAATTTTGTAATATTTGTCTGGTTACATTTTATTTTTCACCATATACATTATACACAAGTCAGCTAAAAATTAGGCTTTTCGAAGTTGTAAATTAAACCGATTATTAGAATACATTTTTAAAGAAAATATAATTTAGTTTTTTCTACATTTAATTCAGTGCGTTGCTGTTTCTTTATTATTTCAGAGTAAAAAGTGTTTCTACATCACATTTTCTTCAGTGTATAGTCAACTAAAAATATTTTTCAAAGTTAAAAACAGATTATTGGAGTACGTTTTTCAAGAAAATATTGTTTCAGTCTTTATTCCTCAAATTTCCATTAGCCCTATCTATATGGGCTGCTTGATGAAATCAGACAGAAACCAGCACCAGCATCTAAACACTCATTACTTGGTAATGATGATGACAAATTCACAGAATCCAAAAACCCAGAGTCAGCACCACAACCAACTAAAGGTTTGATGTCTTGAAATACAAAAACAGAGATTACAGCTCTGATTTGGCAAGCAGTTCCCACCAAAATGCTGAGAAACAAACAGTAACATCTCAAAACCAACAGATCTGATTTGATCTGAACTTAACAGAGGCAACAGGAAATGCTCTTCAAACGGTGACCAAAATCTCAGTGTACCAGTTCTACCCAAAAGCCCCGAGGGAGTATATTACAAAAAAGGTACAATCTTCCTCCTTGGCATCCACTGCTGAAAACTATCAGTTTGCACCGCGTCTCAAAGAGGAGAGCGAGTGGCTTTTCAGAGTGACTTACCGTGTGATTGAAGGCAATTGAAGCGGAAGGTTTGAGAGAGACTGTGAAGTTATGCTTTTTGTTAAAAGATCTTGACTCTGACCTTTACAGCTTGTAGTTCAGATATGTAATGCTGTAAAAATAAACTGACACTTTAATGGGAAAAGAATATAATGCTACTGTAAAACACTCTTTCTTTGTTCAGTGTACATCAGGAAAAATTACAAAAAAATGTTTTTGCTCAGAAACTGTGAGTAAATTTCAATAATAATTAGAATGCCTTAATTGCATTACATGCTTGCTCACCAATGGATCCTCTGCAGTGAATAGGTGCCATCAGAATGAGAGTCCAAAACAGCTGATAAAAATATCACAATAATTCACAAGTAATTCACACCACTCCAGTCCATCAGTTAACATCTTGTGAAGAGAAAAACTTTGTTTTTGTAAGATGCAACTTTAAACCATAATTTCCGGCCAAAATACAAGTTCATAATCCATAATAACACTTCCTCCAGTGAAATGTTGATCTCCTGTTGTCCTCTCACATCAAAATCCACCTGCATGTTTGTTTAGATCTGTTTTTAGATCTGTTTTCACCTGTAAACATTGCTTGATTATGCATATTTCTCCCCTAATTCAGACGAAACTACTTTTTCTCTGGAGAAAGCAATATTTTGGATAAAGGACTTTATTTGAAATTTGAGAACATCTTAATGGCGGATTTGTTTCTTACACATACACAGCTTTTCACTTCACAAGATGTTAACTGATGGACGAGTGGTGTGAATTACTTGTGGATTATTGTGATGTTTTTATCAGACGTTTGAACTCTCATTCTGACGGCACCCATTCACTGCAGAGGATCCATCGGTGAGCAACTGAAATCAGGCTAAATTTCTTAAAATATCAAACAAACTCATCAACATATTAGATGACCTGAGGGCGAGTGAATATTTGAAATAAACTTTTTATTTATTTTCAGTAAATGAGTTGGACCATATACCGAAGAAAACGTAACCACCAAGTGTCCAACATACATGTGAACTCCTCTAATAAAATTAAGTAAATAATAAAATATCAACAGCAAAAATTAAAGGCAGATAAATGCTCTCCCTCCTTAAAGACCCGACTCTCTTTTCTCACCCGAGATTAACGGCACCCATTAACTAACACTCAGCACTTTTGTCCCCTGTCTGTTGTAATCTTGGTGGATGGCTGCAGTTAAAAGTAATTAGTTTTGGCTGCTAATAATTGAATGTCTCTCAACAGGGGAGTCACTGACTCAAAGCCACAGAAAGCTTGTCTTAGTGGAGAGATCCCTCACTTTCTCTCACTGAATCAGAAAGGTGCTGTAGCATTAAATTCGTTACAGTATGTCCCGGATAAGGGACTGTTTATTTTATTGATTGGGGGGGAATGGGTCGTATAGCCCGAGGAAGGATTCTTCAGTTCAAACTCCAGTGAGATGAGCGGGTGAAGAGGTTGAGCAGTCTAGACTACAACCCTGAGGCGGATGATCACTTGATGATCTTGAACTTGGGGCTTTGGGGTTTGCAGAATGGATTTTCTGGTTTTTAGTATAGCATGATAGCAGTGCTCTTAAACACACCACACAACTAATCTGAGATATTGCAACTTTCAACCTCAAATTTCTGCAATTCTGCACTCTAAAACATAAAGGTTCCTTACATCTATGGTTCCATGAAGAACCTTTAAAGGAATAGTTCACCCAAAATGCTGTTAATTGACTTACCCTCAGGCCATCCAAGATGTAGGTGACTTTTTTGTCTTCAGTAGATGGTCTGTAGTTCTTGGTGATTCATAAAATACAGGTCAGCTGCTACCGTCACTTTGATAGTCAAAAACAAAACAAAAAACAGGCCAAACATAATATTAATACCTGTGGCTCTTGATATAGGCCTACTGATGTCTTATGAAGCAAAACGATCGGTCTGTGCAAGAAACTGAACATTATTTACAACATTATTACCTGTAATCCTAGTTTATTCACTGTGTATGCTTTAGACATGTAAAACATCCATGTTTTATATCATTATTGGGTGCTTTAATAATATAATTGCGTATACATTACATCATTGATTATGTAAACAAACTTGTGAACTAAATCAGTTCATTGAAATGAACTGTCCGAAAGAACCAGTTTACCTGAGACTCTGGATCACAGGTAATAATGTTGTACATAACATCGTGTCCTAACTACACACGCCGCGACATACGATAAAAGGTATATTTTCCATGTTAATCAGAGTCCTAACTAGCCGCGACACGTGAAATTTCTATTTTAGAAACAGTTTCTATTTCCGCGACATCGCAGCTGGAACAACAACTTACAAACTATATGACAGTAGATAATCTGAGGTGATTATGTGCTTTATTCAAAGTTAAACGTGTCTAATATGAGTTTAAATATCATTTTGTGAGACCTTATAGCTATACGGAAAGCAACAATAGATAGTTTACCTTAGATCTTGAAAATAAATTAAAGCAAAGATACATGTTAAAACTGTGAACTCAATGCGAACCAACAAGTGTATTCCATAACAAAGATGGTTTCAGTCACTCAGTATGTACATTTAATAATGTTAAAAGTTTTGATATTTATGAATTAGATCATAAACTTTCCATTTCGTTGAGAGTGCAGTGCGCTTCCAGAGAGAGCCCGCCCACACACACTTTTGATTGGCTGTGATATTTGATTGATTGTCACGTAGCATTGTTGCATCACGTTTGGTGTGGACACCCAAATTGCTTGTCGCTGGAATCTTGTCGCGCCGCGTGGAGTTATTTTTTTTACTCTTAAAGTGACGGTAGCATTGACATGCATTACATGAATCACCAAGGGCCATGATTTCAGGTAAAAATCTTCTTTACTGTCCTACTGAAGATAAAAAGTAATCTACATCTTGGATGGCCTGAGGGTGAGTAAATTAACAGCACATTTAATTTTTGGGTGAACTACCCCTTTAAAAATAAAGGTTCCTCTGGTTCCTTTAACAACCATTGAACTTTCCATTCCAGATTCTTTAGATTATTAAAATGGTTCTTTTAAGAACTGTTTACTGAAATGTTCTTTGGAGAACCAAAAATGGTTCTTCTATGGCATCACTGTGAAACCTCCCTTTTGTAACCTATATTTTAAGAGTGTGTCCAATTAAATTCATTGATGTGCCCTTGAGATACACAGTGACCTTCTTTGGTGGACAATAAAAGCATCATCCATTCATAAGCACTCGCTATCTTTCATCAGCTCACGCAAAAATGCTTCACGTTCATTTTGAGCCCAGGCTTGATGCTAAAAAACAGGCTTTTATATCTCTGAATGGGATTTACTGTTTTACTGCCCTTGGGCTTTGTTCTAAAAGTTCACCGATTTTAGCTTTTGTTTACATTGGTGAAATGGGATGCCTATTGAAAATGATTTAATGGCTTATAGCTTTAGATTTCATTTCACTGGGACACAGCACAAATAGATGGCAATAATAACAGTGCTCAAATGAATTTGGGTGGATATGATGGTTGATATTGGTCTTATTTGCTGAGATGAAATCAATGTTTGGCGACGGGAGAAAAAGAAATGAGGTTTTCATCAGGAATGCATTCTAAAAGATTCAATTGAATGGTAGAGTAGAGGTGAACAAGGTGAGGAAATGGAGAACACAATAATGGTGAATATGTTCTACCTGGAGATGCGCTCAAGTAGCTTGAGTTTTTGGAAGTGACAGCAATGATTGATCATAAAGGACAGTAATTGTGTGACATTGCACCAGCATATGAAAATAGCCTTTTGATTACACTCAATATATATGGATATAAATTGAGTTTGTTTAGTCAGAAGAACCAAAGTAATGTTTTAATGTGTAATTCCAGTGGTAAACCACAATATTTATCTACAGTATTATACCTAAATATTTTAATACTTGAAAAATTTCACATGGAGTCACAAGGAGATGACACGAATAGGTGAACCAGAAGCCTAATTAAAGCACACACACACACACACACACACACACACACACACACACACACACACACACACACACACACACATATATTTATAAACTTTTATTTACCAAATCTAAAATATATGGTGCAGCTGATGTGCAGAAATAAATAAAATATAAAAAATAAATAAATCATGACAATGACCAATGCAAACTTTTTCAAGACAAGGCAAGGTTAGTTTAGTTAAAATGTCATGTGGTGCGACTCCACATAATAGTTATAAATTAATAATTCATTGTATTTGAAAAACGTCTCAGGTTACGTATGTAACCATGGTTCCCTGAGAGTAGTGAACGAGACACTGCGTCCTCTAGGGGTCGCTATGGGGAACGTCGTCAGCGTGACCCGTGTCTGAAGCATACATATAAAAACACCACCTGTTGGCCGGCGACAGCCTATGACGTCACTACCGGCGTGACCACAGTATAAAGGGGCGCCGGGAAAATACGTCATCCACTTCTTCGTCTGAAGCTTGCATCCGAAGCATGGCACCGCGCCTAGAGGACGCAGTGTCTCGTTCCCTACTCTCAGGGAACCATGGTTACATACGTAACCTGAGACGTTCCCTTTCGAGGGAACTTTGAACTGCGTCCTCTAGGGGTCGCTATGGGGAACGGAATACCCACGCCACCATGCTGAGGGGAGTGCAAGCCAAGCACAAAAGGCGAGCACTAAGTACCAACTCTACCCGGCTACGGGAGTTGCCCCTGGGACGGTTAGACGGCTGTCAGTGACATTATCCCCTACGGCCAAAGACCCGAGCTGCATACCCTGAACTTACCTGTTAAGGGCCGGGACTCCCGGACCCAGGGTAGAGCTCGAAGGCTTAGAATCATAAGAAAAGATTCCTTTAAGGGGATACGGCCAAGTGCCTAGGATAGGAGCTAGGTCCTGGCCTGTCACCCAGGGGCTACCGCTTGCTCTGCATGAGCTCAATGAGGGAACTGTCTCAACAGACCCTTGGTAGCAACACCCTGTTCAAGCCAGTATCACTATGATACATAGGTAGAGTGGGCCCAAGGCGAAACCGGGGCCTGCCAACTCAAAGAAAGGGCACGAAGCCGCAGCGCGTAATCCCTACCATACAGGATTTTTAGAAAGAATGCAAAACCACTTGATGTGCGATCTTACCACAATGTGGATTTTTAGAAAAGTGCCCAGAGACTAGCGTGCGCACTTACATAACATGGATTTTCTTTCCGTTTTAGGGAATCACAGAGGCTGTCATTACACAGCGAGCAGCTTAACAGGGAGGCCGAGAGAGGCCTAACAACCTGAAGTTTGCTGATTCCGAGCTCTGGGGAGCGGAGAACCTAGCTCTCAGCATGAGAGGGAACTCAGACGCTTCAGAAGGGAGTGGCATGCTCATATGTGACCCTCTACAGAGAGGGGAGCAATGCTAGCTCGACCAACCAAGAGAGCATAAGGCTGCTGTGACAGCTCTGGAGAGCGGAGAACTCAACTCTCAGCATGAGAGACTCAGACGCTCAGAAGGGAGCGGCATGCTCATAGGTGACCCTCTATGGTGAGGGGAGCAATGCTAGCTCGACCGACAAGGAGAGCAACCTAACAGGGAGGCAGAGAGAGGCCTAGCAACCTGAGGTCGCTGAATCACAGCGCTCGTGATCTAATTTGTCTTTCAAGCCCAGAGCATTGGGAGAAATGGGTAGAGTGGGGCCCAAGGCGAAACCGGGGCCTGACCAACTCAAAGAAAGGCACGAAGCCGCAGCGCGTAACCCTTACCGTACAGGATTTTAGAAAGAACGCAAAACACTTGATGTGCGATCTTACCACAACGTGGATTTTTAGAAAGTGCACAGAGACTTAGCGTGCGCACTTACCATAACATGGATTTAAACTGTTCTAGGGAGCCGCAAAGTGAGCAACTTAACAGGGAGGCCTAAAGAGGCCTAACAACCTGAAGCTGCTGACTGACAGCTCTGGAGAGCGGAGTCACAGTGCTCGGAAGGGAATAGCGTTGCTCATAGGTGACCCTCTATGGTGAGGGGAGCGATGCTAGCTCGACCATAAGGAGAGCACCTCCAAATCACAGAGCTCTGGGAAGCGGAGGACCCAACTCTCAGAATGAGAGGGAACTCAGACGCTCGGAAGGGAGCGGCATGCTCAAAGGTGACCCTCTATAGTGAGGGGAGCAATGCTAGCTCGACCATAGGAGAGCAACCTAGCAGGGAGACATAAAGAAGCCTAACAACCTGAGGCTACTGTGACAGCTCAGAAGGGAGCGGCATGCTCATAGGTGACCCTCTATAGTGAGGGGAGCAATACTAGCTCGACCTGCCAAGAGTGAGGCTGCTGTGACCGCACCGGAGAGCGGAGAACCCAACTAACATTACAGGGAACTCAGACGCTCAGAAGGGAGTGCTCGACCGACAAGGAGAGCAACCTAACAGGGAGGCAGAGAGAGGCCTATCAACCTGAGGCCGCTGCATCACAGCCTTCGGAAGGGAGCGGCATGTTCATAGGTGACCCTCTCAATGAGGGGAGCAATACTGGCTCGACCGACCCGGAGAGCATGTGCTCATAAACGACCCTCTACGATGAGGGGCTTTATGCTCTATACATAGGTAGAGTGGGGCCCAAGGTGAAAACCGGGGCCTGACCAACTCAAAGAAAGGGCACGAAGCCGCAGCTCGTAACTCCTACCGTACAGGATTTTTAGAAAAGAACGCAAAACACTTGATGTGCGATCTTACCACAACGTGGGTTTTAGAAAAGTGCACAGAGACTTAGCGTGCACACTTACCATATGCTGTCAGAGCTCTGGGGAGCGGAGAACTTAACTCTCAGCATGAGAGGGAACTCAATCGCTCAGAAGGGAGCGGCATGCTCATAGGTGACCCTCTATGGTGAGGGGAGCAATGCTGGCTCAACCAACCAGGAGAGCATGAGGCTACTGTGACAGCTCCGGAGAGCGGGGAACTCAACTCTCAGCACGAGAGGGAACCCAGACGCTCAGAAGTGAGCGGCATGCTCATAGGTGACCCTCTATGGTGAGGGGAGCAATGCTGGCTCGACCAACCAGGAGAGCATGAGGCTACTGTGACAGCTCCGGAGAGCGGGGAACTCAACTCTCAGCACGAGAGGGAACCCAGACGCTCAGAAGTGAGCGGCATGCTCATAGGTGACCCTCTATGGTGAGGGGAGCAATGCTAGCCAATACCTGAAACCTCAGTAGCCCTCCAGTAGCCACAATCCTAGCAGGGGAACACTCTAGGCAAGGGCTCAGGGAGATGCTACTTAAAACCCCCGAGAGGGGAGCAGTCCCTGAGCTAGTATATAGATATCCTCAGATAGCCATGCACCTTCCTCAAAAGGCGGTGTCCCCCTTTGTCCAGAATGATATTTTAAAAAGACCCGCAGGTCCTGGAATTGCAGTGCTGGAGACCTGCTGACCAAGGAGGCTCCACAGAGACCTACGACTAGGCCACACGATCCAGGGGTCTCATCCCAGCCTGGATCTAGTATCGACGAGTGAGGTCATCACTGCACTGAGTCGAAACAAAAACCGACAGGTTTCCCAGAAATACTGCAAAGAATGGTTACACAATACCTGTTTTTCCGTAGAACTGGATCATACTCACCCATCCATGGTTCCTGCGCATGAGACCAGTCCCGGAGGCGAAGTCCGAAGAGTCGAGTCCGGACCATCAGTAAGGTAGTTTCTATGAAACATAGAACTTAACCAAAACATCATAAGTCCAGCATAGAAACTGCAATGCGTTTCAAGCGCAGATTCTAGGTTCCCGCCTAACCCCGGTCAGGTGGAGTAACCCATGGTTGCAGGGGAATCTAGAGAGGGGAATTTAGAGAGGGGAAGATGAGGGCCGATGACAGTGCCCCCCCCCCCCGAGGGAAAGGAGTAGATGTTTCACTCACCTTGGTCCGGACGAGAGAGTTGCGAACGCTTCGTCTGGATCACCTCCTTCTCAGGTCTTGCCTACCTCTCTTTTACCCGCGCCTCCATCTAGCCCTACCCGCAGGCGGGGGAGGGGCACGAGCCGCGACACTAGCCTTCTGTGCCCATCTCTGTCCCCAGACGGAGATGGGCCAGGACCCCTGTATTGTTCGGGCTTACCTGGAAATGAAGCACCGCCAGGTGCAACAACAGCCTGACCTGCTGCTGCGTATTTTTGAAGTGGCTTAGATGGCAAGGATGGAGCCTGGAGAGAGGATGTCTCGCCCACAGAGAGAAGCTGGCTAGCGTCTCTTCCACAGGGGGCATCCCTCATAGCCGTTTCCAATCCCCTTAATGTCAGCATAATGGCATGCTGAAACCTTGGATGCGAGAGGAAAACAAAAAAAAAAAGTTTTTTTTTTTTTTTTTTTACCCCGCGGCGCCATCTTGGCTAGCTTCCACGGCAAGTAAAGCCTCGCCGTGGCGCGTTCCATAACCTCCAACAACTCGTCATACGCAGGGCAGGAGGATTGAGCGGGCTCAGCCTCAGCTTCTTCGCCCTTAGACATCTCCTGCTCTTCCTGGGCATAACCCAGCAGAGCACTAGCAGCTGGATCAAATGATGTCAGCGAGATCGCATCATCATCATCCAGCCGCTCACCCTCGTTCGCGGCCGACGAGCGAGAGAGGGAAAGCCCCCTCTCTAACTCATCAGCCAGCTCCGCCTGCGAGCCCCACGAGTTCAATCCCCTCCGTGCCTCGGCAACCGTGGGTCTTGACCCGCGGGAAGCAGACGGCTGCCCCTCCTCCCTCGAAAAGAGAGACAGACGAGAGCAGAGCTTTCTCATAGAGAAAAAACTCACAGTGCACTCAGATTGCTCCCTCGAGAACATTGCGTGCGTGCTCCTCGCCCAAACAAAAGACGCAAAGATCGTGTGTGTCATCAGGTGTCAAATAACGTTTATGACACGGATGCACACATCTCTTAAAAGCCTTGCTAGTGCTCGCCATAGTAACAGTAGAAATTCGTTCTTACCAGTAGAATGCACGCTTTAAACAGAACAGTCATTGAAGACGAAGAAGAGGATGACGTATTTTCCCGGCGCCCCTTTATACTGTGGTCGCGCCGGTATTGACGTCATAGGCTGTTGCCGGCCAACAGGTGGTGTTTTTATATGTATGCTTCAGACACGGGTCACGCCCGACGACGTTCCCCATAGCGACCCCTAGAGGACGCAGTTCGAAGTTCCCTCGAAAGGGAACATACTGTTTACCTTGAAAAACAGATTAAACATTTTTGAAAATAATTGATGTGTATTAGCCTTTGCTTGTTGATTACACAACAGGATATTTTATTATTACATTACTACATCAATTATATTTTTTCTCTTTAAATGTTACTAAAGAAATAGTTCACCCAAAAATGAAAATTTTTGAAAGTTTACTCTCCCTCAGGCCATCCAAGATGTGAGTTTGTTTCTTTGTCAAAACAGATTTGGATAAATGTAACTTTACATCACTTGCTCACCAATGGATCATCTGCAGTGAATGGGTGCCGTCAGAATGAGAGTCCAAACATCTGATAAAAACATCTTGATGGGTTTGTTTCTTATAAACACACAACTTTTCACTTCTTAAGATGTAGTGGAGTTGTGTGGATTACTTGTAGATTATTGTGATGTTTTTATCAGCTGTTTGGACTTTCATTCTGACGGCACCCATTCACTGCAGAGGATCCATTGGTGGGCAAGTGATGTAATGCTGTATTTCTCCAAATCTGATGAAGAAACAAACTCCTCTTGGATGGCCTGAGAGTGAGTAAATTTTCAGCAAATTTTCATTGTTGGGTGAACTATTCTTTTATTTTTTTTTCTAATTTTTTTCCCCTTTCTTTTTCATGAACACTCTTACTTGTCATTGACCCAGTTAGAATAGTAACATTAATAGGCTTATCAGATTTTTAAAGTGAGAAGAAAAGCTTCCCATTTATTATGGTGCGAATTCATCTGCCATTTGCTAGATGCCAAATTTGGCAGATGCCAGCATGGACAGTCTGTGCGACATGCCCTCATCATCGAAAACATGCAAATGAGGTCCAATGTCAAATCTGGGTCCTGAATCAGCAATCTATAGAGCTTTAAGCTCATGAGGTAAAATGCACTGAAACGCTGTGTATATCTCCTCATCATGTTGTCTTTTATAAACATCTTCAGGCAACGTTGTTTGGCTCAGGTTGTAGTTTTGTTGTTGTTTGCGTGATCTGGGTGCCGGTTTGAATACAAAGTGTTTTTGTCCCCTGCGGCTAAATCACAGTTCTGAGCAGTAACACGTATTTTGGTGCCTGACCTTAGCAAGCATTTGTTATTTTCCCTCTTCCTCAGATGCACAGCTCGGTCTCACCACCTGCTCACATCCCACACGAAATTTGCATTTGCACACTGAGCACTGCAACATTTGCTGTAGCTGAATGCATTCAAACTTGTGTGTGTCCTGTTGTCCTTATAAACGGATATGAAGCGATTTGATGAGAAGACACACAGCTGAGGTTATACTTCACCTTTATAGAGCCCTTTTGTACAACAGCTAACATCAGTCGTAGAGGTTATGGAAAGTTAATTGGAATAATATATTTCAATAGTAAAGCCTTCATAAATGCCTTATGAATCAAATCGTGCCTTCTTTATATTTGATAAACATGTCTGACTTCAGTATTAATGATGCTGTATACCTGATTTCTAAAAGGAAATTCTTGACATATCGGTAAAGCCAGTAAGTACATACATTTTTTCAAAATGTCTGCTAAACATACTTTCATCTGTGGAACAAAAAATAGGATATTTTGAAGAGCGTTTCAACTGTTTTTGTCAATAAAATGAAGGTCCCAAATAGCACCTGTATGGACAAAAAACATGGAGACATTTTTCAAAATATCTTTCTTTGTATTGCACATAAGAACATGCGATGTGACTAAATGATGACAGAATTTGAATTTTTGGCTGAACTGCCCCTTTAAGTAAACAAATAAAAATACTCAAATCACTTAAATTGTCAACAAGTTATTTAACAAAAACATTTAATATTTAACATTTTAATTATGTATGTGTATGTATTGATAGGTTATTCTTGTTAACTAAAACTAAAACCATAAAAACACTTTCATCACTTAAATATACTATATAAATAGAAAAAAAAATCTTATTTGAATTTAGATGAAGCTGTATAGTATAACAATTAAAAACTATATAGACACATAATAAAAAACAGAACAAAACTTTAACTAATATTAAATTAAAATAGAAAACTTAAAATCTAATGTAATTCAAAATATTAACAAAAACTATAATAGTACATCCATGATGCCAAAATAACACTGGTTTGTACATTTATATATATTAAATATTTTTTGTTTAAATTTATATTATGTAAATAATTTATATATGATGATCATGCTCTCCGCAATGTTGAAAGTGCACATTATGAAAAGTGTACAGTACTTAAGTACATATTCTTCACAAACAGTTACAGTTAGAGTGCACCAATTATTATTATTATTATTATATATATTTTTTTACTTGTGTTTATTAATGAGCAATGAGGTGCCATGTACAGATTTTGTTCATCATCTGAATAATAATAATAATGAATCTAGGGAAAAGCAGTTCTACAGCAGTTCATAGAGACTCATCGTTCTGTTCTGCGATCTTGTCTTGCGTGCTTTTTCATGTGAACCACTTGGACTTGATGTGAATAGGCCCACAGCTCCATATGAAACCCTCTCAGTCAGTTGACCCTGAAATGCGATCTTTTTTTGTGCGCGTGTGTTGCGTGCGGAGCCTCTAGTCGAGTCCTTCAGGAAGAGTATTCGGTGGAGAATAATTGGGTGACTGCTGTATAGAGTCTAACAGCAGAATTGCCTGTCTGGATGGCCCATCCCGCTGTTAGAGGTTGTTCCAGACTGCCGAGGCTGAAGGAAAGGACCTCTATTTTTCTTGTCTAGTCTTTTCTCCAGGATGCATTCAGGCTGACAGCGTGATAGACAGGCCAGAGCTGCTCTGTGGGGAATGAAGGGACATCAATTAGCTCACCTCCCACCCCGTCCTCTCTCTCTCTCTCTCTCTCTCTCTCTCAAATGAGCCATTTCAGCTACAGGGAGACAGCGGCAGTAGAAATCCTTATTTGTCATGTGCATTTCACTGGGGTTCAGAGATAGTGGCGCTGTGGTTTAACCCTGTAAGCCTGACATATGAAATGATAGTCAGCAAAATCTAATATTTTGAAATGAACCCATTTCTAAAAAAATAAGATGTAACCCTGACAGCTTGTAATGTAAACATGATAATTAGTTGTTGACCAATTAAACTGCCAGTATGTTAAAATGGCAAAAGAGCAATGTTTTTTTTTTGGCTTATGTTATCAAATATTGTACTGGTCATGTCAAACATACTAGTCCTAGTGCAATCAAGTCAATATTCAATAAATAAGATAAAACACATCAGTATTTGTACAGAATTGGTAGGCGTTTGCATTTGAACCCTCTGTTGAGAGAGCATGCGGTGATACGTCTGCATGCATGAACGATCCAGCGCACGTCTTGGCCTCAAATAAACAGATCCGCTCTCCAGTGGGTGGCACTGCGTGGTTCGGTTAGGGTAGCACAGTTTTGTTCCATTTTTGGAATGCCCTATACAGCCTAATAACTAAAATGGTCTACTTCATGTTTTTCCTATTTTGTGCAGATGTGACTGACATTTAAACAACTAAATACAATTCTAACCACATAACAGATGTTAGGGTAAATGGGATAGTTTACTCAACAATGAAAATTGTCATCATTTACTCAGCCTCATGTCGTTCCAAACCCATAAGACTTTGGGCCAGCCTACATGAAAGGAATAGTTCACCCAAAAATGGAAAATTGCTGAGAATTTACTCACCCTCAGGCCATCCAAGATGTAGATTATTTGCTTTTCATTGGAACAGATTTGAAGAAATTTAGCATTACATCACTTGCTCAGCCATGAATCCTCTGCAGTGAATGGGTGCCGTCAGAATGAGAGTCCACAAAGAGCTGATAAAAACATCCACAAGTAATCCACACCACTCCAGTCCATCAATTAACATCCTGTTAAGCGAACAGCTGCGTGTTGTTAAACATTTTTAGCTTAATATTGCTTTCTTCAGTAAAATAGTCATCTTGTCTGAATCAGGAGAGAAATAGGCACAGATCAACCACACAGCTTTACAAGCAAAAACAGTTCAAAATAATTCTAAACAATATGTGATACTTTATGTGCGCAAAGGAAACATGGAAGAGAAAAAAATTGTTGAATGAAGTAGTTATTTTTGTTTTATTTGCACACAAAAAGTATTCTCGTAGCTTCATAACATTACGTTTGAACCAATGTTCTCACATGGACCATTTTAACGATGTCCTTACTACCTTTCTGGGCCTTGAACGTGGTAGTTGCGTTGCTGTCTATGCAGGGTCAGAAAGCTCTCGGATTTCATCGAAAATATCTTATTTTGTGATGAACGAAGGTCTTACAGGTTTGGAATGACATGAGGGTGAATAATTAATGACAGAGGTTTCATTTTTGGGTGAATGATCCCTTTAAGGACAACAACTCGAACAACATTTTTATCTACATTTATTTCTAATGTTAGATAGGGTTTGGTCTTTGATGGAGTTTAAATCAGCAACCTTCCAGTTACCAGCCTTGAACATTAAAGGGTTAGTTCACCCAAAAATGAAAATTAGCCTGTGTTTTACTTACCCTCAAAGCATCCTAGGTGTATATGACTTTCTTCTTTCAGACGCATCTAATCAGAGTTATATTAAAAATTGTCCTGGCACTTCTATGCTCTATAATTGCAGTCGGCGGGTGTTTCTGTTCAACAGTCCAGAAGACGTTCCTCACACGGCTCCGGGGTGTGAATAAAGGTGTGAATAAAGGCCTCCTGTAGCGAATCCATGCGTTTTTGTAAGAAAATTCAAGGCATGGAGGGGCCAGGACCATTTTTAATATAACTCTGATTGGATTCGTCTGAAAAAAGAAAGTCATATACACCTAGGATGCTTTGAGGGTGAGTAAAACATAGGCTAATTTTCATTTTTGGGTGAACTAACCCTTTAAATACTTTTAAAGGGTTCAGCAAAGCCTCAACAAAGGAGAATTACAGTGCTGCTGAGGTCTATGGTATCAAAACCTGTGAAATAATTATTTGCTCCAATTTAATGATCTAGTAAACCGCTGATAATGTGCAGTCAGGTTGTTCTGGGTCATTGTCGAAGCATTGCTATGTGGTTGATAGGTTCTGAGTGGTTTGTAGTGTGATGCAATGAGGTTGCTATAGGGTGTTCTGCATGATTGCCTGGTTGGTTGCTTACTGGCCCAAGTCTCTGTAAATCTAGTCTGTAGATATGGCTCAGGTTTCTCCTTCAATGTAACTTAATCCCTTTTTTGTCCACCAGGCAAGAGTCAAAGTGCTTAGAAAGGCAATAACGCATCTGTCCCCAACAAGCTGCACAATTTGAGATATCATTCATGTCTGTAGCACAAGTTGGAGTTACATGCTGAAGGTTAATACTTAGGGTGAGTAGTTTGTCGAAATCACTAACCTTGAGTATGAGCAATAGTAATAGAGATGCTTGCCTTGGTAAACACCACTAAAATTAAATGTGAGGTGGAGAGAGTTCAGCAGTCATGGCAGTGCCAGTTTGGTGTGGCAGCGAGGGTGAGAACTGATGAATGCACAGGGGAAGGACAGGTTGTACTGGGCTTTAGTCCATTAGAGAGAGAGAGAGAGATGAAGTGTTTGTATGAAGTAAACAGTTCCCTTGGGATTTGCTGATCCGTTTCCAGTTGAGGTACAGGGAACACTGTACAGAGTTGTAGCTGATGGTAACAGATTGAATTATTGACTTTACACCTGCTCAAAATATAGTTGAATGTCTGTTTGGGTTAGGATGTAAAACTTTTTACTAATTATTTTTGGTCACACTTTAGTTTGGGGACCAATTCTCACTATTAACTAACTGTTTAACTACAACTTTTGCCTCAGTAAACTCCTAATTTGCTTCTTATTACTAGTTAGTAGGGTAATTGTTAAGTTTAGGTATTGGGTTGGATAAAGTGATGTAAAATATGGTCATACAAAATAAGACATTAATATGTGCTTTAAGAGTACTAAAAACATACTACAAAGTATGTTAGTAATATGCATGCAAATAAGCAACTAGTTAATAGTGAGAATTGGTATTTTTATGTAAATGTCTTGCTCATCTCTCGCTACGCATACCTTACACTCACCTCATCCTCAGTTCACTGAATTAATTGTGTTTGATGAAGCAACGCCATAGCAACCACTCAGAACACCCTAACAAACATGTGTATCATACTAGAACCACTCAGAACACCCTAACAAACATGTGTATCATACTAGAACCACTCAGAACTCTATAGCACCTTCATAGCAACACCCTAGAAACCACCCAAACTGCCCTTGTAACAATTACATACCTGTAGCAATGCCTTGGCAACCACCAACAACACTGTTGCAACCACATAGTAAAATGCTAAAATAACACCCAGAACATCTTCACAATGCTCTAATAACCATCAAAAATAACCTAGCAACTGTATACAAATGTCCTGTCAACCACTTACAATACCCTAGCAACTGGAAAACTACACACTAAACTATTTAGAACACCTAATGACCTTGTAGCAACCAAAATACCCTAGCAACTACGCAACATAGTCCTGGCAACCACTTACAAAACCCTAGTAACTGGAAAACTACACACTATTTAGAACACCTAATGACCATGTAGCAACCAAAAACCCTAGCAACTATATAACAGTGTCCTGGGAACCACTCACAACACCCTAGCTTGCAACAATTAAGACACCTTCACAACTGCATAGTAACACCCTAGCAACCACTCAAAATGCTCTTGAAACCGCACCCTGGTAACCCCACACATGCATAGCTACACACTAAACTATTCAGAGCACCTTATCAACCATGTAGCAATGCCCTGGCAACCACCCTCAACATCAAAGCAGCCACATAGCAACATGTTATAAACTTCTAAAAACACTTAGCAACTACTTAACAACACACTAACAACCATCTGGAACCCCTATGCAATTGAATTGTAACACCCTGGCAACCAGCCAAAACCTTAGCAACAACAAAGCAATGCCTTGGGAACCACCCATAACACTGTAGCGACCACACAGCAATAAACAGTTAAACACCCAGAATATAATAGCCATGCTCATGCAAACACCCTAAACACCCTAGCAACTGCATGGCTAAACTTAAGACACCTTCACAACTGCATAGCAACACCCTAGCAACCACACCTTGGCAACCACACATAATACCATAACAATTGCATAGATACACATTAAATTATTCAGAACACCTTAACAACAATAACAGTGACCTAGCAACCACTCGCTACATCACTCACAACACCCTAACATAGCAACACCAATTAAGACACCTTCACAACTTCATAGTAACACCCTTGCAACCACTACTCTTGTAAATAAGCTTTCCTGTAGCTCAAATGGTAGAGCATGGCGCTAGCAACGCCAAGATCAGGGGTTCGATTCCCAGGGAAAGCAAGAGCTGATAAAATGTAAAAAACTGTAACTTGAATGCAATGTAAGTCGCTTTGGATAAAAGCGTCTGCTAAAATGCATAAATGTAAATGTAAATACCATAACAATTGCATAGCTACACATGAAACTATTCACAACACCTTTATAACCACGTAGCAATGGAGCAACCACTCACAATATCAAAGCAGCTGCATTGTAACATGTTATAAACCACTCAGAACATAGCAACACGTGAGCAACCACACAGAAACCATTGAAAACTGCATTGCAACACCCTACTTTTTTGATAACGTTGGGCTTTAATTGGCTTCCAGAATGTAACACTTCCGGTGAGGCCTAGAGGAAGTACATGTTTTTGGGAGTAAGGGTGGAAGAGCAAGATTTGCCGTTTGTCTGGTGTTCATATTGTACTCGAGCAAGTGAGAGCACGGTTGTGCGATTGTGTATGAGTCCAGTGACAGTAGGGTGTGTAGAAGGACAGGGCCTCGTTAATAATGTGATGTGTGAGACTGCCATGACAGCTGCTGTCTACAGGTGCTCAAGAGAATCTCTGGAGAGAGACCGTTAGAGAAAGAAGAGGCAGACAGTGGAATAAACACCTGCCACAACAGACATAAATCTCCACGTATGTTTGTGTTATTATGCTTGTGTATGAATGTATTTATAAAACCACCACAGTCACACCCAGAGGTAGATTTTATTGCTCTGAGGTTGCTCTTTCATAGCCCAGGACACTTAGTGGTATTTACATTTTATGTTTCAGTTCCCAACATTGTCCCAGATGTTCTCCAAAAAATTCCTTAGGAGACCTTTGGTGACAACAATAGAAACAAATGAAACAATTGTTTACATCTAGTCTGAGTTTAAAGCAGGGGTATCCAGTCCTGCTCCTGGAGGGCCACTGTCCTGCAGAGTTTAGCTCCAACCCTAATTAAACACACCTGAACCAGCTAATTAAGATCTCCAAGATTACTAAGCTGTATTTAAAATTGCTCCCTATACCCTCATTCACTACTCCACTAAGTGTTGGGGTTACTTTGAAAAGTAATGCACTACGTTACTCCAAAAAAGTAACTAATTGTGTTATTTAGTTATTTTTATGGAAAGTAATGCATTATGTTGCTTTTGCATTACTTTGTTTTGCCAAAAGTGAATTTAATAAGCCTCCGGCTAAAGGAAATGGCTCTTCCTCTGCACGTCACTCCTAATTTCTCTCAACATGGGTACAGGAGAGCTGTCAGTAAATAAATGGGAAAAAAAGTAACTTGTGTTACTTATTTGAAAAAGTAACTCAGATATTTAGTTGTAAATTTAAAAGTAATGCATTACTTTACTAGTTACTTGAAAAAGTAATCTGATTACATACTGTAACTTGTAATGCATTACCCCCAACAATGTCTACTAATATACTTCACAAATTTAGGCACTAAGGGACAGTTTTACTAAACAGGGCAAATTAGCGCGAGAGCGCAATTCCAAAACAACGCCAATGGGAGGGGAAAATTCTGCAGGTGATTTACTAACAATGCGCAAATTAAAGAACACAGACGCAACGTCTAATTTACATATTGACCAATGCAATATACCAAGCGCAGC
The DNA here is from genome assembly GCA_027422415.1 of Schizothorax lantsangensis. Taxonomy (NCBI): domain Eukaryota; kingdom Metazoa; phylum Chordata; class Actinopteri; order Cypriniformes; family Cyprinidae; genus Schizothorax; species Schizothorax lantsangensis. Next base: position 9,081,342 of record CM049854.1, on the reverse strand, counting down.
GCAAATTAGTGTAGTCGCGAATAAAGAATAAATAAATAAATAAGCCACAGTACGTTGAAAAGAACCGGAGGTCAACAAATGAAGGGTTACAAGAGGTTTTGATGGAGCTGGTATTGCGTGACTGCTAGTTGAGGGTTCCAAGTCTTTTATTTCCTGAAGCAAATTAAAAATAACATGGCTTGACAAACGATATGTTCAGATAATGTGTTCTTTCCAAATAAATTAATACGTTCAAAAAAAAAATCCTCTCCCTTCTACCACGCGCTCTCTGTTCTCTGCGGTGCCTCCTCCTAGCAACAACAATTGCAGCCATTTCAAGCGCAAAATAGTTTAAGACATGCTTTTTTTGGGGCATTAAATAATGGCGCAACTGCCAGTAATTTGACGAGCGCAAACGTTAGTAAAACGCGTTGCGTGATTCATTTGAATACTCTCCGCCCATAAAGTTTGCGTCTGAAAGGGAAACTCCTACAAATGCATATTCAATAAGGTCAGGTGCAAAAAATAACGGTGTCCTCGCATTTTCAGCGCTAATTCATCACTGCGAGTCTTTAGTAAAACCTAACAGTACTATTTTAACCCCAAAAGACAGTTTGCGCTGGCACAAGCTGTTAGTAAACTGGCCTAAGGGTGCTAGAAGTTCTGCAGATGGCATCTTTAAACAAAACTCAGAAGCTCATTTGTTGCAACGCTAACAGTGCATGGGTATTCTCTAGCAACTAGCTGTTAACTGTACATCAGATGTACACTTTTACTTGAGGTGAATTAAGGGATTGAATGAGTGAACTCGATAATATCCTCTACGGTTTTGGACACCACTACAAATGGCTGTCCCTTCAAATTGCACACTATATAAGGGTATGGGGGCACAACCCTAGAGAAAGGTGTGCTGGACATTGGCCCTCTAGGGGGTTGATTGGAAGAGGGTAATTTTGGAACAATAAGATTTCCTGGTGGGCAAGTAGAGAAACAATCCAATGACAAATATTTGCAAAAAATCCTGTGCTTGTTGCAGCCTTGTTTAATTGGACAACCACTAAGAATAAGAGATTTTATCTTCTGTTGCTTAATATCGTCATGTCTTCTGATAAATCAATGTCAGCTATTTTGTATTTTAGTATCATGAAACCCTGCATGAATAGGACTGGACAGAATCACTGTTGTAATGATTATTGTGAATGTTAAACTTCCTGATTTGGAAATCGATAAATCTAGTGTATTTTCTGTGGATCAGCCGTGTCGAGTTAAGCATTCACTTCACCTTGGGTTGTGGATTTCAAACCATGCAAATGTTCCTCCCTGCTTACAATAATAGCGCTATATTTGCCTCCCAGTTTCCGTCTTTTGCACCGAGAGAGAGCTTAAAGAGTTCTGCTGTCTCCAAAACGCTGGCGATCTCTCCTCACACTCGATACAAAATGATGATGAACATCATCGTGACTTTGAAATCATTGTAAACAGCGAGAGAGAGACAATGGCGTTTTCCAAGCAATTCAGCAATCAAATGCTAATTGCTGGTGGCAGATCCAGTAATCACAAAGGGGGCGACAAACATCTCTACAATTGTGAATCATCTCTCCATACTCAGAAACATCATGCTTCACCAGTTCGATTTTGATTTCTACTGCAACACAACCAACATGACATACATAAAATTGCAATATGTGCAAAAATTGACTAGAAATTGCAGAATGTGATGCTTTCATTGAACATTCGGTTGAAAAATAAGGCTGATCGAATTGTGGGCATTCCATACCAGTTTGCTACAACAATGCCTAAATAGCTATTTGGTTAGCCATGTTTTGATACTTTATTGTTTGAATTTCAATTAGTGTCTGATTTAAATGCCTGTACACAGCTGTTCCTTTTGCTCGAGTTTTATATGATATTGAAAGGCTGCTTTAAGTTTCACCCCTCAATGACACTTGCTCTGTTGCCTTACAGATGAAAGAGGGGCTCAACTTTATTTTTTTAAACATTCTTTTTCTCTGGTTAAATAGTCATCTCCTTTGTGTCTGCTTGATTTGAGTGAGGGCATAATTAACCTTCACAGAAGAGCTCAGTGCCACCACATGTGCCTGGACTGTCCTTCTCTTTCTGCATTATGTATTTCTTATGCACACTTACATTTGAACACCTTTCTTACATTCCATTTATAATGAAAAGCATACAGACCCCAGTACAATCAGAGATAATGTCTACATTTACACATTGTTGCTGGAAATAAACGATGCCTTGTTTTATTTCTGACATACTTATCGCATTGGTGTAACAACAGGACAAATGGATTTTGAATGTTCGAATTGACACGTCCAGTATAGACAGCAACAAGTTGATGGAGATGTGGTGTGACACAGAATGCATTTTTGTGTTTCACTGCACTGCTTTTCCATAGTTTTTCTATGTAAGCATGCATTAGACGGGCATATTTGACCATTGATTTTGGAATAGAAAAGGAGACATTTGGAAAAATATACACTTCTCATTAACCTTCTCATAAATATTTTCACTAACAGAATTAAATTGTTGTGTGATCTGATCTTTCTCATCACTTACCTTCACTTCAAAGTGTGAGACACACACTTCTCTCCCTGTCCAATACTGGACAGTAAATGTAGCTGTGTGGGTGAGAGAGAGAGTTAAAATCACTGTCATCTGTATCAGCAGAGGGCTGGAGATAAATGGTTCTCTTTGTGTGTGGTGATGAGAGGCGGGACTTTATTCACTGGGTTTGGAGTCCAGCCTTCCGTCCTGTGCCTTAACAAACCTAACACTCATCTGAGCGCCAAGTACTGGTTTGGCTGTAACTGTGTTTATGTGTGTTTGTATGTAAGGGCGTCTGTGCTATGCATACCTCATTCTGATGAGACTTCCTCTCTTCTGTGAGAGGACTAGTTTGTGTGGAAGGAAGTCCTTCAGGTTTTATTTAATTTGATGGAAATGTTTTGCTTCCCCAGCCTGGGTTGCTGGGCAATGGGTTGCCAAAATGTTGGGCCCTGTTAGCAAGAAGAGCAGACTAGGCCGATCCATTTGAATGATCAGAAACATAACTTCCTAGATGATGGATGGAAAGAAAAGCCATGCAAATTGGAGGAGAAGATAGATGTTGAACTTGGAGGAAAGGAGAAGAGGCAAGAGAGGAGAGGAGAGACAAGATGAGGTGAAGAGTGATAGGAGATGAAAAATAAGGAGATGAAAGGAGTCGAATGATAAGGAGACGAGGAGTTGAGAGGATTCTGTTAGTGAAGAAGATGAGGATGGAAAGATGAGGAAAGAAAAGTAGAGTCGAAATAGGAGGAAAGGAGGTATGAAAATATGAAGAGAAAGGATGAGAGGAGTTGAAAAATGAGGAGAGGAGGTGAAACAAATATAAAGAGCAGAGAGAAGGGGAGTCAAATTATTAGGAGAGGAAGTGAGAACATATGAACAAAAGGGAGAGGAAGATATGAGAATAGAAATGATGGGAGAAGTCAACATGTGATAAGACAACAGAATAGGAGATGAGAGAAGTCAGAAGATGAGGAATTAAGAGTTGACCAAAAGTAGAGGAGTTGTGAGAAAAGGAAAGACAAGAGTTCCCAAAAAAGAGAAGTCCAAAAATTTAAATGAAAGATGAGAAGAAGAGATGAGAAGTTTACAATGATGAATAGAGACAATGAACTGAGATAGATGAGGAGATGTGATGGATAGAAGAGCAAAAGAAAGGAGGTGAGATGAGATATGAGGAGAGGAGTCAAATTATGAGAAGATATGTAAAGAAGGGTGAGAGGAGTCAATAGATGAGTAGAGGAGGTGAGACGATGTGAAGAAAAAGGGGAAGAGGAGAGGAGAAATTATGGGAGAAGTCAAAATAAAATAGATGAGAGGCAAGAGATGACCAAAAGTAGCTAAAATATAAGGAGACGTGAGTAAAGGAAAGGAGAAAGTTAAGAGAAGGTGAGATGAGGGACAAGTTGAGGAGTTGAATAGTGAGATAAGGAACTGAGAGGGATGAGGAGGTGGGATGGATAGAAGATCAAAAGGAAGGAGGTGAGATAAAAGGAGAGGAGTCGAAACATGAGGATGAGATAAAAGACGATAAAAGGATATGCAAAGGAAGGAGACAAGGAAGGGGGATGAGGAGAGGAGACAAGAAAAGATGCCGAGGCAAGACTTGAGGGGACAAGAGCAGAGCAGAATCCTTGTTCTCCTTCACCCCAAAGAGCATATCAGCCTTAATTTTATCACGACAAGACCAAACAAACAGCATAAACCCACACATCGGCCATATGCTCTGCTTGTCTCTGAAAGCAACCCATTCGCTTTTCCATTCCACCATCAGCAGCGAAAGTGTTTTCAAGCTACTAATCGTTATTTAATCAAGCTTACTGGCTTGATCTGCTTATATTCAATTAATTTAATCCACTCTATCCAAATAGCCATGGTGAAACTGCATGCTGAGAGTGACATATCTGCTCTCCAGCAAACTGACCCTCTTTACTGCGTCTCAGAGGGCTGCCGTGATGTGAATGGGCACAGTCAAGCATGTGTTATGTCGGTGTGCGTTGCAGCCTGTTAAGCTGTGCATGAGTGTGTGTACTGTAGCGAGGTATGTGTACTGCCCTGGGGGATGTGGGACTCCTGGCCCATTGCCTATGACCCAGATTACAGGAAATTAAGGAGATTTTAGGAGCTCACTCTTCTGGCCTGCTGCGCTGCATTATCAGAATCTGCTCCTGCAAATAGAAGCAGTGGGACAGGGCGGTGGACTTGGCAGAGATGCACTACCACTGAGTACTACCTCTCTTTCTCTGGAGGAAATGTTTGATGGAGCGAGTTCCGCCTGTGCTATTTTTAAGTGTTGGTCAAAGCACACATACGTCAGATGAGTTTTTAAGATGGCTTGTCAAGTTAAAAATAAATGTAGTTCAACTAACTATGTATCCCCTGTGTTCTGTTCCATTACATTCTATCAGTTGCGCTGTTTTTGAACACAAGATCGTGTCCTGGGTGTTGGCTACATCCTCTCCAAACAGAACATTGAGTGCTGTTCCAGACTGAAAACTACCATGTGCAGTTGCTTTTCCAACTTGGTTCACAAGGTACCACCTAATATGAAATCATAACTAATCATGAAAATGATGTTTTGAATTATAAATAGTCAGTCATTCATTCTGTGCAATCACTTGCAATATCCCATATCCCGTCCCTAAATGGTTTGGGCATGTTCTTGTTGTGCCATCAGCCAATCAGCGTTGCAAGATGTAATGGATCTATAGTGATTAGTCACATGACATTTACAGCTCAGCTGACTAGTTCAAACAACTTACTGTAACTCCAGAGATATGCAAGATTTAAGATCTAAGTCATGGTAGATAATTGTCATGCTATCTTGTTTCAACTAGCCGAGAGCTTTTAACTGGTTAGCACTATGCTAAGCTATTACACTAAGTTAAAGTCTACATGAACCAGAAGTTGTAGTTGACTTTAATTCAGTATTGTAACATATTTCAAACTGAAATGGAATATTAAACAGAGGGCGGGGTTTTATTTTAGCACACCTCCTCTCCATCTCTTGCTCATAGCAAAGCAACGGTTGATGGAGAGTGGTTAAGGATATTCTGCCCAAGCCATCAAACTGACGTCATCAGAGAAAGAATGCCATTCCAGAGAAAAAGTAAATGTTCAGATTGTGATTAAAGATTTCCAAAACAAAGTATTTTTTTCAGTGGATTAACTTGCATGGATTAATTGTTCACATCAAGATTAGCAATGTGTGCTACTAGGCTAAATTAAGATTACTTTTAACATTACAAATAAAAATTCATGGTGGGAATGCCACTGGATATAACAGTTAGGGGCAGTGGGGGCAGTCATGGCCTAATGGTTAGAAAGTCGGACTTGTAACCCGAAGATTGCGGGTTCGAGTCTCAGGTCCGGCAGGGATTGTAGGTGGGGGAGTGAATGTCCAACGCTCTCTCCACCCTCAATACCACGACTGAGGTGAGACCCTTGAGCAAGGCACCGAACCCCCAACTGCTCCCTGGGCGCCCACTGCTCCGGGTGTGTGTTCACAGTGTGTGTGTGTGTGTGTTTGTTCACTTCTCATTGCTGTGGTGTGTGCACACTTGGATGGGTTAAATGCAGAGCACAAATTCCAAGTATGGGATGCCACACGTCACGTCCTTTCCCTTTTTTTTTTACTTTAAGATATTATAAACCTCCCTGGTTGGCCAACCTGTTAGCTAGCGTATGTGCTACAGCTAGGCTATGGGTACGAAAAACATGGATATTGGAAAACTACTGCACTGTATAATAAGAAATCACTTCAGAAACAACTTGAAATTTAATTTCTCAGCTTTACTTCTCCATTATTGTTTCCTGATACACACTTATGATTGACCTCCTCAGTCGTATTCCACAGTCACAATTCACTGTAAAGTTAATGGACTAATTAGAGCTTGTATCTCCACTGATGTGTGCAATTAAAACATGTCCCAATCCTGATGCTTAGAGTCTGCTGTGATATTAACGCCACTTTCATTTGTTTACTGCCTTTTGATCTCCTACTGAACACTGTGTTTACATGTTTAGTACAGTGACGATGAAATAAACATAGCTCATTGTTAATTAGCATGTCTGTTGGGAATCTGAATAAGATATTTAGGGGTCCAAGCAGCACCTATATTATGCTGTAAGCATTTGATTTTCATAAAACCTACTTTCCTTCTCTCTGTTTGTGGCCAAATGTGATATGCAAGCCGCTCTTACTACTTCACACATTGGCACCATCTCGGAGAATCCAGAAGCCTCTTTCAATCCTCACAGTATTCGGTAGATTAATTCTCTGTTTACTGTTCCCTCCTCCTTTCATTCCACACCTCCATTCCAGCAATAAAGCTTGTAGCCAAGTGCTAGAATTGCCAGATTACTAAAGAATTGCTGGTAACACTTTAGCATACTGTTTCTTACTTACTGCACAACTAATAAGTAATTATTGAAGAACTAACAGGTGAACTAACACTAATTATTCATTAACACTTAACTCACTACTGTTAACTACTAAGGAAGATGTGTTAACTAATCAGTATGTAATTTAATTTTATGATTGTGTTAAGTAACAGTTAGCTAATCAATAACTAATGCCTTCTGTCATACCTCCTGAAGAACTACTATTAATTATCTACTAGTTAAGGTTCAAGAAAAATAACTATGAAATAACTACTACCGAACAGTTATACGCAAATAATCACTATAATAATCAGGTTGTGGCCCACAAATCAAGTACTTGAGTAAAAGTACAGATACCCCAATAAAATATTACTCCAGTAAAATTATAAGTAGTCCTATTCATTTTCAAAATTACTTGAGTAAAAGGACAAGTACAAAGTACTACTACAGTAGCAACTTTGTTACAGTCCACTACTACTATTATTAGCCTATAATGGAAATGAAATATGCATTTTGTTTGATGCACACCCAAAAGGACTCATTACTATAATTGTACATAATGTGGGGTGAGAACCAGAAGGGCGTAAGAGACATTTTGGGTGAAATGTGTGTGTATATATATATATATATATATATATATATATATATATATATATATATATATATATACTGTATATCTCAAAAGAAAGCTCTTGATGAGCACTTTCTACTGACAAAAGTATACTGTCCTCCATGAGTGTACAAATTTTTATTATAAACGATTGAAATCAGTGCACAAAGTCAGATCAACCAATGGTAAATTTTTGTTTTGGCTCTCCTGTAAAGTTGGTGAAATGTCACTTACGTCGTTCTGGTTCTCACCCCTTATGCTTTTGCCTGTATCTTAAATAATTGCATTGTGTGCATGTTCTGTAGGAAATCTGCTTCAGAAAGGAACCCCGACTCTACTGTCTTGCCATAACTATCCAACTTAAAGGTTTCACTATATTTTCACTTTAGAAGGCCTACTGTTTCAGGTTCGAAATAAGTCCTGCAGAATTATTTGATAATTATTTATTAATTACTAATGAGTTCACTATATTTTCACTTTAGAATACTGTTTCAGGTTGTAAGTAATTCTTGCGGAATTATCTAATAATTCTTTATTAATTACTAATGGGTTCCCAATATTTTCACTTTAGAATAGGCCTACTGTTTCAGGTTCAAACTAAGTCCTGCAGAATTATTTGATAATTCTTTATTAATTGCTAATGGGTTACCTGTATTTTCATTTTCCCTCAGTCCTTGCCTTACATACAGGAATTGAATGAATGGTAATGTGGTATATGGTGAGGAGGCACACATACAGTACTGTACATAAAATATAAAAACTAAGGTAAGTTATCGCAAGGCACTGGAGTGGTGGTGGGGTTCCTATCTGAAGCTGATTTCTTACAAAACAATTCACTACACAGGCAAAACCTCTATAAAATTTATTGCATTTATTAATATTGCATTTTCATACTACTACTGCTAATAACATTTATATGAGAGGGTCACAACTCGTGTATGACTGTTCATTAGTAGTTACTTCATAGTTATTTTTCTTGAACCTTAAATAGTAGATAATTAATAGTAGTTCTTAAGGAGGTATGAAAGAATACATTAGTTATTGATTAGCTAACTGTTACTTAACACAATCATAAAATGTTATTACATACTGATTAGTTAACACATCTTCCTTAGTAGTTAACAGTAGTGAGTTAAGTGTTAATGAATAATTACCTGTTAGTTCTTCAATAATTCCTTATTAGTTGTGCAGTAAGTAAGAAACAGTATTCTGAAGTGTTACCGAATTGCTTGCAAAAGTAGCTCTCAAGACTCATCTGCCTGTCTATGAGACCTGTTACAGTATGTGATTTATTAAACACATCTTTGAAGCCTTTTAATATGCTTGGCTTCTAATTAAGCTTATTTTTTTTCTGGACTTAATGCTATTGGAATTGCGTTTACAAAGACTGGCTTAAAGGGCAGATGTTTATAACACCAAATTTATTGCATTGTTAGGATGTGAATTTCCCAGATGCTAATCCTTGCATTTCACAGTGTGCTTCTAAAATCGTTTTGCACGTTATTGTTGATTTAAATAAATTTAATCAAGCAAATAAACAGCTGAACTAGCTGATAAACCAGGTCAGAAAGCCATTTTTCTTTTTCTGAAACATCTGAACACACCATGCTTCCACTCATAAATACCAGTGTGCCTCACAAAGACTCAGCTCTATAATGTTAAATAAACCACACATCAAGCTGTGCTTATTTCTTCTCCGCAGGGAGAAGCGTATATTTATGAAGGCAACACAAGCCATCAGTTTCCGTGTAACTGCATGATGTTTACATTTAAGCAAGGCACTGCTATCCAAATTGACTTTGGGGGTACTTTTAAGGGGTACATATAATTTAGCATGTTCTCTGGGAATCTAATTCTTGATTTTGGTTTTGCTAGCTGCATGATTTACCAGTTGAGCTACAGAAACCATATCATATGCAAATTTTGCTTTGAAAACTGACCACTACTATTTTTTATTTTCATGGAACAACATCTGCTGCCAGTTTGTCAGTTCAGTTCATGCATTTGATAATTTGAAGACCAGTTTAAGAGCATTGAAAATACAGACCAATGCTTTTTGTTACTATGTCTTTGCACAAATAACAATGTTCTGAAAGCACTCGATTTAGGTTCAGTAAGTGTAGTCATTTAGCAGATGCTTTTATCTAGAGCAACTTACAGGGCACTTTAAGCAACGTGTACTTTAGTGTGGCATAATTGTGATGGATTGAATCTTTTAAGTTACTCAAGTGTCTACATTTAATGACCACAGATGAGACATCGATACAAAATTAATTTAATTGCAGCAATTTTGTATTTTGTAGTAATGTATTGAAATTCATAGCTGATACAAAAAATCTGGACTCACTGGGCAGAAAACCAAACCTCATGGACTCAAAGTGGGTAAAAAAGTAAAACAGTCCAAAATCCATACTGCATACTGCGCAGCATATCCCATTAATTTTTGCTTTGCAACTCATGAATATTTAAGCATGGGCATTTGCATAAAAGGCAGTGCCTTGGGAGCACAGCACCTGTCTCTGTTGATTTTATTTATGTTAAAATGTCATTTCTGCTAGTTTCCCTGATGCTAATATACCTTAATTGAGAGTATGACATTTACTGAAGGCTCTCCATTTGGAATTCATTTATAACCACTTAATTTTCGTCAGCGGTGAAGTGATTATTTTATTTTTTTTGGTGGCGATTCACACCACCAATTTCATCCCTGTGAAATTCACAAATTCAAGGATGTTCAAATAAGGGGGTTTAGTAATGAAGTGATAAAGCCACTATTAAAATGTCCCTTATTTTGGTCAAGGTACTGCAACAACAAAGACCTTGTGGGATACGGATACTGATACTCATGCTGTGCTAATATGTTTTTACCTTAATTGAGAGTATGACATTTACTGAAGCTTTGTTTTTGTTATTTTAACTTTTTGACATTTGATCTCCTGAGTAGAATTTCAAAGGAGGAGGAATTAATTTATATGTTTTGACCTAAAAATGTTACTTAAAGGGAATTTTCAAATGAGATGACTTCAATCATATCGGGCGCCCAGAAAAAGCCACTTTATTCTGTGCAAAGGGGGTCCCCCTTATGGTGGCGGTCATGTTGAAATCACTTGACCAGACAAATACTGTTTGCATTTTATTTCCACAAACTTTTTGGTGAATCTTAACTGCGATTCACATATATACCTAGGGTTGGGTACGTTTGGGTTTTTTTCAATGCCAAATTCTTTTAAAACGGTGCCGGTGCCTCCCTGAACCGATACTTGTTATATTTATATATATACACACACAAATTCTAATGAACAAATTCAAGGATGTTCAAATAAGATATAAACGGGATAAAACAAATACATTAAACACTCGTTTAGTTTGTCTGTGTAATGTATTTTCATAATAATTAAGTATATTTAAAATCCATTGATAAAGCTATGGAACACTATTAAAATCACAAAAGGAAGTCTGGTGTTGTGGACTAAAAAGGTTATAATGTTCTATTTTGTTGGTTTATTTAAAAACGCGAATGGTCATTTTAATTAAAAGGGCTGGGCGGTACTGCGATATATGGATAACAACAAAGACCTTGTGGGATACGGATAGGGAGGACACAGACTAAACTGCTGCGGAAAAATAAAAAAAAATACTTTATATGAAGGGCTATAAAAAAAACTCATAAGATACTCAGCGGCTCGCGCTGCTGTGACTGGAGGCTGCGTGTGCCGCTCATCCTCATGTGTTTGCTGTTTTTAATCCACTAAGTATATTCTCCATCTGAATTAGAAAGCCATGGAAACAGGCACTGAGGGGGGGCGGTGGGGTGCACCTGCCCTGACAGCCCTTTTTCCAAAAAAAAAAAAAAAGTGTTTTTTTATTTTTTATTAAACGCTTTTGTGAAGCTCTATTAGTAAAATTAATTAATAAGTAAATTAAATTATCCACATTGACCTTTCACCAGTTTGTATACTTAGGATGCTGCGGTAAGTGGATAGCTTTTAAACTTTGAATTATTATTATTTTACGAGAACAGCGTGAAGAGTTAGCTGTTGTTTTATTGCTGTGTGTACTGGAAGCACGGTTTTGCAGCAAGGGGACATTTTTGTTTTGTTTTCTTAATCAATTTTATGATTGGTTTATAAAGGCCTACGAACCCTCATTTTTATGAATAATTCAGAAATATATTTTATAGTTTCTATAAATTAATAAATGCATTTTTCATATAGTTTATTTAAAGGAGAAAAACACATAAACCATATATTTTCGATCGTGTGTGTAGTTTCATCATTACGTTTCTGCTTTTTATTTAGCTTTCCTGCACAAAAGTTTGCGCGAGAGTGCCCTTGTCGAATATGAATTAAACACGCAAAGTCAGCTCTCCTGATATTCATATCTCCTCATTTTTTGACACTAAAAATGTTACATCTAACCTGCAGGGATAAAGTGCCGGGGACGAATTTACATTTTATTAAAATTAATATTATTTTGACGTACAGTAAAAACAAAGGTGCTTGTTCTCTTTCGTTCTTGCTGTTTAATTGGGAAAAGTTTAAAGCGCAAGGTGTCTTGTCTTTTTTATGAGACTAAAAACTATTCATATGAACTATTATTATTACAGTATTTATTTAAAAAACAATCTTAAAAATAATTATCACAACATCGCTTATACTGATTTTCTCGCGAATTATACTTATCAATCCTGTTTTTATAATCCATTGAAAAAAGAAAAAGCAGGATTAGAATAGAATTCTATTTTAAATAAGACAGGAATGTTTTTTTTACAACAACAGTATTACAACAGCAAAACCACCTATGTAAACACAATAACAACAACAACAACAACAACAACAACAATAATAATAATAATAATAAAGGTAATTAAGGGTCCAAAAAATGTCCATTTAAACTTATGGTCTTTTCTGTTCTGTTTCTTTTTCAAACCGGTCATGTTGAAATACAGAAGCACTTGATACACATACCAGACAAGCCCTATAGCCGTGTTCCTGCCCCTTTTATACTTTTGCACCTGCCCCTAGGTCTCTGCACGGCCCTGCTGGAAATATTTCCATTTTGCTTAAGTGCGTGAGCTTCTGCTTTGATTCTCTGTAAACTTCCACATTTAGAAAGCGCCGCAGTGCGCTGCGCGCCAAACAGACGGCGCGCAATGAAATAAGAGCGCTTTGCTAAAATATAATTTTGCTGAAATATTTGAGTTGTAGCCTGTGATGCTTCTTATCTTGGAGAAACAAAACAAATATTTTAATGATCGCTCAGGCATGGCACCGAAATGCATCTGCGTTCTGATTCGGTTTATCAGTTACATGTACCGGTGCCATTGGTACCGGGTTTCGGTACCCAATACTCTTAACCGAAAACATCTGTTTTTGTTTGATGTTGCATCCACACCACTAGGTGTCAGTATAAAGTTTAAGTACACTGTCATATTGGAGATCGAAACATGACTTAAAATGGCTTTCACCTTTAATAATAACTTACTGCAATTAAAATAAATGGCGCCAAATACTTCCAGCCATTTAGTGGTTGCAACAAAATGCATTGGCCTATGAGTTTCTGAGGCCCAGTTTACAATATTTGTTCATTTTAGGCCTTCTCTTATATTACTTGCAGTGACACACACACACACACACACACACACTATGCACATGCAAGTGCATACTTAATGTCTCCTAGACCTCCAGACTGTGACCACAAACTGCCCTTTCCTCTATAGTCAGTAGATTTCAACAGAATATTTTATTATAGGAGAAGCATTCATTATATTTTATAGCTTTATTCCCTCTGGTTGCAGTGCAAGTTCATTTCTTAAACTGTTTAGCTCCTTGTATGTGTGACTGTGTTTGTTTCGAGGTAAAGTCATAATCACCCCACAGGCACTAACACTCATGCAGTGATATTTTATTCTCTTGACACACATATTCCTTTTACAAGGAGCTTCCGCCAAGGCGGATTTTGTGCCATATTTACCTTGTAGTCCCTCTCCTTGTCTGACTGCTGAAAATATATTTTATCCATCTGTCGATGTTAGCGCACCTCCAAGTATATCCTTCTAGCTAGTTGCCATGCCACCTGAGTGATCCTCATTTCCTAATGGCAGTCAATGGAGGACAATCCCATAATCCATCCAAAGTGTGTCACTGACCTAGTGGCACTAGTTTCTGGGCTGTAGCCAGTCCAAAATTAACTTACTGTGACAATTGACAAATGATGGTGAAAATGCTGGGCAAACTTTCTTTCTTTCTTTTTTGTTACATTAATGTATTTTTGGCAACTGTTAGGTCTGGTCCTCACATTTGATTGGCCGAACGGCTTTCCAAAAGTGATTACAGGGGTAGATTATCAGTTAATAAGATTTATTTTTTGTTTGATTCCTTGCACAATACTATGTACTGTCCTCAAATCACTTTTAGCATAGTGCATGATTTGTAAACTAATACATTTTCACATTTGCATTACAGAACCAGCTCTGTATGTATGACTTTTTGAACATAGTAAACTTGCTCAGTAGCTCCCCTGGTACAGCAACACTTGTGATGTGAAGATCTCAGGTATACAGTAAGTTCCAAAAAAACCCCAAAAAAGTTAAGACAAAAAAGTAAAAAAAAAAATTGTAAAAGCAAGCTTCTGACATGGATGCTTCAGCAAGTGTTTTGTTAACACGGCTTGTTAGGTTTAAGGTAGGGTTTAATCTAGGTGGTGTATTATTTTTAGAGTGTTAATCTTTTAGTGCCACTCTTCAGATATTTCATTTCTGAGCTGCCATGATACGTACAACACTCAACGTAGTAAAATGTTGCCAGATTGTTTCAGATAAACTGAACACACTTTTAGTGCCACTTACTGGACAGTTCACTTTAAAAGTGTTGCAAGAAGCAACATAATATAATTTTGCAAAAATGTTGCCATATGCAAATTTTTCCAGTGAGCCTGGGTTGTGTGTCTATTATAATAGCCCTGGGATTCTTTACAGTTTGTAATACATAACTTGTATGTGTTTGTGGTATTCTGGACCAGAGAATGTGAGCGCATGGTAGCGAGAGTTGAGAGATTTTTGGAACGAGAATTGAGAAGTTGGAATGCGCATTGTGGGTTATACATTATACAAAATAGTTACAATTATTCAGTATTAACCAAAGATGATGTAGGAATTGTGTCGCTTGCTGCATCATTTACTTGCGGTACAAGTTGCTGGACTTTTCGTCAGTAGAATACTATTATCTTTTTTTATTTATTATTAATTCACAACACTCCAGTTTCTTATGTTGCAGTTCCTTTAAAAGTTAGGCTAACTGGTTTTAGCATTTCAAATCAGTGAAGAAACTGTTTGATTGCTGTATATGTCAGTCAGTCTCTTCCTGTCTAAGTGGGCAGTTCTCGGCTTGAATAAGCAGCGATGTGGACCAGACCTTGTGCTTAGCTCTGTAAGGCCATCAGCTAACTGGAAGGTAGTATTCCTCCCCAAAATAGTGAAAATAATATAATAAGCAATCCTAGTGTTATAGCTTGCAAATATTTTTTGATAAACAACATTTTGGTCAAAGACCATCTTCAGGCATTTTTCATAAGTACTTGCCTACACAGCTGCTGGCGTCCAGGTGTACGAGAAGTGTTTATTTATTCATTTTTTTGCCAAAGGCAATTTTATTTGCATTTGGCACTTGGCAAGTGTTAATTTTGCACCCCAGCTGTAGCTATTTCCATGTGTTCTCTTGCTGTCTCTCTCTGAGTGAAACTGCTATGAAGAGTCGCTATAATGGCTGCTCATCATTTCTGCGTGCTGTATGCAATATAAATGGTAATGATAGAGAACCAATAATACTGCTGATGAAATATAAAGTGAATGTGTGCGGTCATTGTCTCATTTACAGATGGCGAGAGGCCGATGGAGGGAACTGATACCAGCCGGAAAAGAGACTCACGTTCATCAGACAAGTACCGCAAAAGCGAAGACGCCAGCAACAGCCAGGAGGAGGAAAATGCAGTAAGATGTTTGTTTGTTTTGAAATTATGAATTTTTAAAGAAAACAAAATACAGGGCTTACAAAGATATGCACTCAATTGTACTGAATGTGCACTTTAAATCTTAAAAGTATATTTTTAAAAACTTTCATTGACACTTTCTGTCTTAACTGTTCTTAACAAACAAAAAAAGGGTATTTTGTAATGTGTCAAATTTAAAGCTTTAAATAATATTTTAAATCATTGTTTTGTTACGCTTTAAAGTACACTTTATTATTTTTAGTACGTTTTATTATTTTGATGTGCTGACTAAATACTAAAGCACATATAAAGTACTTGGTTATATTTTTAAAAAATGTGTGTCACTTGGTATTTAATTTGAAGTTAATTAATGTATAAATTGTACATGTGATTGTACATTGTACATTGCAACTTTATCATTACAAATGTGTAATTACAAATACATTTAAATACACAAGTTTCAATAGAAATTACATTAAATATATGTTGTTTTATCATAAGTGCCATATTTCAAATGCAATAAAAGTGGTTGCACTTTATTTTACAGTACGTGTGCTTACATGTACTTACAGTGTACTTATCTAAGAAAGTACTGGTAATATAAGGTAACTACATGGGGTAGGGTTAGGTTTAGAGGTAGGTTCAGGGTTAGTACCTAGTTATTACCTAGTTATAGTAATTACTTTAATAAGTACATAGTATGTACATGAGGAACAGGACTGTAAAATAAAGTGCTACCATAAAAGTAATTAATAAATTATATATAAAGATATATTAAGAACATGTTAAGTCCTACTTGAGTTAAAAAACACTCTGAAATTAAACTGATTACAATTAATATCAATTTATATTAATATTAATTATATATTAATGTTTATATTAATATAATTTTTTTCTTTTAATTCATATTAGATTTTTAAACAAAATAATGACACATTTATAAAAAAAATTTTTTGTTTGTTTTAATTATATTTAAAAATAATGTTGTTATTCTTGTTCTTTTTCTTATTCTTATTCTGTTTTGCTTCAATCAGCTCCTCACTCTTATAAATAATAGCAGATTAGAGGCTGGAAATGGATCTTAATCCACTTTCAAATTCAGATGCAGTGTGAATGTAAAGACAACTAGATTCTGAGTGAATCTGCAGTATGTGTAAAGAAGTAATCGCAAAGTGATATTTCAGCCTTAATGTTGGCACAAACATAACCATGACGAGGCTGATGTCGAACTGTTTCTGTCTGAGAAAATCAGAAACACACACCACTTTTTGCAAGAAGCTCTTTTAGTCCATAGATCCATTCCTAAAAGTTGACTTTATTTCACTTACTGAGGACATATCAGGTCAATTCAACCTCTGGAAGATGAGGATATACAATCGGGAATAAGATACGGTTCATACCGGCTTAAATGATTGATGGCCTTTGCGCTCATCCAAGATGTTTCTCAAAAGAGCCTTCGCTGCATTTCCGTCCCTCCCACGGCACATAGGGGCCCGGCTTTTAGCACCTTTCATCTCAAGCACAGCACACTGTGTACTATCAGTGTCACACACAAGCTAGTCCAAATGCTCTCCGCATCACTCACAGGACCAATAAAACCTCAGTGTCAAATAAAATCAGTTGCACTGCCATATGTGGATACCTCACTTATTATTAAGCACTGGTATAAATATTTTTACTGCAGGATCTTGCACAAAAAGAGAGTTTTTCACTTATAGTCCATATCTGCTAGCTTTGAAGTGTACAAGCTGACAGAATTAACTTTAAGCAGATTTATGAATCTTGTTACGATAGGAAATATGTCAACAAATCGCGGTCGTCAAACCATAGCATGGGATTTTTAATTCTATGGCTCTAAAGCTGCGAGGGAAGGATTTATCAAGTCATAATGGAATGGAGATTGCAGAAGATGATGTGGACAAACAGAGAGTCTGTGACAGATGCTGTGCTGGTGGAGTGATTTATGTGTGTGGAGATAAATCTATCATTTCCTGTGCTGTGCTGTGAATACATTACTGCTGTTTAGTTCTGCTTCATAATCTCAATGTCACACACATGGAAAGTTTGTCCCTAAGCAGTTTTCTTTCAGTCAGAAGTTCAGGAATGATGTAGAATTATTGCAAATGTAGAATTAATTGCAAAGACGTTGTTTAGAAACAATTCATTAGTTAATACCCACACAATCATCTGCATACAGTCGTCACCTTCAAGCTATTGACTATTAATCTGCAGTACTTGACAGTTCATTTATTATAAATAATTTGCAAGTGGAAATAGGTGTACAGAGTTCATCTGCTTTTATGACTTAATTTTTTATATGGCTAAAATGATTTTTTTTTTAGTAAATGTAATACCATGTTTATGGTACTGTATATCTAACATTGTTTTAAATTTCTTCTAAAACTATTCAAAACAAATATATGGTATGATTAACATAACCATTTAATATTCTATAATTGAATATAATTATTGGCACATTTTATTCCACTATTAAAATAGCATAGTGAATGTGTAATAGTCAATAAAGTAATTGCACTTAAAATATACTGTAAAATATTTGCAAACATTTAACCCTATTGCACTTTTAGGTTAATATTTGTTAAGTTGAAGCATAATGTGTTTTTTGATGTTTTATTTTTTTCATTAAGATTTTATGTTATATTAAATGAATTTACTATAGAAAATTGATATTTAAGGCTGTCATTACCATTTTTAATCACCTATGTTTAAATAATCCTGCATTGTGAAATGTATTTTTAAAATTACAAATATTCATGGTCATTTAAAATTAGATAAAGAGAATGAGCAAAAAGTTAAAAAACAAAACAAGACAGCTGAATCTATTGCATATTCATATCACAAAAGTATTTTAATAACACCCACCTACTAGATATCCTTCACTGCGAATTTAAGTGAATGATATCTAGTCAGTTGTAATTACAGTGCACATATTTGAAAATGTGACTCAAACCAATGTCACATTAAATTAATGCTGTAATAGTTTTGTAATTCATTAAAATTGGAAGTAGTTAAAGGTCTTTTAGCAAAGCACTGTGGGCTATATAGCATTGTATTGTCAGATACTGGTCTCCATGGTAACACTGAATACTCGGTACACTCCTGTGGGATCATTTCCAGCCTTACACCAATAATTCTCAGGGTGGGGAGAACAGTGTTTTGTGTGTGTGTGTGTGTGTGTGTGTGTGTGTGTGTGTGTGCGTGTGTGTGCGTGCATGTGAAACGAGCCTCAGGGATGTACTGGACCCTGTTGGATGTTTTATTAACATTTTATGCCTCTCTCTCATATAATATTAGACAATCCATTTATTATTTCCTTGTTCTCATATGGCACAGCACAGCTTCTGTACATACACTACCCACATGCATATAAACCAGCAAAATTCTTCAGGCCATACCAGTTGTGCGCTGACAGGGCATCAGAAAGTCTGTGATATCTAAAATGACAGATGAGTGTAAAATATCAGAGACATGTGGACTCCATTCCAGAGCACACTCGAGACTGAATTATAGGGAAACTGAACTCTTTATAGTAATTTAAGGATGTAGTGCTTTACAGGCTAGCCTGAGAGCTAATTAATAGCTTTGCCTATACTCATTTAGTCCCGTTTTCACAATCTGTCAGAGCACAAAGTCTTCTCTAACTTTGGAGTACTTTGAATAGCTCACAAATCTGTTATAACACATATTTAAAGCAATAGTTCACCCAAAAGTTAAAATTATCTCAATATCCCACCCTAATGTTCTTCCCATATCACTTAATCTCTTCAGTGTGACAAAAAGGGACCACTTTTGAAGAGTTTTACAGTGACCACAGCCTGTCAACCTTCAAAAAATGAAAATAAGGACCTTAGAGGTGTCATGAATGTAGTGTATATAACTATCTGTGCTATATTCTGGGTCTTCTGAAGCTGTAGATTAGCATTATGTGAGGAAGAGACTTCCTTTCCTCTTTGGATGTCCACACTTTATGACAAGGGTGTCTAATCCTGTTCCTGGAGGGCCACTGACCTGCAGGGTTTAGCTCCAACTCCAATTAAACACACCTGAACCAGCTAATCAAGGTCTTACTAGGCATACTAGAAATTTCCAGGCAGGTATGTTGAGACAAATTGGAGCTAAACTCTGCAGGACAGTGGCCCTCCAGGACTGAATTTGGACACCCCAATATATGTTTCCATTGTAAGGAACAGAACAGCAAGCATTCTTTAAGGTTTCTCCTCTTGGGTTTCACTGATGAAAGAAGGTCATGCTAGTTTGGAAGGATGAGGTTTAGTAAATAATGCAAATCTATTCCGTTCTGGATGAACTGTTCATTAAAATCAGTTACTCTTTTCACCTTCATGTTGCCTATGAATGTTATTCCAAAGGTTGATGTGGCAGCACTGTATGGTGCGGAATTGGAGGTCGGAGTATTGTGGGTGTCATCCATATTAATGACTCTCAGGACTTCTTTACGGTGAGACCTTGCACCTGAGCTCAGCATTCACAGCTTTAAGGCAGAGGAACTGCCATCAGATATTCTGAAGAGCTTCTCACCTTGAGCACTGGATACACCTTATAAACCCCAACAGAACAACAGAACTCTTGACATTTGCAAGAGGTTTGGTGTCTTCAGGCAAACAGACAATAAATCCACTCAGTCTGTAGCCAGCCTCTTCTCATAATTGCCTGGGAATCCATGCAACTGTTAATGGTTGATGATGCCATTTCTGGGCCCTAGAAATAGCAATGGGCCCACTTAGGCGCTAACCGCAATTGATTGTTTAAATGTCTACCACTACCAGACTTTGTGGAATAGGGGAGGTCTCAGGGTTCACAAGCAATTCCTACAAGATTTATGGCTGCAGAGCCAGTGGAGATGCAGGGAGGCAGGGAAGATCAAATGAGTCTGGAAGTCAGGATTTACTTGAGAATGAGGGCCTGTTTACACCTGGTCACTTCATGCTTTTTCTCTTATCGGATAGCTATCTGAATTGTTAAAATGGTTCCATTTACACTTGGCCACATAAATGTGTTTTAGCAAAATTAATATAAATCCAATCTTAAATTCAATGAGTTCACATCAACGAAAGCAATAGATATGCACTGTATTTTATTCATCATCAGCTAATTTCAAGATCAAAGACGGCAACAGGCGAGAGTGCGGCATCAGCACTTGAACGTTAAGTTAGTCTCACTACTTTTAATGAAGAAGATTGTGTGTTGAGCATCTGCGACTTCAGTTTCATTTGCGGCAGTTTGTGCGTCGGCTTGCTAAAGAGTAGTCTCAGCCTCAGACGTCATGCCCACAGACCGTTGACTGAATGTCTGATGCATA
This sequence comes from Schizothorax lantsangensis, assembly GCA_027422415.1. Classification (NCBI taxonomy): domain Eukaryota; kingdom Metazoa; phylum Chordata; class Actinopteri; order Cypriniformes; family Cyprinidae; genus Schizothorax; species Schizothorax lantsangensis. The sequence goes on along the minus strand of CM049854.1, from coordinate 9,060,478 downwards.
TGGTACACAAAATTGGAAACACTTCAGGAGTTTCAAAGTCATCATCTGATTGGTTGAAATATACTGGATTTCTGGGAGACGTGTGTCGTGTTCTTTAACGTTCCACCTGGAAACAATGATGCCGTGATGCCAAACCCCCTCATGGAAGAACAAGCTGTTGTGTTTACAACTATGACAGACAGTGACCGCTTATTAGGATCAACAAAATGCCGGATTTTCAAAAGTATGTGAAATGTGTAAAGTTTGCGGCATAGACTCTTTGAGAAACATCCAACAGTTTTACACACCAGTCTGTTATTGTGGCGACATTTCCACACCCCTAAACATGACGCAGCACAAAACGAAATGTGATTGGTTGCATTACCTGTCAGTCATATGACCTCTTGGGTGGTCCTTGGCCATACCTGCCTATACCTTCTGCCGTCAGTCTGAAGGTCTGGCTATGCGGGACTAGCTAAAGAGATACTCAGCTACTCATCCATGGTAATGCATGTAGCATTAGCACTGTCTTATCTGGCTATGACATGTCATAAAGCCTATAACACGCTCTCACATGTTTGTTATTTTAACATTTTCGGAGGAATAAAATTTACAGTGGTGTGAAAAAGTGTTGGCCCCCTTCCTGATTTTTTTTTTTTTTACATGTTTGCCACACTTTAATGTTTCAGATCATCAAACAAATTTAAATATTAATCAAAGATAACACAAGTAAACACAACATGCAGTTTTTAAATGAAGGGTTTTTTTTATGAAGGGAAAACAAAATCCAAACCCACATGGCCCTGTGTGAAAAAGTGTTTGCCCCCCACCCCCTGTTAAAACATAACTGTGGTTTATCACACCTGAGTTCAGTTTCTCTAGCCATATCCAGGCCTGATTATTGCCACACCTGTTCGCAATCAAGAAATCACTTAAATAGGACCTGCCTGACAAAGTGAAGTAGACCAAAAGATCCTCAAAAGCTACACATCATGTTGAGATCCAAAGAAATTCAGGAACAAATGAGAAAGAAAGTAATTGAGATCTATCAGTCTGGAAAAGGTTATAAAGCCATTTCTAAAGCATTGGGACTCCAGCGAACCACAGTGAGAGCCATTATCCACAAATGGCGAAAACATGGAACAGTGGTGAACCTTCCCAGGAGTGGCCGGCCGACCAAAATTACCCCAAGAGCGCAGCAACGACTCATCCAAGAGGTCACAAAAGACCCCACAACAACATGTAAAGAACTGCAGGCCTCACTTGCCTCAGTTAAGGTCAGTGTTCATGACTCCACCATAAGAAAGAGACTGGGCAAAAATGGCCTGCATGGCAGAGTTCCAAGACCAAAACCGCTGCTGAGCAAAAAGAACATAAAAGCTCATCTCAGTTTTGCCAGAAAACATCTTGATGATCCCCAATACTTTTGGGAAAATACTCTGTGGACTGACGAGACAAAAGTTGAACTTTTTGGAAGGTGTGTGTCCCATTACATCTGGCGTAAAAGTAACACAGCATTTCAGAAAAGAACATCATACCAACAGTAAAATATGGTGGTGGTAGTGTGATGGTCTGGGGCTGTTTTGCTGCTTCAGGACCTGGAAGACTTGCTGTGATAAATGGAACCATGAATTCTGCTGTCTACCAAAAAATCCTGAAGGACAATGTCCGGCCATCTGTTCATGACCTCAAGCTGAAGCGAACTTGGGTTCTGCAGGAGGACAATGATCCAAAACACACCAGCAAATCCACCTCTGAATGGCTGAAGAAAAACAAAATGAAGACTTTGGAGTGGCCTAGTCAAAGTCCTGACCTGAATCCTATTGAGATGCTGTGGCATGACCTTAAAAAGGCGGTTCATGCTCGAAAACCCTCCAATGTGGCTGAATTACAACAATTCTGCCAAGATGAGTGGGCCAAAATTCCTCCACAGCGCTGTAACAGACTCATTGCAAGTTATCGCAAACGCTTGATGGCAGTTGTTGCTGCTAAGGGTGGCCCAACCAGTTATTAGGTTTAGGGGGCAAACACTTTTTCACACAGGGCCATGTGGGTTTGGATTTTGTTTTCCCTTCATAATAAAAAACTTCATTCAAAAACTGCATGTTGTGCTTACTTGTGTTATCTTTGATTAATATTTAAATTTGTTTGATGATCTGAAACATTAAAGTGTAGCAAACATGGAAAAAAAAAATCAGGAAGGGGGCCAACACTTTTTCACACCACTGTACATATGTAGTTTCAACAACCAGATGAATTTACACTTGTCCAGTTTCGTCTGGAATGTGTCCCAGACCACCTCCAGAAGTGGTTTGTGCAATTGGATTTAAATTAATCTCAAAAGCATTTTGGAAGGCATTTGCACCTGGTCTTTTCACGATCGGATAGCTATCCAATCAGAGAAAACGCATGAAGTGACAGGCCCAGAGAGACCGAGAAGCCACTAAGAAACGTGAGGTAATGATTTGTCCTTAAGGCAAGGTGTAGGCATTCAATGTTTATGTATATTTATCTCAAGGCAGAGATTAAAGGAAGAAACATTCTTCAAAGACTCATTTGAAGCAATTTTCGGTGGGATTTCTAATTATCATCCAAAGTGTATGGTACACTAATTGATGGAGTACTACTCCTCGAGCAACTTGGGTTCCCTGAATAACTTGGTTACGGCACAGTGGTGATGGACATAGGCGGAAATCACGGGGGGGTCGGGGGGGACAAGAGCCCCCCTATCTGATGGTTGTCCCCCCCTAAAAAAATGATTTAAATAACCACGCTGTGTATTGTAAATAATGTTTCATTCTTAAAATAATTGTGTAAGTAGTAAAATAACACAAAGGCAAATGGGGCAAAAATGCGTTTTAAGTTTAGAAACATTTTGAGTCTCCCCCTCCCTTGCCTCACAGTGCTTTGGTCCAAATGCTTTCCTCTTTTATATCACTCACACAAGTCCGGTGAGAGAGAGAATCTCAGTAGTTGTGGAACTCCAGTAAGTAAGGCTGTCAATTGGCTATTTTATTCACTTAAACATCGGATGAAGTGATTATTTTCTCTTTGCGAGAGCAGCGTGTTTCTGGGAGCACGTGTCCGGTTTTGTGCGAGAGCAAAGAACAATGAAGCCCTCCCTACACCTACCCTAACCCTACCCGTTACTTTATTTTCAACTTTTTGATTATTTTTTCCATTTTTATGGAAAATAAACGCTTTTCTGATGTGATGTGAAATTTGAAAAAGGAGAAAAAAGTTCGCCAAAAGTTGGATTCGAACCCAGGTCGATCGCGTCAAAAGGGGTACGACACACGTTTTACCATTTACACCACTAGAGCTGACGACTGTTAACTGTCTTTTGTAATTCTGACTAGCCCAAGCACACGTTGGTGTGCTTTCGTGCTACAATAATGCGCTCTCGACATTTGTCATTAAAATAACGCCTATAGTCTCCCTACTACACTAATAGTAGTAGCTTTCCTCTGTGTATACATCCTTACAAGAACAATTTTAGCTGTATTATTTGTGTCCCCTTCAAAAACTGCTCTTGAGAAATTGTATGTATATTGTCCCCCCCTACTGTTAGACGAAATGTACTCCCCTGGTGATGGACTAAACCACAGGTGCCCAATTCTGAATCTATCCTGCAGTTTAGCTACAACCTGCTCCAACACACCTGCCTGGAAGTTTCTAGCACTTATAAATACATTGGTTACCTGGTTCAGGAATGTTTAATTAAAGTTTGTAGCTCAACTCTGAAGGGAGTTAGTCCTCCAGGAGCAGGATTGAGCACCCCTGGAGTAAACTTTCAGATTCTGGGTTAACTAATACTTTGGAATTAACCTACAACCATGTTAGCATCCTTCACAGTTATACTAAAATATTTAGACGCTTGTAAAATATAGAAGTTATGGATATAAGGCAGGTCAGGATTACATGGACTCCAATTATGTTCTTTTCAAGAGTGATTCTTTGTTATAAGAGTTACAAAGAGTTATACTTTGTCCTTGTGTGATCTAGATTTAATCACTATATAGTAGGGGTGTAACGATTCATCGATATGGATCGATACATCGATACGATGTCTGATGATACGATGCATCGATGCCACCCATAAAATATTGATATCTGTAGTATAAATGGGCACCTTTATTTTGGCACTGTCCACATTTTCACATAATGTCCGTCTATGCATTACCGCCAACGCGTGCATTCTCATTCAAACTCACGTATCAGGACTTGATATAAGGACTGCCCGAAGGCACAAGGTGAGCATAAAAGACGCTCGGGATTGTTGGCGGAAGAGTCGAGCGATGTGCGAGAAGTTTTCTGTGCACACATCTGAAGTGCACGCGAACAGACAGCCGCGTCTACACCACGCAAATACTAAATTTAGCTCTCTTCCTCTTTTTTGTGCATGGATGAATAAATACAGACAAAATTTCATCAAAATGCGCGTTTTGGCAAATATCCTAGTAAACACAGTCGGTTAGGCATATGTCTTAACGTAAACAGTTGAGAAAGAAAACGCATGTGTATCAGTATTAAATCGGTGCTTTCGTTCTTAAAGTGAAAGCAAACTAATAATAAATCTAATGCTGTCAAAGAAAAATACAAGTGCTCACTGCTCCTGACTAAATAACCTTTGTAACATCAAAAATTATTAATCTATATTTAATTTATACAGGTAAAATAGGTATATAATATCATAATATCGAAATATCGATCGATATACTCCTGTATCGAATAGAATCGTAATCGCATCGTAGAATTTTTTGAGGTATCGGCAAATATCGTATCGCTGGGTATGAGAATCGATATCGTATCATGACGAACCATCCGATTTACACTCCTGCTATATAGATATTGTACTATAAAATGTTATATGTTGTTTAGCTGTCTTGTGGTGCCATGCGCCAGTCTGCATCAATGTCATAATGATGACTGTGGAGTGTTTAGTCACATGGCATTTACAGCTTAGGTGATTGGATCAAATATGTATCTGTCCATAACTCTGTTCTCATCAGCAATGATGGGAGATTAGATTTCAAATGGCGCTTTTTTGAGTCTTTCACAGCAACTGAGCAACTATACTGACAGATTTCTCTCCCCAGGTATTATAGACCTCCTTGGGGACTGTCCACCTGGACCAAATCAGAGTGAAGCACCTTCCTCAAGGGCACAAGGGAGAAGCTAGCTGATTCTTTTTCTCTGGGATTCAAGCCTAAAATAATTGGGTTGTTTGTCCAGATCTTTAATGACACTCCACAAAAAACATCACCAGAACAAATCAGAATCACTTTTTTTTTCTTCCAGTTATTCATATCCTTGTTCTATATGTCCATGGTTGTTTTCCCAATTAAAGGTGTCTGCTGTGTGCATTGACGTGGACAAATCATAGATTCTGTTAAGACTTTAAATATGGTATTTGCATGACATGGAAGCTGATTTTCAGGGCTCACCAGATTTGAATTACTTTGGTGTCTTTTCACCCACTCAAAGCTTTTTGCAGTGAACACTTGACTGTAAAAACTTATTGCTGTAAAAATAAAGCTCTTCAGCCTTGCTTATACTTTACGGGCAGTGGGGTGGCCTGTCACACCATCTGTCACTCTGGCAGTGACCAATGTTTACAGCTCCAGCCCACCCAATAAATAAACTTATGCTTTTAGGTTGCCCTTTGCAGAGTTCCTCAAGCACACTGCTGTAAAAGTAGTTAGTCAAGCATCGTCAATGGCGAGTAAAGGCGAGCAGGCAGTCAATACGGTTTTGGCCAACATAGATGACGTGTTAAATCAATATCTGAGCCTGTCTGCTGTGAGGTCGATAAGGCTCATATGGGGCCAGGAGACACCTCTTAATGAGCTTTACATATATACCAATAGATCTTGCTAATTGCCTAAATGGTATTTTTAATAGCTGTGCTGTGGGAAAGGCAATCATTTGGTCATGGGGGTTCAAAAGGCCTTATTTAAATAGTGAGATTACTCCACCACAAAGCAAACATACATACTGTACCACGTTGTAAAACACTGAGGGTGCAAGTTTATCTCAGTTTACCTCAGTTACAAGTTTAACTCTGTTTAGCTCAGTTACTAGTAACCCTAACCCTAACACAAAGGTTCACTTTGTTTTTTCATTAGCGTTTTTGTGGATAGAGATTTCAAGTGAAATGCAGGTTTTTTTTTTGTTGTTGTTTTTTTAAAAGAAAAGATCTTGGAAAAGGGTATTAAAAGTACTGAAGATGTGCGGATACCTGTAGATAACTTGAGGATTGGGACACATCATAACGATGTCCTTTTTTAAATATTACAGCACTGATAATGGATTTTTTTCACATTTCAGTGTTCCATCTTTTAAATCAGATGAAGCCCTGACATTTGAGTGAATGAAAACCTTCACAAAGAAGTCACTTCATGTAACTGAAACTTTGAGGTAGACCAGAGTGGGTCTAAATTTTCAATACCACCTCCGTTTTTCCATTTCATAACGTGAGGACTTTTATTAAACATATCAGAGGTCAAAATGAATGACAAGATTGTGCAAGTATTTCTTGAATGTGTTGACAGAGAGGACTGTGTTCTTGAAATACTGGGGAACTGTTGGGAATTTTGCCCATCCTGGTTCACACAAAAGCGCTATAGTGATGGATCTATTTTTGCACTCAATGCAATCTTGTTTATACACAAACCCGCATGCCACTGGGCATAAAAAGTTTTCTGCTGTACTATACTAGTAGATCTAAGAATAATTGATTCATTCTAGAGAAATGATTTGTGAAGATTGGAGTGCTTAAACCAGTGACAGTAAACCAATGACCCCCTCTATTTCATTGGTTTTTTTGCTCTGAAAATATTTCTGCTTCTTAGGTTCCCTATATCCCTTTATCCCACCCGTTACCCGTTGTATACTGAAGATTGAAGAATTGGAAGATGTCTCTGGCTCTGATTGGCCCCTTACTGGGGGTTATTTCAAAGGTCATAGTAGGCATTGGGCCCCGGGGCTGATCATCTCCTCATGATTCAGACTCCTGCTTCACTCCATGCTCCATAAACCCTGCAGCTAATGGGCTAAACCAAGGGAACGACAGCACAGGTCTTCCAGGAGGTTCCTGGGGGACGGAGCGGTTGGCTCTGGTGTCAGACTGTGTTCTGTATGAAAGCTCTGTGGCTTGCAGGCACCCCAGAGGGTCCTGCTCCTCCTCTAAATCATGAGCAGAATGAAGATAGGATTCGAGGCGCTGAAACCAATTTACTTTAGGGCCGTGGTGGGTGTATCCTCATGGGGTTTGCCTTCTCTGAAGAGGTTCTAGGGCTCAGCCACAGGACAAGGTCAATGATTAAGGCTGAAACTCTAGTGATGACTGTGTCAGAGATGTGAAGAGCTTTATAAGAGCTTGTTTTTAGTTAATGTGCCATAACTGAAATAGTCAGGATAGTTACACTGTCTTCCCAAGTATTTTATGTGCTGCAAAAGAACCCTACTGTTCAAAAGCATGGAGTTGGGAAGATTTGTTAATGTTTTTGAAATAAATCTCTCATGATTTTCATTTATTGGTTAAAAATACAGTAAAAACAGCATCATTGTGAATTATTGTTACAATTTAAAATAACTGTTTTCTATTGTAATATATTTTAAAATGTAATTTATTCATGTGATCAAATCAGATCATTACTCCAGTCTTCAGTGTCGATGATCCTTCAGAAATCATTCTAATATGCTGATTTGCTGCTCAAGAAGCATTTGAGCAGTTGTGCTGCTTAATATTTTTGTGGAAACCATAGGTTTATTTTCTTAAGGATTCAATTAATAGAAAGTTAAAAAGAACAGCAATTATTGGAAATAAATGCATCCTTGCTGAATAAAAGTATTGATTTTTTACAAAAAATGTTTACTGAATGAAAAAAATGTTTACTGACTTTTGAGTAATAGTGTATATTATGGCTGAATGTGTAGACATATTTTTATATTATAGTACAGGGTCCCTGTTGGTCCTTAAAGTCCTACCCCCGGTTTCACAGACAAGGCTTAAGCCTAGTCCCAGACTAAAGTGTAAGTCTGAGCTATTTTAACTGAAAGAAACTTGCACAGACTGAGCTTAAAACATATCAGTGCCTCTGTTTTGTCTCAAGATGCACACCAGTAATGTTTTTTCTAAGGCATTTTAATAAAAATGACTTAAATGTCCTAATTGAACTATTGCCTAGTCCTGGCTTAGTCTAAAGCCCTGTCTGTGAAACCAGGCCTTAATGTCTTAAATTAAGTTTTATCAAATTTAAGGTCATAAAATGTTGTATAACAAAAGTCTTAATTATCATTTTAAGATATCTTAAATTCAGGGATGTTTGTAAGTCAAAGTGTGTCTTACAAAATAAAGTAATTTACATTCTTTGCATGGTTATATTAAATCGTCATCGAAGTTTAACAAGTAAAATATCACTCACAATCATCATTCATAGAAATGTCAGAGCGAACACCAGCAGATGACAGCAGACCAGCAGCAAAAAGAACGTTAGCTATGTAAAATGAAATCCATAACGTGTGGGAAAGTTGTTTTTAGTTACAGAAATAGGGCACGTTTGAGTTGCATGTTTGTGATTTTCTTTGTGTTTTGATGCAGTTTGAAAAAAAAGAGAAGAGGATCACTTGTGTTGAACATGTGGCACCATTGCATTGCTATTGCATTAGCTGTTAAGACCATGGTGTTTGTTGTCTTTTAGCATGACCAAGGTCAGAAGATTGAATCACGTACACAGAGCTGGAGATGCTAATGCTTTAACATTATTGCCTTACCCAGAAAAGTTTAACAAGAGCAGAACTGTATCACTTTTATTCTTTGCTTTTGGGCAGAAGTCAGATATAGATGGTGAAAGATAAAAAGATCCCTAAAGAAACTAAAATAGTGAAGGCTTTTTCTGAAGTCTCACTTGTTTGAAGTACCAGGCAAAGAAACGTTGACATGAGATTTGGCAGCCTTGCAGCACGGAGGCCTTCAGCATGATGAATAATTGATGTGAAAATCTCAGTTTAAGCGTTTATTTTTTCTCTCGTGCCTTTGCTCTGCCGTAGCATGCATGTTTTTAAGGTCTGCATTGTCTTTCATTCCTGTGGGACAGCTACATGCTTTCATGCTTTCCCCGAACATTTCAAAGACAGCATGTTTCCTATTGTTACGTCTTTTCTTTTTTTGTTGTGTCTCGCTACTGAAGAACATTTGTGGTTTGATACTCTTTTAGCCGCTCTCATTAAATGATTTTAAAGTGTTATATAGAGTTATATCTCAGTGGTGATCTACATTAATGAAATGTGTAACTTCACATAAATAATAGTTGTGTTATTTAAACCTACATTTTAAATTAAATATCATTTATATATGTATTTTTATACATAAAAATAAACTCTAAACTCGGATACCGCATTTTCTTTTTTATCCTGCATGAATAACATCTTGAATCATGCAATATGTGTCTGGGAAATGACACTGGCTGCTTGGATTTCTTGTCCACCCACACAGAGTCATGGCATAATCAGTGTCCACCTCCATTTCTTGCTCTTAACCACATCTCTGGATCTTTATTGACCTCCGGTTCAAGTTGTCATCCCTGGTTACTGACTTCTCAGTTTCAGTCCACCTTATATTCTTGACTTTTCAGACTTTCGACAGACTCAACTTTGAGTATCGTAATTCTCTGCAGTGTATAACTAACTTCTTGAGCTCTTGATCTCTGAACCGTCTCAGGAGATGGCCCTTGGTTAACCACTAGCTCTTTTTCAGGGCCTGAACCATGAAACTTTTTAGAGCTCAAGGTGAGTCGAAACAGTTAGTCTATTCCAAGACCTAGTGCACTATAGGCACTCTCCCATTGTGAAGGCATTTCCAAAATCTAGACATCTTAATTGCACAGACTACTTTAATAAAATCTTTTGGTCAAATTCCTAATCAGCTTTGCATGTTCCCTATTGTGAATAGAGGCTATTAAAAAACACACCGTAAAGTCAGTGTTTTTTTTTTTTTATGAGTATCAAAAGAGCTGGGTAGATTACTTATAAATTGTAGTCTGTTACTGATTACAGATTACATGCTGAAAACTGTAGTTGAGAACAATCTAGGTTACTCATTTTAGGTAATGTATTCTGCCTTCTTTTTAGATTACTTGTTTATCTTGTTTTAAACTCACCATCAAATGTACCATATTGATATAAAAAAGCAAAGAGAAAGAAAATATATATATTTTTTTTATATCAGCCTCATAAACCAGAGTTTCTCAAAATGGTCTTAATGTAAGCTCATTAACATTAATGTAATCCATAAAAAAGTAATTGTAATCTGATTATGAGTGTTAGAAAAAGTAATATACTCTACGAGTCTGAAATCTGATTACGAAATCCAGATTACATGTAATCAGTTACTACCCAGCTCTGAGTATCATGCAGTCATTTTAGCAATATCCTCCCTGCTGAAAAAAACAATAGACACCATCACGAAATTTGTAATGGTTTTACTGGTTATAAAGGGACTTGTATTGGTTTTAATGTAAACTGTAATGGACCCTGTGGATCTCTACTGGTAACTGGTCACCTTCTATTGGTGGCTTGTTAAAACCAATAAATCCTAATAGAATATGTCCCAAAACACACTACAGAAAACCATTTTTTAATGGTTTTAATGGTTAAAAGTTGATGGTTTGTAATGCTTGTAATGGTATTTGTAGTGGAAACCATTAGAATTTTCTGTGATGGTTCTATAGTTTTTTTTTTCAGGTTTACTCTATGCTTACACGTTATACGCTGTAAAAAGTTTTTCTCTCTACTTTGAGTGGTCTTTTTGCTTTCAAAGTTGTATTTACTGTAGAAGTATTTTCATCTTGACAAGTTATATATCAACATACTCTTGTACTCTTCGTAGATTATATACAACTTTTTTTAGTTGAGGTTTTAAGCCAATAGGAACAAATATGTACATACCAAAATGGACGATGGTGAAAATGTTCAATCTTTGTGGAGGAACTCACGAGTTGACTGATGAACGTCTTGTATCTGCATCTGTCTTCATAATATTCCACAATATATGTTGTTGAGAACATGATATTTTTATTGAAATAAATCCGCAAATAGATGTCTTTAAGTTGAAGGGGTAAATACTTTCGTTGTCAACATACAAACCAGTCCATAAAAACTTTTTAATTGAATGAAAAATTCAAAAAACAAAAGTTATGTCATCTTAAATTGCTAAACTTTGAATTGCAGTGTATGACAAACAGTTTAAAAGATCTGAAGTCCATTTTTCCACATTTGAGTAAATAGATTTACTTGTATGAATGGAAATAGCTGTCTGGGGCAGGGTTGCCAGGGCTGCAAAACAAAATCAGCCCAAGTGCTATTTAAAACTAGCCCACTCGCGTTTTTTGTTGTTGTTGTTGTTTTTTCCTCCGTTGAAATAGCATTCCGGGGGTTGGGGGAGATTGCCTTAACCTGCAGATTAAAAAAGCACCAACAGCAGCAGTGTAAAAGTAGCTCAATTCTGCAGAAAGTCTTTGGGCATAAACAAAATGGCCGCTGAATGGACTAACTTGCTTAAAAGAACCGTAGAGTGTAAATGTATGTAGTCTAAGAGCCTCAGAGACTATCAACATGATTTTTTGTCCATTTCATTTTAAGAAACATCTGACTAAAATAAAGGGTGAATCCCATTTCTCTGTCTTACCCCTTCCCCTTCCCCTACCCCTTCGTCTTACCCCTAGCCCTTGTCCCTCGAAACCGAGTGGTAAGCGCTAGGGGTGAAAACATACCCCTATGAAATGAGACACCACTTGGTTACGGTTACGTCATCGTACATCGTCTCTAGCTGGCTGCTACGTCACCAGAGGCGACAAGTGTTGATCACAAACTTCCAAGATGCCGTCTGCAAGTGTGTGTATGTCGATTGCGTGGGTTTTATTAGTGATGTTTTTGCGATTGTTGTGCAAATCAGCGATGTAACGTTAGCGTAGCAAACTAGCGATTTTTTAAAACGTTTCATTTAAGAACATGGTTGCAAATATATATGTACAGGACTGTGTAGAGCACAAAACAAGACTGTCGTAATTTTTAAATCAATTATTTAAGCCGAAAATGGGACTCTCTGGATGATCTGGCCGACATTGTTGCCGGTTGCGCAGTGTGTTCTGGGTACCCCTTGGTTTCAAGTAAGCTCGCGAAAATGCTTGGTTTTAAGGGGTATCTACCACTTCCCCTTAGCCCTACCCCTCGATCAAAACGAGAATTGGGATAGCCCTTACTCTCACGTGAACGCGCAAAACTAAGGGGAAGGGGGAAGGGGAAGGGGTAAGACAGAGAAATGGGATTCACCCAAAGTGACTAACCTCTGTTCACGTTTACAGGCAACAAAAGATGATACCGCAATAATAGACGATCGTTGTTTAAACTAATAGGACAGCAGTGTCTGTCCACAAATGATTGTAGACATAACACAGAAGAACATACTCATTTGTATGGTTGTGTATAGTTGCTAACTATTCAGCCATTTTTGTTTGGCCATATGGATCAGACAGTCAGCAAACGGACTGTAGGTGGTCTATAAGGGTGCCATCTGAGGCCAAAACCATCTCTGGCTTACACCCCAGATTCAGAAGTCATTGCATGCTCTCTCCTGAGAAGCACGCTAGTCCAACCAGCTTACTGTCTCTGTGTTTGCAGTTCATAATGCACTGTCTACTATTGAAAAACAACCCATGGCCCTCACTTCACATTGATTTTTATCAGCCTGCCGGCCCCATGATTGATCTCCCCTGCAAAAGCATCGATTTCCCCCGCTCACCCTCTTAGCCCCTTTGTCCGAGACTACAAATGGACCGCAGACACTTTTCTATTGTTATAAATGGAAAAGGGGTCCGAGCCTCCCAATAAATGACAGCACCACCAGCTGTCCTCTACGAGTTGCGCAGTACCGTTGTTCTGTTTATGACTGTTAATTAGTTTTTTGTACCTGCTGGCTTGGCAAGATAGGAGCTGTGTCGTCAGAGATGGGAAGCCTTCAGAGGTGCAGTTGATGACTAATAGTCAACATATGCCATGGCAGTGGACAGATTGTGTGTGCGTGTATGTATGTGTGTTTGATATTGAGGAACTCGAATACCTTGAGCCCAATGACAACAGTTCTTCACAGACCCCATGACGTGGTTTGATGAGCATTGTTTTCTTTTTTGTGTTGACGTCTGTCCTATTGTAAAGGAATTTGTGGTGGAACACAAAGTAAAGAAATAGCTATTGCTAGTCAGAGACAAGTGGTATTAAGATGGATAAAGGAGGTCGTGGTTTTTAAGATGCAATTTTATGACGTGGTAGTACTGCGTGCCTCAAAACTTGCCTACTTTTCTGCTACACACTGAAAAGAATGCGTTCTTGTCTTCACAAAAGAAGTACATAATTTTAGTGTAATCATATAGAGTGCTGCAGGGAAGATTTTTGTAGGCCGAAAACCAGATATTTTATCATTTTCACATTTTAGCACTCCGGTTCAATCATCTTGAATCAATGAGTTGGTTTTTTTTAATGGGTTTTTGATTAAAGTGCCCCTATTATGTGTTAAGAAAGGTTCATATTTTGGTTTTGGGAGTCCCCAACAACAGGTTGACATGCATGCAAGGTCAAAAAACACTTTCATTTTCTTATAATATGCATTTATTTTTACCTTATTTGCTCAACGACTCCTAAACGATTCACTCAACGATTCATTTTTCCTCCTTTGCATGACGCTAATCTGCGGTGATTGGTCCGATTGGTCGATTTAATTTAAAGCAGCATTTGTGAGTGCAGTGCTGCTTTGTGTACAGCTGTTACCGGGGAAACAGCTATTTTTAACGCTCCAAAAGTGGCACCTAGTGGCAAAGAATGAATTTGCATTTTCATTCAGACCAACGCGAAAATCACGTTTTCTCAGGTCTGTGCACGCAACAAGTGGGCAGGTAATATGCTAATGTTTCATGTTGACGTCAACATGAAACGGCTTGGGATTCGTTTTAAAAACAACTCGTTTCAATTATTCAGAGTCGACTCTTTCTTTTGAGAGACAATAACTTTATACACGGTGCACTTTCAGATTTAAATCTTTGCAGGATGTTTTCATTCACTTAGATTCACTTTTTAATTTTCAAAAATCCATAATAGGGGCACTTTAAATGTCTGTAATTACTCTTCAACAATTTGTCATGCAACAACAGCTAAAGAAATTAAATAGCTATTGCTAGTCAGAGGCAAGTGGTATTAGGAGGGAAAAAACAGGTTGTGGTTGTGGTTGTGGATGTTGTAGTACTGTATATCCCAAACATTGTCTACTCCTCTGCTACACACTCAGAAGACTGTGTCTTCTCTTCACAAAAGAGCATAGTTTTAGCATATACAAACAGAGTGTTGCAGGGATGATGTATCTGTGTAGGCCAAAACCTGCCATTGAGTACTTCCAGTTCTCAATAGTTTTTTTTTTCTTGCTTCTTGGTTAAATGCCTGAAATAAGGTGTGTGTTTGACACAATCTCAAGAAATTTCCATGTTTCATGACAAAATACAATAGTAATAACCCCCTGTGATTTTTATTTATTTATCTTTTACATGCCTTGAAAAAAACAGTTGTTAACAAGTGGCTAAATGGGACTACAGAGGTTGTGAGGAACAAATATCAATACACAAAACAAGTCTACTGTGCTTTAACAGCTTTCTTGTGTTTATAACTCTTGCAAACTATTTTAATTGAAACTTTCAGAGGAAAAAATATATATATATATTTTTAAAGACTGAAAGAGTTGTCGGAAGCTTTACGGTGGTGACATTCATTTAAAGACTACGCTTAGCTTTTTACTTTTGGCAATTGAATTTAGGCTTCAAGATTGATGAAAGTTGTTCATTTGTGAAGATTATCATGATGAACAAATCCTGCAAGAATCATGAACTTTTGTTGGTCACAGAGCTTATTTTCTGCAATTACACAAAAGCCAATGGAAAATCTAACACTTTAGTATAGGGACCAATTCTCACTATTAACTAGTTGCTTATTAACATGCCTATTATTAACATATTGGCTGTTTATTAGTACTTATAAAGCACATATTCTGCATGATCATTCCCTAATCCTACTCAATACCTAAACTACCTTACTTGCTATTAATACGCTGCAAATTAGGGGTTTATTGAGGCAAAAGTCATAGTTAATGTTTTGTTAATGGCAAGAATCGGACCTTAAATTAAAGTGTGACAAAAATCCTTTTGGGATTTTGTAGATGGAATTTATGAGTTGGCCAACAAATATACATTATTTAGTCTATCAGCAATAGACTAAAAACCCAACTCAAGGGTCATGGAAAATTGTCATGAATTCATTATTGACCTATAAAAATGGCAATGAATCATTGTTTTGTTTAATTTGTGTATTTGTTTATTACAGATTTTCCTAATGGACAGTCCTTTGAGAACTCATGTTTTTTCTCACTTCAGCTGGTGAAAGTCTATCGTGATTAGCTTAATGATCAATGCATCCTGGGAAACACTCAAGAGGGTTAGACTGTGTCCTTCATGCTGCTTTCATCCTGCTGTGAACGTGGCCCCAGTTGATATTGGCATTCTTAATTTACACTCTTGTCTTTAAAGTCTCATATTTTCGACAGTCTCTTTGATGGCCAATGTTAGCCTTACTGCACTTTATGCAGTTTGTTTTTTGCTTTATTTTTTCTTCTTAGTCTTACAAAAACATACTGTGATGGTAAAATGACAGTGATGTTATCATATGGTAATACAATGTTTCTAAATGATCCTTGTGTTATATATATATATATATATATATATATATATATATACTCTAAAGAATACCATAGCATGCCACAGTTTAAAATATTGTTGCATGCATAAGCTGCCAGTTTATAGTATTTATATATACGTTTTGACAGATTCCAGCCATAGGGGGCGATACAGTCGAAAACCCACTATAACCCTGCAAACATTTGAACTATAAATTGGAAAATTGGTATGCGTCATCTTTCATACACATCTAACATATTATTTAAATATTACTTATGGTGTGTTCACACCAAAAGCGAACTTAATTATTCACATGAGTAGATACAATACATATAATAGATACATACAAAGTCAATGCAAAGATGCGAATAGACACAAATTTGTGCCGAATGACTCGAATTGGGCGACGCGCTTGTCGTGAATGTGTGATATACACCTCAATCATGTCTTCCGTGCAAATTAAAAAATTTCAACTCGAACGGAAAATTTTCATGACGCATTGTCACGCAAGCCAATCAGTAAAGAGTTTTTTGACATGTCTGGTTGTATCAGAAAATGGAGAAAAGAATTACGCAATGTTTTTATCGCGCGAGTGACACTAAAAACATCCCACATATAATCTAGAGTGATAACGCAGTGCGAATATTCACTTTACTTTTGGTGGGCACACAGCATTAGACAAATGAAAAAACATGGCCACCAACAGCCAATCAAATTTCAACAGCTTGTAAGGTTGAATCAAAATGGCTGACTGTTATGAAAGTTAACATGTTCATACGTAGTCTCAAAACGAGTCTGTGTACCAAGTTTGGCAAGAATTGACCAGAAGATGGCACTATGATAAGCAAATTAGCATTTTTGCTAATAACACTGTATCCATGCATGCTTGCAAAAGTAACTAGATATAATAAATAAGTAGATAAATAATAAAATACATTAATTAATAAAAGCACAGCATTTGCTTTTGTGAAGAAGTGGAAACACATTGTACCAACAAGCAAAACTGCATTAATCTTTCAGAGTTCTATGAATATAATTTAAAGGTCTGAACTTACATGCTTTTCTTTTGCACAGCCTTAACTTCAAATGATCATAACTACTTAAACACGCAGGGCTTTTAAGTATGTTATCACCGCTGTGGTTGGGAAATGCCATGTAATTGCAGCTTTGAATATTAACAACAGAACAGGCTTCGGCTGTAGACTTCTGTTCCTGCTCGGAGCCAAAAGCTTCATTCAGCTTGCTGTTTGTCCAGAGATCAAGGCTGGCGTAATTTAGCCCGGCTGTTCTACTGCCAACATTATGCTCACGAATTATATGCATGTTTTCTATTGTTTTGTTGAAATGTACTTAGTGCTTTAGTTTGGTAGCTTTCAGTAAGAGGACTTATTTAAGTGTGATTTGTCTTCTTAATTTTCCATTTACGGACTCCAGCTTACAGCTCGGACGTTTACAATTGTCTTTATGGGAGCGTAAATTGTCCTTATGTTCACTGTCTTAAGAGCAGCCCAGGTGCAGGAGTTTATGACATAATAGCTAACTTTGGGATGCTAATTTTTGCAGTTGTTTTCTACATATTTTCTCCTGTGCTTACAAGTCCAGTAGCAGCTATTTTTTAGAATGACTCTTTATTGTCCTGTTGAGTGTAAGTGTATGATTGAAAGTGAGATTAAAACGCAATTCTGCGAACTTTGTGCTAAACTTACAAAGGTACAATGGCAAAAATGATTAACATACCCATTTAACATGTTCAAAAGACTTACAGCTAAAAGTAGGAGTTGTGTTTGGTATATTTAAATGACCTGTGCTCAGCAGTGCTCAGAAATGACCTGAGGTTGTGAAGAGAGATAACCGGGTGTGTTTTCCATTGAGCCGACGATCAGGTGCATTTTGGTGTCTGTAAGGAATCACTAAACGTTTAAAGAGTCCTTATGGAAATTGGTGATTTCTCTTTACTGTTTTTTTCATAGATAGCACTCCTCAAATTGATCTCTTTCTCGCTCAGTGGCTCTCAGCTGGTGTGATTAGATTTATGCAAATAAGAAAACATAATCTTACAGTATTATTGTAAGTGGAAAGTATAGCAAAATAAATTGGCTAATTTATTAAAAGGGTAAAGAAAACAATTGCATTTTGTAATTGCAAAACATTGGTAATAATCAAATGTTTCTTGAGCAGCAAATTAAAATGATTTCTGAAGGATCATGTGGCACTGAAGAGTGGAGTAATGATGCTGAAAATTCAGCTTTTTATACACAGCAATAAATTACATTTTACAATATATTCAAAAGAAAACTTTTGAAAAGTAATAATACTATATAATATTTTTATAATATTTTAATATTATATAATATTTTAGGGAGCTGAAGAAAAATAATACAAATTGTTTTGGAAAAGTGCACATTATTAATTTTGCACATATTTGTGTAATAAAATGTTTTTGTTGTCACATAAAAAATATTGACTGAATCATGAAAAAAAAACAACAACACTACAACTAAAACAAATAAACAAAACAAATAGAACAGTTAATTTGACAATGGAAATGTAAATTCCAGTCGGGCAGATTGGATTGTGGGATACTGTGTCCTGCAGTCTGCTGTGTTTGCATACTGCATATTTTGGGAAATGTCTTTTGTCAGTTGGGTATTTTGCATATGCATACAGAATATTCACATACTGTGCACAGCACGCACACTGCATACTGAAAAAATGTAGAATGCCTTTCCACATGTACCCAGTCTCCTCACACAAACACGTTATGTGACCTGAAAGTGTCGTATTTGTTTACTGGTCATCGCCGTGCCGCGTGTTACCGCCAAACTCTGAGTCACATCTCACCTTCATCAGATTGTCATCCTCAGCTATTAGTGCAATGATGAGACTCATCATGCGTGGCTCGTGGCACATGGCATTCATCCTGCAACTGAGTGACCAAATGAACAGAGTGGGAAAAGATGGGAAAATAATTGCCCAAACCACATGGTGAGAAGGACAGAGCCAAGGCTAAATGGGTTTTTATTACGAGGGCCTTTCATAAAATACACATAGATTTGAGAGCAGGCACATTTGTACACATATGGCACAAAGGGAATCAATAAAGCAGAGAGGGGTGTTTGAAAGCACTTAAAAATAACACTGCATGCACACACCTTTACTGTTATTAAGTTTTATGTATTTGTGTAATTGTGTAACACAGTTTAATGGAAACATTTCCAATATTTGTCATATTTCTCCCTACATCAGATTTTTGGGGACTTTATTTGTTTATTTTATTTTACATTAGACAAGCATTTGGAAATTGTTGTTTATGGTTGTGACGTAACTAAAGCCCATTAGCTATTACTGTATTTCAGTAAAAAAAAAAAAAACTGTGACCATTTTTATTGCTTAAATTAGCATAAATTTCAGGTAGTACAACAAAGTAAACACTTATGATAATATATATATATATATCTCACCAATATCTATGAGGGCATTGGCATATTTTGAAAAACATGGTCGCCATCGACCAATGAATTTTGAGCACCCATTAGACATAGTTAACGAAGGCCAATCGGAACAAAATGTGGTGTGCAAAAAGCATTTTGATAGACCCAACCATTCTCGAATAACTTACAAATTAATTTGACGAAGAGTCTGCCAAAGTGGACCTGAGGCTATATCCCCTCAACGCTTTATCATATTCAGACCAAACTTGGAGTTTCTTATGACAAACATGTCCTGAGTTTACTTGCACAGTTACAGCATAGTGCCACCTCGTGGTGAGGAGATAGGAAAAACAACCCTTTTTGCTTACTTCTGAACAGTTTGGCCACAAATCTGGTCTCTTTAGAATTGGACCAGCATACGGAGTTGAACGTTTTCCGTTTTCCCCATGTCGGCCATTTTGGGCGTCTGCTATTTTGAATCATATCTACAAATGATAGAATTTACGAACGCATTAGGGTATCGTTACAAAACTCGGTATGTATTCTCCGTCCCATGCCCTGAAGGTACTCCAAAAGCACCACCTTGTGGTAAAAATATATATTGTGCCACCTATTGGTCAAAGTGTTAAATCATTAAATAATATTACTACTGATTTTAGTGTATTTGATTTTTAAGCCTTTTTGGGTAAAATAATCTTAAAATGTCTATAACTACGCAAAGGTCTTATGATGCTTGAACCTCAATAATTGCTGCTTGCAGCTATATTTAAAAAATATTTTATTTTATTTATTTATTTTACTCAATTAAACTAGCAAGTAGCAAGACACTTGTGATGGAACTGAAGCCTGTGGACTATTACTATATTTTAGCTTAAAAATGCTTTAATAAACTAATTATTCTGTTTGAGACATAACTACAGCCTATTTTAAAAGAAGGATAATCGATATGTCAAGTCAAGTCAAGTCTGCTTTATTGTCAATTCTTCCACATGTACAGTACATGCATACAGAGAATTGAAATTGCGTTACTCTCAGACCCTTGGTGCATACAGTTAACATTAAACACTGACAGTAGACGTTCAAATACAGATAAATACAGTTTAACCATATGTACATACAAACTATACAGATATACAAATTGGACAAAAGTGGCATAAGGCACATGGCAGATAGAGTGCAGACCAGTTAAATAAAACAAAACTGTGCAGATATATGTGTAGTGCAAAAAAAGAACAGTCTTTTATCAGTCTTTTATATGCCCCGCTGTTTCAACAGGAAATACATCAAGGAAAATAGAGCTGCACTAAGTTGCCCAAAGAATGTCATGTGGTCTAAAAAGAGGTTTATATAACTTAATTTTACTTAAGAATTTGGGGTGAAAAATAACCTGGGCGTGATCTTTATTTGTTTTTTTCTTTTTATTCTTTCCCACCCACAAAACAGAAATGTCAAGTTAATAAATAACAGTGGTGTCCAAAACCGATACTAGGTTGTGGTAAAGAATTGCGATAAGAAGTGAATGGCATGACATTGAGGATGAGTGGGGTTTGTCTGGAGGGAGGGTGAGGTGTTGGAGTCAGGAGACACAAACACAAGCACATGGAGGCAGAAGATCGCAGCTCAGCACAAATGTCACAGGCAGTGATGGGGTGGAGGCCATAAGCCTATTAGAGAGTTAATAAATCAGGCCCATAGCTGTGCCAGGAGCCGCTGTTGAGCCTGGCTTTATGAGCCCTGAGCAGATTATGGCCATTGAGTTTCCAGTTTGGCTGCATCCATATCGATGGAGTGAATGAGAAAAACATTGACCAGAGACTCCATTTCATTTTGGCTCCTTCCAGAGCAAGGTTTGTTTATCTAACCACCACCTGTGAAATGCCAAAGATTTATGCCAATTCATTTCACAGTCACTTTAATAAGAATACTTTACTTAAGTAGTATTTTGGCTTATATATATAATGTCCATTGTTTCATCCATTATAAATACATACATAAACATAAATATGTTTGTTTGTATGTATTTTTTAGCTAGTAAGCAAAATGAAGCACACCCATTAGTAATTCACTGGAAATGTAGGCAGAAAAATAAAAAAAAACGTTCTGTGCTTATATGAATTTTAATATAATTTTTAGGCTGAGAATAAGAAAAATATATTCAAAAAATATTTTCTTTCAAAAATATTAAAAAATATATTATTTATTCCATTGATTGATTGATTGATTGATTCATTCATTCATTCATTTTTTTCTTAAACAGTACAGTTAGCTGTTCTGTTTGAGCTCTTGAATTGGATAAATCAGGTTAAAAATCATAAAGTCAACATAAGATGGCATTTGCAACATAATTAACCTGACATATTTCTGTGTGAATCAGTGAGAAACAAAATGCAAGACATGACTTTTTATCCACAGGAAACTAAAAGAAAGAAACAATGTTTGGCGTATATTAATATTAATATAAATGCATATTTTATTTTACTGTGGTCTAATGCATAAAATGTGTTTTTTCAATTTAAAACATTTTAGATCATAGGTATTTACATCAGAAATTTTAAACATTAAAATGATTTATGCTGTTTAAAATTAAAATACCATATTTACTATAAGTTCCCAATTTCATGTTACTTTCATACGAGAAGTTTTGGTTCAGCTCTGGGTTCAAATAACCATACATTTTGGATCTTTTAATTTGATTAGCATGAAAGATTTCTTCCAAACGTCATTCCATGAACCACCTTCAACACAATATTGAGGCGAACGGCTATTGTTTACACATATTTTGCATACACATCAGTAATGAACTTAAAGGAGTAGTTCACTCGAAAATGTATTTTACTTAAAATTGATAAGTTTGTTTGTTCATGTGAACAGATTTGGAGAAATTTAGCATTGCATCACTTGCTCACCAATGGATCCTCTGCAGTGAATGGGTGCCGTCAGAATGAGAGTCCAAACAGCTGATAAAAACATCACAATAATAAGTAATTCACACCACCCCAGTCCATCAATTAATGTCTTGTGAAGTGATAAGCTGTATGTTTGTAAGAAACACATCCATCATTAAGAAGTTTTTTATCTACAAACTGTTGCTTCTGGCCAAAATATAAGTCCAAAATGTAAGTTTAGCAGCTGTTTGGACTCTCATTCTGACGGCACCCATTCACTGCAGAGGATCCATTGGTGAGCAAGTTATGAAATGCTACAATTTTCCAAATCTGTTCAGATGAAGAAACAAACTCATCTACATCTTGTTTGGCCTGAGCGGGAGTACATTTTCAGCAAATTTGATTTTCTGGTTGAACTATTCCTTTAATGAAAGACACTTTTCAAATGTAGCCTGATTTGGACCAACATAACACGTTGCATTTAAATTTAGATTCAGACTTGTAAATGTACGCGCTGTGAAAAGAACATTAGCATCTGTTCGTTAGGCCTTCTTCACTCAGCGGAGCGTTTCAGGTTTGATCAGCAGTACCTACAGCAGAAGCTGGTGTATTTGTGAAGCTGCTCTGATTATTAGTGACAGCTGTGATGTGACAGAGGTTGTCTGACAGCCTGGGCTGGATCAGACCTGTCTCATATGAGCGTGTATGGCAGCTCCGTCACCCCTGCTGTCCCGTGTCTCCTCCGTCCCGCTGGCCTGTCACTCTCCTCGCCGCCGCGCGCCCCTGACTGATACCAGATCAGCAGCGGGAGGAGAAAAGCACTGGTGTGAGAGTTGCACCTGCTGGTAGCGCAGCGTTACCGTCTTCACAGAACAAATCTGACGGGAGAGGTATAAGTTTATGTTGAGAATTTATATATGAAGAAGCAGTCATTATTTTAAATGATTTACAGAAAGAAAGAAAAAATCAGAACAAAATGTGTTTGGTGGTTGTTAACTGGCCCAAGTCAAAAAAAGCGGCCACACTCAATTCAGTGTAAGTCTATGGGATTTTTTCACCCATTTCATTTCGTCTGGCAGAAGAAACTAAGATGTTGACCAATAAATCATGACATGCAGAAAACATTCCCAAGAAACAAGTATTCCGAGGCTGCGCACATTAATAGCGAGGAGTTTCAGACATCTTCAAACGTTGGTTCATATGACTGTATATTTGATTCTTGCAGTCTTTCAAGACATCTTTTCTATTTAAGTCTTTAACTATTTATATATTCGTCTGTAAATCTCATGGAGAATTTTCCAGCTAACATTTTACGCCCAAAATCAAAAGAAAAAAAAAGAGAAATTGTATTTTCTATAAAGAAAATTATGCATATTCTTCACTATTAAAAAAAATCTCATTATTGTAATAGAATTTGAATTTAAATCAGCATAAATTAATTTAAACTATTAAACAGTATACTTAAAATTTTACTTTACAAAATTACTTCATAATTTAAATTCCACCTATTTATGTATTTATTTTTCGTATTTATTTACTTTATTTAAAGCGTACCACAATACATAGAAGTCATTCTTATTATCGTAACACAATAAATAAATACACAAATTAATGAATGAATAAATGGATAAATAAATAAATAAAACATGCTTGTTTATTTTTGCATATAAATTAAATATTTCTGCCATTACAATAAATAACTAAAAATTCGGTAAACAAATGTGTTATGCACAAACAAGTAAACGAATAAATGAATGTATTAATTTACTAAAATCCATTTGTATTTATTTATTCCATATAAATTAAATGATTCTGGCATGACAATCAATCAATCAATCAATAAAGAAAATTGTGAAGTAAATTTGTAAAGCACATTTTGAAATAAATTTAGTTCAAAATTGTTGTACTGAGTTTCAGTTGTACTGATTTAAGTTTTAATTATGTTATGATACTGAGATTTTTGTACATTATGGTGGTAAGTGTTTGAAATGATAAGTGCTTAATTACTATGAAAATGATGTCACAATAATAAAAAAACATCTCAATTATTGTACAAATAGGCTTAATTATCCTTATGCGGTATTTAATTTAGCTCTTTTTTCTTTCTTTCTTTCTTTTTCTTTTTTCTTTTGTCTTTGGGAGAAAAATGTTTCCTGGACAATGCACATTAGAAAAAAATAGTCCTAATATAGGCTTCATTTTCTTTATGCATTTCTATTAGTTTTGTTGTGAAATATGGTTCAGATATTTATTTTAAGTTTCCTGAGATTGACTCTCATAAGCTCTATTGATTCGAGTCCTTCATGACAGCACTAACAGAACAGCGTGTTCTCAACATCGCTGCATTACTGTACATACAGTTCCAGCAGATGTTCAATAGGTGGTTCAACGTAGCAAAGCAATTCTGAAAATATCAAAACACTTATGCAAGATGGAAACTTCCAAACATAAATGAAGTCTTTGTCGCTGCTGTGGGTGGAGATCCTGGTGAGGTGGGTAAGAACTGTTATGAGCTCACGTTTGACAGTCATTTTTCCGCTGTTTTCCCAGAACGTCATGTCATTTTTCCAGCCCTCTTGTCCAGGAACTTTGGTGTCCAGCGTTGCAGCTTTGTGTCGGACGTGTTGAGGGTCACTGGGAATGTTAGTCTGGGATACCAGCTAAACCGGCTGAACATCTGAAAACTGAAAACCACAAACGTTTAAACTGTGGCTTCAAGTGCATGTTGTCCTATAATGTCCTATAATATCATCCCACTGTCCAGCCATTCTTACTTTCATCCATTCATCCCTCCCTCCTTAAATTCACCTATTAATTAGTTCATGTCTCCATCCATTCATCTCTCCATCCCTCCTTTCATCCATCCATCCATTAATGTATCATTCATCCATCAATCAGTCCCTTCTTTCATTCCTCCATCCATGCATGCATCCATCCTTTCATTAAACTGCCCTTCTGTCCATGCATTCATTAATTCATGTCTCCATCCATCTATTCTTCCAGCCATTCTTTGTTACACCCATTAATTTATATCCATCTATCCATTCATTCATTGGCATCCATCCCTCGCTACATCCACCTATCCATCCATCTCTCACTTTTTCATTCATCATCCATCCATTAATTAATTTGTGTTTCCATCCCTCCCTTCATCCATCCATTCATCCATTAATTAATGTCTCTATCATCCATCCATCCATGTCTACATACCTCCTTTCACCCACCCACCCATCCATTCTTTCTTTCTTCAATCCCTCGCTACATTCATCCTTTCATTTCTTTTTCAGCCCAATTCTTGTCTCCATCATCCATCCATCCATCCATCCATCCATCCATCCATTAATTCATATCTCCATCAACCATCCATCCATTCTTTATCATCCATCCATCAATCCATTCTTTCATCATCCCTCACTTCATTCATCCTTTAATCAAACTACACTTTAACCATCCATTCATTAGTTCATGTCTCCATCATTATCCATCCCTTCTTACATTATCATCCATCCATCAATCCATTAATTAATTTATCATCCTTTGCTACTTTCTTCCTTTCATCAAACTGCCCCTCTATCCATCCATGCATTCATTTGTCTCCATCATCCATCTATTCATTCTTTCTTTTATCCAACCCTCACTACATCCATCCATTGACTAATTTATATCTCCATTCATCCGTCTATCTGTCCATTCATCCCTCTCCCTCTTTTTTCATTCACCATCCATTTATTAATATCTCCATCCATCCCTTATCTATCCATCTATCCATTGATTAATTAATGTCTCCATCCCTCCTTTCACCCATCCATCCTTTAATATCTTCATCAATCTATCCATCCACTGATTAATTCATATATCATCCATCCATCCATCCATCCATTAATTCATGTCTCCAACCGTCTTTTCACCCATCCATACATTAATATCTCCATCCACCTATCCATCCATTGATTAATTCATGTCTCCATCCATCCATCCATTGATTAATTCATGTCTCCATCCTTTCTTCCTTTCACCCATCCATCTATTAATATCTCCATCCATCCATCCATATATTGATTAATTCATGTCTCCATCCATCCATTGATTAATTCATGTCTCCATCCATCCATTGATTAATTCATGTCTCCATCCTTCCTTTCACCCATCCATCTATTAATATCTCCATCCATCCATCTATTGATTAATTCATGTCTCCATCTATCCATGGATTAATTAATGTATCCACCCATCCATCCATTTCTTAATTCATGTCTCCATCCATCCATTGATTAATTCATGTTTCCATCCCTCCTTTCACCCATCCATCCATCTATCTATCCATGGATTAATTAATGTATCCATCCATCCATTGATTAATTCATGTCTCCATCCATCCTTTGATTAATTCATGTCTCCATCCCTCCTTTCGCCCATCCATCCATTAATATCTCCATCCATCTATCCATCCATGGATTAATTCATGCATCCATCCATCCATCCATTGATTAATTAATGTCTCCATCCCTCCTTTCACCCATCCATCCATTAATATCTCCATCCATCTATCCATCCATGGATTAATTCATGTATCCATCCATCCATCCATCGGTCAATACATCCATCCATCCATCCCTCGATACATCCATTGATACATCCATCCATCCATCCCTCGATACATCCATTGATACATCCATCCATCCATCCATCCATCCATCCATCCATCCCTCAATACATACATCCATCCATCCCTCGATACATTCCATTCATCAAACTGCCCATCTATCCATCCATTCTTTGATTAAACCATATCCCTTCTATAGAAGTTGAACACTCCCAGCTGACAGTTTGTGAATCCCTATAATTGAAGCTTGTCGGACTCTCTCATATCTGTTAGATCTTCTCCTGTTTACTTTATTAATTACCAGTTAAATCAATTATCACAGAACAATTAGCAGCAGCTGCCAAGTATTATAAATATGGCTTTCAACAATAACCCATTAGCACTGACTTCCATTGTGTGTTCTTTAAGTGTGTTTACACAAGATGAGTTGGGCATTACCCAATAGCCTTCACTGGTTAAGAAATTACCAGTCTGCCAGTTAACAGCTATTGAGTTTCTACTGTTCTATTTTTAAGTCCAATATATCGACAAATCTGCCAGACTCACTTCACCAGTCACTGATCTAATAACAGAATCGGTGAACTTGAAATTGAGGTAAATGTAGCCGAAGCCTTTTTACCCATACTTGTTGTTCAATGCATTGCATGAAGACAAATCATAAGCAAGCGAGTTTTCGCAAACATGTAGCATGCTGTTGTTCGTCGGACGAATGCATTAACCTTGCGTGTATCATCTCAAGACCTTTCCTTTTTTTTACTCCAGCTAGTGTTTGTAGTTCATCAGAGCAGAGATGAAGATGACTGATGAAACCGATCGTTCGGGTCATTATCCTCCACGTTACAGGGCAGAGAAAATTAAAATTTGATTTGTGGATGGGCTGTGTTTTGTCGTTCTGCTGGATAACCGGACGTGAAAAATGTGCCCCAGTCTCCTGCTCCTAGAGCGAGCCTGTTTACCCCTGAACGAGGAGAATTAATTAACCTCCTTTATATTCTGGCCTCGTACTTGCAAACCCATCCTGATGTCTGGGATCCATCTCAGAACTTGCATCGTGTTTGTCCCTTTGTCTTGAGAGGAGATCTGACTTCAGATCAGTTCTGCTGGGATTGTATTATTAGATGAGGCTGTAGTTTTGAAGAAGGAAGCTGGTTACGGATCAGCACTTGAGTGCCAGAAGGTTTAGTTTGATGAACGCTCTTGTTATAATGAGTGCAGTTGTGCACAACTCACCTGAAACTCAGTGTATTTGGAAAATTTCTCATGTTTTGGCCTGGAGGGTTTGCCTTTCGTTGTTTTCTTGCTGTCTTGATTCTTAATATTTGGCTGTAACAAGCAGAGAGATAATGACGATGTTTAAAATCGAATACTAGCTTACTACATAAATACTGGATACTATTACTTTTAAAATAATAGTATGTGAAATGCATTATCGGTCAGTGGTTTGGATATATTGATTATTCATAAATAAAAAATAAATTTCATATATACACTACCTCTAAAAGTTTACACATACACTATATACAGTACAAAAGTTTGGAGTCGTTAAGATATTTGTTTTAATCACTTTTGAAACAAATCTCTTCTGCTTGAAAAATACAGAATACAGAAAAATACAGAAAAAAACTAATATTTAAAAATAATATTACCATTTAAAATAACTGTTTTCTATTTGAATATATTTTAAAATGTAATTTATTCCTGCGATCAAAGCTGAATTTTCAGCATCATTACTCCAGTCTTCAGTGTCACATGATCCTTCAGAAATCATTCTAATACACTGATTTGATGCTTGACAAACTTTTATTCTTATTATCAATGTTTAATACTGTTGTGTTGTTTAATATTTTTGTGAAAACCATGAATAATTTTTTTCAACATTCTTTTATGAATAGAAAGTTTGAAAGAACAACAATTTATTATTTAAAAAGCCAACATTTGTAACATTTTAAATGTTACTTTTAAACAATTTTTACTTTTTTTACTGTCACTTTTACAAAAATTTTAAGCATAATTTTTTATTTTATTTTATTTTTCTGAATCATACTGACCCTAAACATTTATGTGGCACTGTGACTTAAATACATGTTTTTAATTTCTGAATAAAAAATGCTTTGATATTTTTTGGGGTGTATAAAGGCAAACATTATTATTATTATTTTATTTATTAGTGCGACCAATATGCAGAAACATACAATAACAACAAAAAAATATATGATTGTGTAAACTCACATGCATTCAAAGAGTGATGGAAATATTGTTGCATTTTACTTGTTTACATCACATGTTTTTACAGATATTGCATTACAATTTTATTAAACGGTATGAAAAAGTGTTCAAAATAATGTAGAATCAGCATACAAATTGTACATTTCTAAGAACTTAAATGTAATTTTTAAAATATTTCTCCTTTATCATGGACACGTTTGTTTACCATTGACCCTTATGAAAAAAATGTACATCTTTTAATCATTATTGTGCTACTTTGTTGTCACATGACCTCATTACTTGCTTAATTCAAACATTTGCATCCAGTTTTCATTTTAGAAATAAAATTATTTATTTTGTAATGTATAACTCTTGCAGTACTGATAAATAATGAAACAGTGGAGTGATTATGGATAACATGAGGGAATACAAGGTCAATTTGAGTGCATTGCATTATGGGATAGAATTCCTAGCATAATATGCTCAGGTATGCATTCACAGTATGCATACTTATACACTTGTGAAATATTAAGTAGTGGGTTTGTGAACATAACCAGTCATTCCAGCTGTCAAATGAGACGCATAATAACTAACGCAATATATAAAGGCCTTTATTACTGCGACTTCTCTTCGACAGTATTGACATTAAGCCACTTCTAATCGGGTTTTGTGATGCTTCGGTGCAATTTTCAATTAGCGCTGAACATTGACATGTGACACATGACTGAAGCAGGAGATTAATATGGAGAGAAATGAACTGAGAGCTGAAGAGAAGAGAAGAGAAGAGAAGAGAAGAGCTCTGTTTCTCTGTTGATGAGCTCACGAAAGAAAAGCTGCTGCATGTCTGACACCAGTGATCACGACAGACCATCAACAGACCAAATGAATAACCTGAGCTGCTTTCTGATGGAAATACTGTTTCTGAAAGATCAGTGTTATTGGAGTCAGGAAAATCTTAAACGGATGAATCTCACAAAACCTGTCATAAACATGTCCAGGTCACATTTCACACCAAGATATAAAGAAAAACATACATAATTATATTTTGCACTAGGAAACTAAGCCTAGTTTACAATCATTATGATTTATTATATTCTGATATAATTTTCATGACATTTTTTGCACATTTTCACCCCATATCCTACATCCATTTTATTTTAGAGTTTTTTTCCCTTGTCATTTTTATTATTCTCAATACAGATTCACATTACAGTATTTATACCTGTAATATATATATATATATATTATTTCTTTCTTTTCTTTCTATTTAATTATTTACTATTTATAATTTTTTTTATAAATATTTTTGGAGATAATGTGACCCACCTGTCACCTAACAACAAAAAATAATAATAAATAAAAATAAAGTAAAAACTAAAGTAAAAAATAAAGATAATTGTATATGTGTATATATATATATTAGGGCTGTCAAAGTTAACGCGTTAATGCAAATTAATTTTAACGGCACAAATTTTTTAACGCGCGATTAACACAGCGCCTATTTTCTGTTTGACCCGTGGCCCAACCCTTAGTTGGAGAAATGGAGATGCACAGTGTTGCCAACTTAGCAACATTGCAGACCCCTTTAGAGACTTTTCTCCCTTCAAAAAAGCGCCCAAACCTTATTTAGTTTCTGAGACTCTCCGGTACTGCCGCGCGAGCGCGAGGTATTGCTTTCCCAGCACGCGCACACACCTCTCTCTTTCTCTCTCTCTCTCTGCGTCTGCTCAGTTTCTCTTCAGCGATCGGCAGAGGAGCAGCGCTTTAATTCAGTTAAACACAGATATTATGTTGCTTCTCTAATTTTACATGCAAGTATAGCCGAAATCACAGCACAGCTATTGTCTTTATCTTATGTGTATTTGATTTCATCAGACGACAGCTCGATTATCAGGATTTTTTTTGTGCAGATTATCTTGGTGAGAGCTGGTTATGAAGTCTTAATGGGTCGCGTTTCAATCACTATTTCATATTCATTCCGTTGTCCGACAACAGAAACAGTAAAATATATCAATGAAAACAGTTTTATTGAGAATTTAGCTTGCATCAAAATACAGTATGTGGGCACAGAGAGGCAAACACATGCAATAATAAATAATATATGTACATTTTGCATGTTTAGAAGAAAAGCTGCCCTGTGTGCAAAAATGTAAACATGTTTGTGTCAGTAAATTGCTCAGTGCAAAGAAAGAGAAGTAATAGGAACCTGGTATTTCTATTTTCATGTGTCTAATAGACATGAACAAGTTCTTTGAAAAACATCTATGACCTTTGAAACATGTCTACTCTTCATGCTTTATATTGACTATGGTTTCAATAATAATAAACATACATTTGCATAAAGCATCCATATTTGTCCATGCCCATGTTGATTAGAATATTAAACATTTGAAAATTATTAATTTAAGGTACATTTAGAGCCAATAAAAATGTTCGATTAAGTTGCGATTAATCGAGAGTTAACTCACGACAATCATGCGATTAAAATTTTTAATCGATTGACAGCCCTAATATATATATATATATATATATATATATATATATATACACACACACAGTATATATATATATATATATTGGCTTAACTTTTTTTTTTTTTTTTATATTTGTGTGTGTGTGTTTTTATGTTCCAAAAAAATAGGTCTGACATTTTTATGTATATATTTCATAGAAATTTATATTTGTATGTATGTATGTATGTATGTATGTATGTATGTATGCACATCAGTAAAATGTTAACGTGAATATGTATGTATGCACATCAGTAAAATGTTAACGTGAATATATTAGAAAATGACATGATTTATTCATTTAATAACATCATTATTTATGGAAATGCGTCATGTTGACATGGCCGTCTCTCTGTTTCTCTCTAGCAGGAAGATGAGCCCAACGCTGGCACCGTTCATAACAAAGATCAAGCTGAAATCCGCAAGTTCATCACACAGAAGTACAAAAAGTTGCCATGGAAACCAGAGGTATGAGTATCATGCTTGTCATTTTATTTTTGTCATTTTACGTTGGACAGTGACTCATTATCGCTCTCTTTTGTTTGTCGTCAGCTGTGTAAGTTCTTAATGAGAAGTTCTCAAACTTTCACTGAAGCTCTTAATAAGCACATGCTGGTCTGGACCATTTTCTGTAACGTGCAATTTTGTGTAATGAACAAACTGTATTACTGTCAGATTTTAATATCAGCTGTAATATCTGACAAGATTTAGCCCACGATTTCAGGGCTCGAGTTAAAGTGCTCATTAGTATTCAAAGTCACAGTGTGCTTGTTCTTGTGATTTTACTGAATTAACTGGATTGAACTGCTGCTCAACCTACTGGATAAAAAAATCTTATTTCTGCCTTTATTTTCTGTCCCAATATTAGACTAAGCTGTGGAAGCTTTTTTCACACCATGGTATAAAAAAATAAAAAAGGTAAGGACTTTTTATCTCACATTTCTGAATTTGTATCTCACATTTCTGACTCTGAATATTGTAAGTCAGAACTGTAAGATATAAACTCAAAACTGTGCGATATAAACTCGCTATTTTGAGAAGAAAATTCTGAAATGTGATATAAACACGTAATTTTGAGAAAAATAGTCAGATTCTGAGAAAAAAATCGAATTGTGAGATAAAAAAAATGCCATTACCTTTTAATTTATTTTAAAAAAATTTAAATCATGAGATAAAAACTCGGAAGAATTTCAGAATTATGAAATGAAAACTCTGGAAAAGAAATCTTCCTTTAATTTGCTAACAAATAAGAATAGTAAATCAGTTAAGCAAAACATATGTATATGACTTTATTATTAATATTTATTTTTTTACAAAAACTATTTCAAACAACAAAGGGAAAAAAATCCCCAAATATAATTAAATTAATAACAAAACATATACAAACACAAAAATTCGCAATTACTGTACCTTTTTATTTATTTGTTTGTTAATTTTTGCAACAGAAGCAAACAAACAAACAAAAAGAATTGCAATATGTAAATTTAGAATTCTAAGAAAAAATTCAGAATTGTGAGATGTAAATTCAGAATTCCAAGAAAAATGTCCAAATTGCAAAATCTAAACTCACAGTTCTGAGAAATAATTGTCAGAATTGTGATTAAAAAATCGCAATTACCTCTTTTGTGTGTGTGTGTGTGTGTGTGTGTGTGTGTGTGTGTGTGTGTGTGTGTGTGTGTTTGTGGCAGAAAAAAATATCAGAATTCCAAGAAAAAACAGTATTGAGAGATGTAAACTCAAAAAAAAGAAAGAAAAAGAAGTTAAAATTGCAAGATGTAAAAGTCAGAATTGTGAAATGAATAGCAATTACCTTTTTATTATTTTGTTTTTAAATCCATAGTGGAAACAAGCTTCCATACCAAACAGATGGATGATGATGATGATGTTGATGATGATGTATTAAATTTAATGGTTTATCCGCCTCCATTAAAGTGACTTTATTGTCATAATTATTCCTGTTAGATAAAGTAAAAAGGTTTTCTCTAAGCTGCTTATTTGTGAAAGCACAGGATTTAACACAGTGTTCAGAACGGTGGGTGTTTCAGCCCATGAGTCGATCAACCAAACCAGCATGTGCAGAATAATGAGCCAGAGCCGCTGCAGAAATCACTATGAATGCAGAAGTAGATGCACCATTTTAAAATAATAATGACGAGGTGGGAATATTCTGCAGGTGAATGGCAGCGGTTTGTTGACTCTCTCAGGTCCGGTAAATACAGGGCTCTCAGACTCACTAGCCAGGCAACTATACAGCTATTGACACAGTAAATAAAGTAGGATAGCGAGTTATTTTCCCGTCTTACCGTTGCTGAAGTCTAGTATCGAGCGCAGCGGCTGATTGTCCGTGTAAGTGAACATACAGAGATGACGTGCCGCTTCGGTGCCTCTGGTTGTAGACGGATTCAAGCCGCTGTGGCGGTTCCAGCATGACAATACCCCTGTGCTTGAAGCGAGGTGCATACAGAAACACTTTACTGAGTCTGTGGAAACATTCAGCTGACCTTCACAAAGGCCAGACCTGATCCCCTCTCAGCTTTTTTCCAAAACTTTTTTTTTTCGAGTCGGGCTCATCTGGACAGAAACCATCATTAAATATGATTTAACCTGGAATCATTTCAAGTGTACACTGAGGTTACTTGATGTTAAAGTATTTGTTCTGATCATATTTTCAACCTAGTTTCATAGGGATGCACCGATATTATTATTATTTTTAAACGCTGTAGCCAATATTAAAATGAAATGCGATAAAAATATAAATACATGCTAGAAATGCAAGTAATAGTTTTAAATGCTACAAGTGAATTTGGGCATCACAACAATAATGTACAGCATAAAAGATAACATTTGCCAAAGATTATATTTAACAGTGTTATAAAATGTAATTTAACCCTCAAAAACCGAGACAAATCCTATCTGAATGCTTTAAAAAGTGTCGTAAAGCAGAGATTCTCCACTTTCCGGAGATATCGCATTTGTCTCGTTTGGATATTCAGAGGCTCCGTAGCGTACGTGATTACGTGATCACATTCTGACAACATTGATTCGTCAGAAGAAACCAATGCATTTCGTCCCTCTGAGCCAAACAGGAACGATTGTTGACGCTTAGTCCCACCCCCGTGCCCAGATTGGTTCAAACTGTCACATATTCAACCAATAAACATAGGTTTTGGTCTTTTGAACCATTGTTTAGCATGTTTCTTTGGGAATTTGAGCAAACGCAAAGTGAAAGTAACGTGTGTCGTGCGTGCATGAAAACAAACACAAAATAACACATTTGCATGAGAGCACTCTCTGAAAAAGCCCAGAAAAACACAGGACAGAGCACTTTGGCATAAAACAAACCAAAAGCAAGGATAAGAAAGCGGTACATATTGGATAAAGCACTGGAATTTAGGTATTCGCGTCGTGAGGCGATGTCCCGGTAAAACTCAATTCTGACACAGAGTGCAGCCAGCGGATCGATCCATTTGGCTGTTTTATTATGTAAATAATAGTTCATAAAGATCATTTACACAATTTTTTTTTATTGCACTCTATATTCTCACCCATTTTGTGTGTAGTTTGTGAATCATTTGCACTGCTTGTATTTTTGTTGCATAAGACACATTTTTTTGCTGCACTGTTTGTGTTTGTTGTTCATACTCAGATTGAAAATATATTTTTTCTGGAAAAAAAGTCACTTTTTTACTGTATTTTGTTATTATATAACACGGTTTCCATTTTCTTTACTCCCTAAATGTTTTTTTTTTGGATACATCTATATTGTTAGTAAAGTAAATAGACCTGTTTTTCACTGAAAAGCACCTATAACAATATTGTAATAAATGGCTATAACTTGCTTGTGGAATGTTATATGTAAACAACATTTTATTTGGAAGTGTAAAACACAGATACAACTTTTTAAAGAAAAAAATCCAAACTTCAGGAGTTTCTGTTTGAGTACACAGTAAAAAAACACCTAATTATTGCTTGCATTTTTCTTAGAGAAAACTAATGGAAAATTGGGACTTAGCTATACTGAAACTTCAAGTTTTCCTGTTTATAATGATATATGGCACTTGATGCTGCTAGAATAGGTCTGAAAAAACAAAGAAAATGACAGGCGTGTCAGGTGCGCCAAAAATGTTCTAGGTCTTTAAGGGATAACATAGTGTTTAAAGATTCATTTTAAGCGAGTGTTAAATGACAGCACATGCATTTCTTGTTTTATTTGTTACTTTTTTTATCAGTGTTCTTTTAATATTATTTAAAACTGTTGAAATATTTATTAAGAAGTATTTACTTATTTTATTCATTTTTAATTAGCTTTTATTTTTATATTTTCAGTTTTCATTTTTAATATTGTAATTTAAAAAACAATTGTGCTTTTGTCATTTTTATTAGTTTTATTTTTATATATATTTCCATTTAGCTTTATTTTAATTTACATTTTTATTTTATATAAAGCTTTATTTTAGCTTTATATTCCATTTAGCATTTATTTTTATTTCAGTTTCAAATTAGTAATTTTAGTATTTTAACTATTTCATCTAATATTTATTTTTGTTTCAGCTACAGCTACAGATTTCTAGTTGTAGTTAACAATAACAATAATGCTGATAGTTCACAACTTTAATTTTGGCTATAACAACAACAACAACAACAAACATCTATCTATTTTTAAAATGATGCGTCCGTGTGATAATAGAAAATTATATTCTAATTTAATGTAAATTTAATTGAGGTAATTATGATAATGTCTTGCTGGAGTCCTGACTAAATGTAAAGTAAAGTAAAATAAAATAAAATACAACGTATGTGCAATTAAATATTGGCTAAAATATATACAATTTATAAAATGTATAATTAAAATATATAAATATATAATAAAATGGAACGTTACCGATAAATAAAAAAATTATCTGTAATATTGTCCTATAATCGATATGGTACTGATATATAATGCATCTCTAAATTTTCTGTGACTGCTCTATCCTTAGCACGGTTCTTCATGTTGTCTGTTTTTGCTTCTCTCTCGTGTGTTGGCTGCTAAATGTTGTGTTGAGCATCGGCCACAGTTGCTTCTGGGGAATGGATGGCCGGTCCCTGACAGCTCTCAGAGGCTGTGTTATTTATAGGAGTGAGCACAGGTGATATCCGGCCGAATAACAGCCCTGAGATCAGGCAGATGTTCACAGCTTAGTAAAGCAAACACAGGCTGGTATCGCTTGAATTTAGAGCAATTATTTTCTGAATCTAGGCACGAGAGGTATGGCTCGTGGTTTTGTGAGATCTGGCCGTTCTGATGAGGTACAACAATGAAAAAGTCTGACAGACCTTGAACCCTTCATGTGGAGAGATGTAGGTGCGAGGCTAAGGGGAACGCTTTGATGCAGGATTGACGGTAATGGGCACCCAGACCTTTAGCAGGACTACAGACCGTTGACGGGGTCTTGAATTTATGGCACTTTATAGATTAACTGTAACGCCAGTGGGCCGCGTGATACATCAGTTCCATATAGAAGACTTTGACCTCTGGCCTTTCGATGCTCAATTTCATTTCCACTTTTGTCGCCTCTGTGATAAGAGCATCATTGCTTTTTCCCTCCTCTGAGGATGCTATCCGTTTCCCTCTTTGAGGAACTCTCTTTAGTCTCCCAGTTGCCACTAAATGACAGTGCTGGCAGCAGTTATCCGAAGCCATTATGTGTCATTAGAGAGTTGAGAAAATTGTGAGCATCAGCGACTTCCCGTCGGGTTATTACAGTACAGTCACGAAGACCAGAGCGGGTAGGATATCTGTATTCAATCTGTGATATCTCAAGCACAAATGTCTTCTGTAGCGGCAAAACTATATGTTCTCAAAATTGGCTAGTCAGTGGGTTGCCTTAAAGGCTAGTTGACTAATTGGTCTTGAGGAAGTGGTGAATGTTTAAAGGGATAGTTCACGCAAAAATAAAAATTCTGTCATTAATTACTCACCCTCAAGTCATTCTAAACCTGTAAGACATTTGTTCATTTTCAGAACACAAATTAAGATATTTTTGATGAAATCCGAGAGCTTTCTGACCCTGCATAGACAGCAATGCAACTGACACGTTCAAGACCCAGAAAGGTAGTAAGGACATCATTAAAATAGTTCATGTGACATCTGTTCAACCTTAATTTTATGATGAAGATGAAGACATAAATAGAATAAAGTCAGAATAAGTTGAATAAAGTCATTATTTTTTGTTTTCTTTGTGCACAAGAAGTATTATCATAGCTTCATAAAATTACAGTTGAACCACTGATGTCACACGGACTATTTTAATGATGTCCTTACTACCTTTCTGGGTCTTGAACGTGTCAGTTGCATTGCTGTCTATGCAGGGTCAGAAAGCTCTCTGATTTCATCAAAAATATCTTAATTTGTGTTCCGAAGATGAACGAAGGTCTTACAGGTTACAGGTCTTAC
This sequence comes from Schizothorax lantsangensis, assembly GCA_027422415.1. Classification (NCBI taxonomy): domain Eukaryota; kingdom Metazoa; phylum Chordata; class Actinopteri; order Cypriniformes; family Cyprinidae; genus Schizothorax; species Schizothorax lantsangensis. The sequence goes on along the minus strand of CM049854.1, from coordinate 9,022,659 downwards.
AGACTATTGCTCTCTGATTGTTTTGAACTTGACACGTCGTCACAAAAGAGTTCAGCCTGCCGTTTGTAATGCCTTATCAAACAACAACATACGTGTAAAACATAGTATCTTAGAATAACGTCAAAATGCGGTCACACTTACCGTGTAGCAAATTTGTATTGTTATTTCTTTATTATTCCACACGATTAGGAATTTTATGTGAGGGCGAAAGATTCCACAACCAGATTTCACACAAATTTGCCACGTTGACCAACACAAAATTGAAAATGTGAGCTTTACTTTATACATAGCTACACTATTTACAATAGACAATGGACCTATTTTTGGTTATGAAATTTAGCTGAAATTTCGTTAACTTGACTGCACCTTTAGTCGATTATTCTGATTGCGTAATCTGTTGGCCTATTGCAAATGTTCAGTTTAGCACATTGTAGACCAGATTGCTTTGCCACATGCTAAACACATTAGCTTAGCTTGTATTTTTACACAGGGTAATACTGTAGACCAAGCTAACAGGCTAATCCACTAATTGTATGCTAAACCAGTATGTTAAATTATTAGTTTGCAAAATCTAATCTAATTAAAATACACAAAGACAAGAAATCTATTATTTAAATATTCTAGTGATTTTAAAGCATTGTACTGTGAAACACAGAATTCAGCTCTCTTTCACATCTCCTTGCGTTTGAATGGACGAATATACTCAAATTATCTCAAAATAGCCATCTCAGCAAGTATTCTCATAAACACAGTCATGCCTCTTTCACACAGAGATTCCGGAAAATACACGGGTAATGTGTTCCGGGAATCATCCCGGGATCGTTTGATTTTGGTTCATTCACACTGCCAGTGATTTTCCGGAATCTGTGCGTGCGTTCACACACAACCCGTAAAGATCCCGTAAAGACACGTGACATTTCATGTGACGTGTATAATGCGCCGCGCACCATTTCAATAAACTGTTGAACGTTTTCAGCTTCAGCGCAGATAGTGAGGAGCTCCCTGATCGCTGCTTCATTCCAGTTTACACATTTTTCGTCGTGTGAACGTTGATCTGCCTTCAAAACAACCGGTAAAACAGTCGCACGATAAAGTGCGTCATCACTACGACACACCCTTTACGGCATTGATCCGGCTTTTGTTCACACAGCGCTCGTTCCGGGACTGAACCCGGCAATGTTACTAGGTCCCCAACCCGGATTCAATCCCGGGACATGTCTGCGTTCACACAGAAGGCACTCCGGCAATTTTCTGGCAATTTTCCGAGACCAACATGCAGTGTGAATGGGGCTTCAGTTACGTCTTACATGAAGTGAACATGAACAGAAAGCATTGGGATATGTAACAGTATATTGGATCCGTGCATTAGGTCTTAAAGTGACAGCAGCTATACCTGCTGCTGTCGGTGTCATTTACCGTACTCAAACAACAAAACACAAACAACTTTAACAAAGATTAATCAATATTTAATTTATACAATGAACACTTAAAAGTAGACATTTGTTCCACCCCCCCCCCCCCCCATTTTTACTTATCTGAAAAATGATCTGATCCTTGACTGATACACCATAATATGATCCGAACTGTGAATTTTGTGATACCTTGCACCCCTAGTCAATAGAGTGCAACAGTCGGTGTAAAATGTGTTCAACAGCGGAATTACAGGTGAAGACTGCAGTACCCATGATTCTGTAAAGAAATATCCACCAATCAGAGAACAGAAGCTAGCAAATCACTCCAAATTAACTCTTTAGTGCCCTCCCCACTTTCATGAAATAATGCGAGTGACGTAATGCAGTCAATAGTTTAATCAATCAATAGTTGTTTTTTTTCTCAACGGTATTTTTCTCCATCGTTTTTAATTCAATGATGTCTTTGATATTGCTTCATTTGATTGTAGTCCTTTTCCTCACTAAAGCCACTGAATACAGTCCTGTACCTTTGTCTTTTTGTCTGATTTTAAAATATTTTTTTGCTTCATGTAATATAGGAGTTCTCCTCATAGCTGGTTGGTTTGGTTCATGGCTTATAACTCTTTAATGAAGACTTTTTTCAAAAATCCGTATGGGAAAAATTTATGTAAAAACACATCCAGAACCAAAGCTGCTGAAAAAAAATGCACTATAGAAATGCTTTGGGCTCTCAGGTGACTTGGGACATCACCAATCAGCTTGTTGGTTGTTGTTGGACTAGCTGACCATTTTTGCTCATTCCACACCAGCAGTGTAGCATACGGTCTGGACCGACTCGAGAGAGCAATCCTGCATTAGATGCCCACAGATGCATGATTGTGGCACACATCACGTCTCTGATGCCCGATCCCAGAGGCATTATGGGTGACAAATGGTGTCATTGCTTGTCATTCTGAGCAGTGGCTGATTGTTTGTCTATGTCACGCACAAACCTGCTTTCGTGGGACGTGATTCCTCCGTGGGTTGCTGTTGTGCTTGAGACAGGAGGAGAGTTTGGAGTGAAGCAGGTCTGTCTGGTATTGAGAGGATTTAGATCAATGGGCCTCCACCAGACTGACTGAGAAAAGTGAAGGTCATGTTTTTTTAGACATACTCGTGGGATATGAGGTTTGCTCTAAGAAATACAATAGGCTCCTGGGAAAAAATATTACTCTGGTTATTCTTTGTGCTGGAACAGAGACATCTTTTCTGGCTGTGTAAAGTTTGTACGGTGTGATTTTCTGACCGGTGAGTGATTCTCACAGTTGTTTTGTAGTATGTGAACCCTACCAAAAGATTCCCAAACACAACTCTCATGGGGCATTCACGGCGTTTGCGGTGACAAAGCGACCACAAGCCATTCATTTTTAGTGAGAGTTGGAGCTCTGGTTAGCATTAGCATTTAGCATTAGCCACTGGTAGATGCTGTAACTCCACCTTTATTCAAGAAACACCATTTTCAAATGAAATAAACTGTTTAAATAAATAAATGAATAATAATAATAATAATAATAAATGAATTAAATGAGAAATCATGACAATAATAAAAATACATTCATTTCTATTAAAATAATAATAATAGATGATTAAACTAAATTAATAATAATCATCATAATAATAATATAAATAAATAAATACATTCATTTTCTATAACAATAAAATGAATATCTCCAACCAGTTAAGACATAATTGTTTTAGCATAGGTTAGTATTTATAGAAAAAAAAAAACTTTTTTTATTTTTTTTTTTTTTTAATGTGACAGGCTGCTGTCATTGTGCCCCTATAGGCTGTGTAACATTAATCTGAGGAGCGGGTCTCTGTCTCTCCATCTTCCCAAATACAGGTCATTAGCAGCAGTTCTGGGAAGCAGGAGGATTTCCATTAATGCATTAATGAGAGCGTTTGATTACTATCATCAATCAATATGAGGCCATGTGACATCATAAAGGACACAGATGAGTGATCGCTTGAGAGATCAATCAATAAATACATAAAACATCACCACACACAACAACTAATCCAGTTGATGTATGGCATTTCTCACTATTCATGTTGGAGTAGATTCAAATCTTGAGTGTATTGAATGACATTGTTCTGGCTTTTACTTGTTTCATGCAATTAAACTCAAAGTGCAAATTGACACAAGTCAATGAAGTCCTGAGGACATTGACCTCTTGTGTATCTCTATTTGTGAAGTATCTGTCTTGTTGAATATTTTTTATTTTATTTTATTTTATTAAAAAAAATTAGAAAAGCTCCAACAGCATTTGTTTGCAATTACGCTTGGTTTGATATAATATATCCAAAGCATTGACCTTCAAGTATGTATATGTAAGTGTGGCTTGAGCGTCCAAATAAATAAAGGTCTCTGCATGAACCAGAGGAAGACAAGAACTTGCATGTTCAGAAGGTCAGTCCTGCCTCTCCAAGTCATGCCATGGAGCTCTTTTAGAAATGCATAAGTAGGTTCTTAAATCAGATTCAGATCCGTAGCCTTACTCTTTTGTGAGAAAGACGTGTTTTGGGATAAATATTACTGAAAGAGCAAATGTGAATCTCTATATGGTCACTGGTATCTTGTATAACCACATTAAATTTCATAAAAACACCCAAATGTGAACTTGTGAAGGGCCATTGAGTTGAATTCTAATTCATTATTGAATCAGTCCATTTAATTCACAAAATATTGAGTCTGATTTGCGAACCAGATCACTGAAAAGAATCGTTTCCAAAGAGCGATTCATTCAACTCAATGATTCACTGATCTGGTCGCAGTGGTTCTTGAGTTAATCGCTGACTGGAGAGTAGATTGTCATTGAATAGCGTTAAATCACACAAAGCTATTATATGACTTCACAAGACTTGATTTTGTTAGCAATCATTGCTCTTTTATAGCTATGAATCAAGCGTGCAAGAGATATTACATAAGGATTATATAAACGTTGAAGACAGCTGCCATATTTACCCATGAAGGCGATTGAGTTTAATCAAAACCTCCCCATAAAAATCCCTGTGGTTTAAACAAGAATGGCAGTCTATGAAAATACAGTATGTTCTGCTTAATGGTGTTTATTTATAGCCGTGGAATCGCAGGGTTAATCTCTGTGGCCTAGTTTGTGGGCTGGTACCGAGGATAAAAGCTCACAGCACAAATGAGAGACTGACTCACTGAATTCAACAGGGTATGCAATAAAACAGCTGCGAGAATCGAATCAAAGTGCCTGTTATTGATGTTTATATCATTCCGTGTGGTAGAAACAGAAACTATTTTCAGACTATTTCTGTACGTCGGCAACTTTAATTTCCCTAAACAGAAATTCAGGGCGGGTGTGACATGTTAAGGAGAGGAATAAATGTGGTCTAAGATCACCATGTGGTCACTGCTTTCAAACCTGCTGTTAAAGTGGCCATATCATTCACTTTTTAATCATTTTATGATTTTCCTGAACATTATAAGCCCATTTATGCAACTTTTCTTTTGGAACACAAAAGAAGATATGTTCAAAAATGTCTCAGTGCTTGGACATTGTTCTTTCTCATAATATATTCATACAGATATATAAGAATGACATATAGGTGTGGAACACCATGAAGGTTAGTAAATGATGACAGAATGTTCTTCTGCTTGAGCTAACCTTTTGTTATGATTGGCTAACCTAAAAATTATTTGCAATCCATTCCTGACATCCAAAGGCACAATTTTTTTCTCTCTTATTCCAATATGGTTAGCACTGCTTCACCCAAGGCTTCAAATGATGACAAAATTTGTAGATGCAAAAAAGTGAAATGTTTCCGATAATATAAATATGCGGTTTTGTCATATAATTTTGTGAGGTGGAATTAATTACATATTTAGGTTGTGTTGTTAGATTAGAGAAATTTCAGTGAAAATGTTCACACAAAAAGATCCTTTGTCTATTGTCAGTAGAATAGCGATATATATGAATATGTTCAAATCTTCATATTTTCAAATGTTCACAAAACTTTCCTGGATTTCTAGATTTCGTCTATGTAACGGTAAATATGACCGCACCGTTAAAGTCTTCTTTAATTATATTGTTCATTACACAAACAATTGACTCTCATGAACTGCTTCTTTTGAATGAATCAGTCAAAAAAAAAATCACGAAACAGTAAATAAATAAATAAATAGTATTTTAAAAATCATTCAGATATTTGACAAAAATATCATTAGTCATTGTTTAGCATATTAAGGTTGAAGCATAATGTTTATTAAATTTAAATTGAATTAATTAATTTGTTCGTTCTTTCGTTTATTCATGGCAGAGTTATAAATTATTCTTACAAAAAAGTGTGACGTTTATATGACTACATGCAACATTTATATTAATAATAATGATAATAATAATAATGCATTTTTATTGCACTTTTCTCATCCCAAAGCACTACATAAAAAAAAAAAAACTAAATATGCTTACATCAAAATATGCATCAAAATATCAAAATATGCATCAACATATGCATACATCTACATTTATGCAATATTATTATACATAAATTCATTTACGCAATATATTTACAATATTGCATTTATGCTAAAACATTTTTATGAGATATTTTTGATACATATATGAGATATATTTATGAACATTTATGCTATAACATTTGTATGATACATTTATTATTATATAATTATAATATAGTTATGGGAAGTAAACATAAAACTAAAAAAGTCATTTGGATCCAAAATGTTTTTTTTTTTTTTTTGGAGCTGTCCATTGTCACGACCTTGAAGATTGAAGATGAGCTACTTTTGCAGCTTTGTTTAGATTTTGAATGTTGGCGTATATCCACATATGCCTTTTTTTTTAATCGTTTTTGCATGATTTGACTCAAATTGTATCACCAACCACTTCGCACTTTCTCAGGAAGACGCCAACCATTCCTCCTGAACCCGAGGTCAGTTCCCGAAACGACTAGATAAACTACAGAACTGATGGGCTGACCAGAAACATTTGTTCATCAAAGATTCATTGCAGACTGATGCAACCAAAGTTTCTCCACTTCATGAAAGTGAATGAATTTCCCTCCAGTACTTCAACTGCAATGTGCCTTTATTCCTTTAGTCTCTGCGGTGTGTGCAAATGCACTGTGTAACAGAATTGTGCTTCTGATCTTCTCATATTGATCGCGTTTAGAGAATTCGCCGAGGGAGAGAAAGGAATCAATTTCACGCCAACAGCAAGGAATAAACAATAACTCCCAGTTCTCTTCTGTCTGCTCCAGTCTAATGTCTTCTGACAGACACCAAATACCGGGAATAAACTATACTGGGCTGAAAGTGTAGCCTGCTGTTTAATGTGAATATGTCGGTTCTATTTGTCGGGCTTAAAGAGCTTTAACTGACATCGGTGAGAGCCGGCGTTCTTGGTATTGCGCGTGGTCATTCGTGCTTTAGCGTGCTAACTGATGCTAATGGTTTGTGACGCGGCCCATCAGAAGCGAGCACCGTGAACGCGTTCTGAAACGATTAGATTTTTCTACTGGGTTGGAAAATGTTCTGGTTTTCGCTGCAGGCTGTAACACCTCTGATGTTCTGCGTTGTGTTGTAGTGGTTTTTGGGGAGCCTGTGGACACTGTGTGGAACAATGTGCCAGAACACCAGTCATCTAAACTGCTGTCGTGTTTATTTAATGCTCAACTCCCCGTGGATCAGATTGTGGCGGGTCGGTCCAGCTGAGGTCACATGGCAGCGGTCAGGACAGGATTAGATGCTCTGACAGATCTTCAGCGGTTTGGTGACTCAATCCCTGGTGTGGTTCTGCTGTAAATCTCATAATACTACAGAAGCTGGTGTTTTTTAAAGACTGTGTATATTGTATTTTCGTTCAGGAACACACTGGCTCCCTGCTGAAGAGACGAGCACAGCTGGTGACCAGCATGTTGGGTTTTGGATGCTGGTCTCAGCATGAGTTTCTGCGAGTGTTTGGGAAGCTACTTTGAAACTTTAACTTTCCAAACTACAAGCTTCTCATAATGTTACACTACAGTCAAGGTCTACAAACTATCTATCTATCTATCTATCTATCTATCTATCTATCTATCTATCTATCTATCTATCTATCTATCTATCTATCTATCTATCTATCTATCGTTCTATCGTTCTATCTATCTATCTGTCTATCTATCTATCTATCTATCTATCTATCTATCTGACAATGTCTATCTATCAAAAAAATATATATATATTTTCAGAATTTTTGACAGATTCAAATATATTTATTTGTTTGTTTGTTTGCATTTAACTACTTGAAATGCAACTACAACATGATTAAAGAAACATTTTCTTTATTAACCATCTGGTTAACGAAAGTTTTATTCCAAGTTCAGCTCACATTAAGTTGTTAACATGGTGTAAAAGTAAAACAAGTTAATTGTTAAATATATTTGCTGAAAAGATGTATGAAATATGAAGGCACATATTGTACAAACTTGTCTTAAACATATAATGTATTTTCAGAAATAATATAAAAAATGCTAAAAAAAGAGTCTCTAAATGTCAAGGCTATTGAAAATCAAAATGACTAAAATTATAACACTGTTATAAGAATAACTGTATAAGACTGTTATTAACATTAAATATTTTGTTAAAAAAAACAGCAGCTTTCAGCCTGTAAGCATCATGCAAACATGAAATATCAGACATACAGTAGTGTTTTTTTACAGGTTTTCCATTCCATTGCGCTAGTTTTCCATTGTTTTTCTATAAATGTGTTTGATGGACATGTTTGACATTTGCGTTCAAGTCTTGCATCTTACTCATGCTGAAATGGCTTTCTAAAATCATGGCGCTCAAGTTAAAAGAAGTTCAACTGACGTCTCATAACATTCCACTGCCATCTTTGTCAATGAAAAAATTAATTCTGCTCTGTCGATACAGTCCTTCATAAAGCGCGCTCTCACATGAGCGGTTTATCGCAATTCTTCAATTAAAAAGAAAAATTGTGGCAAAACATTAAATTCAATTTTTTAATTCAAATTTGTATACACTTCAGCAGTGAGTCAGAAAGTAATCTTCAGGTCTTCCATGTTTCTTCTTCACAGTTTAAAGGTCAAGCGAATCTCCACGTCTTTGAGGACTGGTGTGGTCTTCCAGGAAGAATGTTTCTTCATGTGAGTATCAACAGAAACACAATCACCTTCTGCTGCAGACTACTTCTATTTACAAACAAAACCTTAACGTTCTCCAGGTCAATCTCGTGCTTTAATGGAAGAAATCCCAAATCAGGTTTCCACGTCGTTTGGTTTGAGGACTGCTTCTCTGTGGCTTTCATACTTCAAAACTCCCACAGACCAGATCTCACATTCATGTATTCTCGGGTGATGTAGAGATGAAATTGGTTTGTCAGTCGCTATAACTCGATTCCCGCTCGAGAGAGGAAGAACCTGCATTTTCCTCTCTACCCCCATGTGAGTATCAACAGAAACACAATCACCTTCTGCTGCAAAATCTGAGACTACTTCTATTTACAAACAAAACCTCATGATCACGTTCTCCAGAAATGATCCGAAGAACATCTCGTGCTTTAATGGAAGAAATCCCAAACGTCCAGGTTTGCATGACGGTCTCAGACGTTTGGTCAGTTGCTTCTTTTACCATCTATCAATCTCAGATGTGTCTGTTTGTTAAGAGTCTTTCTTTGGTGTGTCTGTGCTAAACTATAATTAAAACTTCTCTAAATAAAAATGTGGCACAAAAAAAAAACTAAACTAACAAAAATATTTCATACTTCAAATTTGAAAACGATATTAAAATCCGAATAAAAAAAAATTAAAACTATAATAACTTGATGAGGAGCTCCTTCTACCTGGAACTGGTTTGGAGGGCTGTCTGCACACACACATTCATGTATTCTCGGGTGTTTACAAACATGTCCAACAAAGATATAATTTAGATGCTTTTTGTCCAAATGAAATTGGAATTAACTTCTTTTTTGACCAGACATGTTTCATATTCAGAATGATAGTATTGTCCAGTGATGGAGCGGCATTATACATATAATTTCCTATAACTCAGATTCCCAAGGGTGTCTCAGTATGAATTAAACAGTCAATACAGACAGTAATGTTCACAACACCCTATTTTGTAAAAATGTAAAGAAACAGGATTCCCTGAATTATGTCATTGTGTGCAATAAAATACCAGAAATATCGTGATATACTTTTGTGCCCATCCCTGCGCTCTGCTCACATAAACATCAGGAGTTTGTAGGGAAAAATAGTGGAAGATGATGCCCTGCTTATATACTGAAAATTGAGATAATAGTTTTCTGAGATAATTAATAGCAAAACTGTTGTGGTTTTACTGATGCGCAGTGCAATGAGATATTAAAAATGAATCTTTAATTCAAATCTTGAAACAGTTTGTACTCTTTTTGATTGGCCCCGTGGCCGGTTTTTACTGCAGGAAGCTTCAAAGAGGACCATTTGTTTTTAGATGAGCGAGTTAATTATTAATATCAACACATCAATTATTGAATATCTGTTTAGCCTGTATGATTTATGAGATGGAGGATACTGTTATGATGGAGTTGAGCTAATTAAAAATAGTGAAATCTGGTAATATAATTATGATAATCCTATAAAAAAAGGGGGAAAATGTACAGTGTAAAATACAGATGTGATGCATAGAGTTATTGGTACGGTAAACACTAGTAGGGATATTTGAGCGTGTTGTTTTGGTTTGATGGCAGCTGTCGTGTTGATATGAGAAAAACATAATTGAGTTTTAGAGTAATGTGACAGGGCTGTGTTTGGTTAGAAAAGCATTTTAAAACACAAGCCCACGTCTTTCACTACAGCGGCCGTAAATCTGCATGGGGAGCCCAGTGAAGCGTAACTGAAACGGTGGAAAGTAAATATTAGCAGAAAGCCGAGTAAACATGCAGCTATGTGATCGTTGGGAGGAATTTGCTCTTTAGAAGAACTTGTCAGTGTGTTACACTCAGTTGGAAAATCCATTTCTCTACCGTGGAAGAAGAACTTCAGTGTTTTTAGTCTAAAGCATCATCTGATGCAAATATTTTATCGTGCATATATGCATTTAAAATGAACATTTTAAATCCTGCATTTCATCCTGCACTCAAGGGCGTGTCCAAATTTGATCCAATCCCATTCTCTCTAAAGAATAATGCCCCTCCTCCTAATACCAACTACTTTTTACTAGCATTAGTAAGGTTACATGGCTGGGATGAGATGAAAGTCTGTTGGCTGTTATTAAAAATGGAATGAGCCCTTCAATATGCCCAACTCAACTTCCTGTTTCATAAGAAGTAAAAAATGAAACCTAGTAAATAAATAAAAATAAATAAACAAAGGGGGAAAGAAATGAAATTGTACTTGTTGAACCATTTCATATGGTCTTTAAGTAGAAATGTATTTGTTTATTGTAAAATAAATATGAATAAATATACAAGTTGATTGTTGGCTTAATAATTATAAGATTATATATTATAGTTTTGACAATGAATTATGAATTATTTTATTATTATTATTATTGTTGTTTTTGTTGTTGTCGTTGTCGTTATTTCATCACATTTATTTTGGAGTCACCACAAAATAAATGAATGAAATGAATGAATGAATTTATTTATTTATTTATCACCATGGAAATCATTTATTTATTTATTATTATTATTATATTAATTTATTTTATATTTAATATTTAATATTATTATTATTTCATTACTTTTTATTTTGGTGTCACCATGGAAATCATTTATTATGATGATGATGATGATGATGATGATGGTTATTATTATTATTTGGTGTTACCATGAAAATATTTTTATTTATGTATTTATTTATTTATTCATTCAATATTTGCCATATTACAATATTTTTAAATGTATTATTTATTTATCTTTACTTTTATTTTGTTTTGACATGGCCATAGCACAATTCTGTTGTCATTTAACTCACCCATTTTTCAGTGAAATATTCCTTTGATTTATGGCACACTGCAGTTTTTGTTGATTATTACAGGGTTTTGGAAGGTGTGTCTGCAAACCCCCAGCGTTCTCTCCTCATGTGGGTGGCTGAATTTAATTGAAAGCCCCTACAGGTTGTAATGGATGGAATTATACAGTTGGCTTCTCCTGATCTGTCTTTGTGAATTCTGTTTAGTTCAGACCACCTACACAGTCCTCCCACCTCCTTAACTTTACTTCATTTATTTATATATTTCATTTTTGGTTCTTTTTTTGGCAGGCCTGTTTTATAGGTCACACGACTGACAGACATCTTGATTATTAAAAGCACGTACAGCCAATACTGTGAAAATTCTCCAGATCCTTCTCTCTGTTCCTCCGCTTCTTTATCTCCGTGTGTCTGTCTCTGTGATTGTTGTAAACAGATGACAGATATCTGAGATTCTGGTCTCACACACATTGTTATGTGTGTCTGTTTAGCATTTATGGCAGGGTGAGACTGGACAGACAGAGCGGGAACAGCTTCAGAGCTCACAGAGGTGTTTTATTTGAAATAAAATGAGCCCCATTATGTCTCAGTGATTGATTTTTATGACACATATAAGACTTTTATAGCAATTTTATGAACAATTTAACTCAGTTTTAATGACAATCACATTAAAACTGACTTGAAAACTTTTTATGTCTTCATTGTTCATAGTTGCTTTTTTATTCTAAAATAATAATGTTATTTAATAATAATAAATATGTGTGTGCGTGCATGCGCGCGCGGGCGCGTGTGTGTGAAATTATTATTTTTGTTTTACACATTATAATTGTCTCGCTGGCATAATCTTCAACACAACCATCAATTTTATGCCTATTAATGATTTTTAACATGTTAATGAACATGTTTAATAAGGTGGTAACAGTGTCAGCTAAGAGCTTGTGATAAAATATTAAATCTGAAAATATGTGATGTGTGAAGAAAACAAAGTTGTCACTTCCAACCAAGCTGTGATTTTGTCAAATTATGCTAAATGTGTGTGAAAGAACACAAAATATTAGCTTTGAAATTAGATATTGCAAGGCTAGAAGAGACGGACATTTTATTCCAGAGATGTTTAAAAAGTTAAAAAAGTACTTTATTTTAGCACACCTACCATGTCTGTCTTTGCTCATCCCACCACATACTAATTTCATAATCATGCATTTTATCTCTCCAGACGAGAACTGCTGTGAAGAAGTTGGCTGTGGCTCCAAAATGGAAGAACTATGGCCTGAGAATATTTGGATACATTCTACCTTACAAAGATGGTAAATGCTTGTTTATATTAACAAGGTGCAAATGGGCTATACCCTCACAATCACACACATACATGTTATCAAAGAATAAGAAAGTATATTCTGTATGCAGGTGATTTTCAGTTTGCGGTTTCTTCTGATGATAACTCAGAGTTCTGGTTGAGTTCAGATGACAGTCCTCTCAACGCTCGTCTTCTGGCCTACGTGGGAAAGGTAAGTGATTTAATATTATAATTATATTAGTTAACAAAATGTAATACAATGAAACAAATTTACTTTATATGTATATATATATATATATGTATATACACTGAACAAAATTATAAACGCAACACTTTTGTTTTTGCCCCCATTTTTCATGAGCTGATCTCAAAGATCTAAGACTTTTTCTATGTACAAAAAGGCCTATTTCTCTCAAATATTGTTCACAAATCTGTCTAAATCTCTGTTAGTGAGCACTTCTTCTTTGCCGAGATAATCCATCCACCTCACAGGTGTGGCATATCAAGATGCTGATTAGACAGCATGATTATTGCTCAGGTGTGCCTTAGGCTGGCCACAATAAAAGGCCACTCTAAAATGTGCAGTTTTATCACACAGCACAATGCCACAGATGTCGCAAGTTTTGAGGGAGCGTGCAATTGGCATGCTGACTGCAGGAATGTCCACCAGAGCTGTTGCCCATGAATTGAATGTTCATTTCTCTACCATAAGCCGTCTCCAAAGGCGTTTCAGAGAATTTGGCAGTACATCCAATCGGCCTCACAACCACAGACCACGTGTAACCACATCAGCCCAGGACCTCCACATCCAGCATCTTCACCTCCAAGATCGTCTGAGACCAGCCACCCGGACAGCTGCTGCAACAATCGGTTTGCATAACCAAAGAATTTCTGCACAAACTGTCAGAAACCGTCTCAGGGAAGCTCATCTGCATGCTCGTTATCCTCATCGGGGTATCGACCTGACTGCAGTTCATCATTGTAACCGACTTGAGTGGGCAAATGCTCACATTCGATGGCATCTGGCACTTTGGAGAGGTGTTCTCTTCACGGATGAATCCCGGTTTTCACTGTACAGGGCAGATGGCAGACAGCGTGTATGGCGTCGTGTGGGTGAGTGGTTTGCTGATGTCAACGTTGTGGATCGAGTGGCCCATTGTGGCGGTGGGGTTATGGTATGGGCAGGCATATGTTATGGACAACGAACACAGGTGCATTTTATTGATGGCATTTTGAATGCACAGAGATACCGTGACGAGATCCTGAGGCCCATTGTTGTGCCATTCATCCACGACCATGTTGCAGCATGATAATGCATGGCCCCATGTTGCAAGGATCTGTACACAATTCCTGGAAGCTGAAAACATCCCAGTTCTTGCATGGCCAGCATACTCACCGGACATGTCACCCATTGAGCATGTTTGGGATGCTCTGGATCGGCGTATACGACAGCGTGTTCCAGTTCCTGCCAATATCCAGCAACTTCGCACGGCCATTGAAGAGGAGTGGACCAACATTCCACAGGCCACAATCAACAACCTGATCAACTCTATGCGAAGGAGATGTGTTGCACTGCGTGAGGCAAATGGTGGTCACACCAGATACTGACTGACCCCCCCCCCCCCAGACCCCCCAATACAGTAAAACTGCACATTTTAGAGTGGCCTTTTATTGTGGCCAGCCTAAGGCACACCTGTGCAATAATCATGCTGTCTAATCAGCATCTTGATATGCCACACCTGTGAGGTGGATGGATTATCTCGGCAAAGGAGAAGTGCTCACTAACACAGATTTAGACAGATTTGTGAACAATATTTGAGAGAAATAGGCCTTTTGTGTACGAATACTGGATTCTGATTGGCTGGCAGTTATGCAGTTATGCAACTCTTTAATGCACAGGTAGTTCCAATCATCGTTCCATATTAATGCGCTGCTTTTATTGATGCACACAAACCCACACACATCACTCACACACACACACACACACACAGAGAGAGAGAGAGAGAGAGAGAGAGTCAGCAGATTGTGCTGTGCACACACAAACTTGTCAACGCTTCCCCGTGACTTTTATTAATAAAATAGCCTAGATACTAGATCGCTACATTATATTCCTCAGCAACGAGGTGATAAAATCGCTGTTTTTGAAGTAACAGCTTCATTGTTTGTAGAGAGACGCGCAGACGCAGGTAACGCACACACAGCTGTCATCTCTCTCTCTCTTTCTCTCTCTCTCTCTCTCTCTCTCGATCGATAATTAATTCAAATAAATGCTATAATTCATTCAAATTAATGTGATCTTACCGCACTATTTAATCTCTGTGTCTGATTTGAAGCTGGCAGAATGCTAGCGCTAATGAGCCGTAACTGACAAAAATAACCGTAATTTTTACCCTTCCGGTCAAATATTGCACTGCGAAACATGATTAACAGCTTTAACTTGTCAATGCCGGCAAATGACCACGGTATAAGCGGGATAATGCATCGCTAGCCGTGCATCAAACGATTTTTTCCGCTTCGCGTCGGGTGGTTCTTGGCCTCAACGTTGTGCATTAAAATCGTTTGATGCACGGCTAGCGATGCATTATCCCTTGCATATATTGTAAACTTTATACATAATACTATACATATACTATACTGGGCTCGCAAAATTTCTAAATCCCTGGGAGCCCTTCGGGCATGTACTCTTCAGATTTTGGTTGCCCGAAAATTAATTTAACTAGCCCAAATAAAAAATTATAGAAAATTAGATAGGTGTCTAAATGTCAATCAAAAACTTTTTCAGTACACAAATATCAAGGAAGGAATTTAATTTCATTATTTACAGGGTTAGAAAATATCTGCAGAATTTTTAAAAATCAATTTAAGGCGATTTATGACCCTTTTTAAGAGGTGCACAAGTAAAATCAACACAGTATGAGTGGGGTTGGACAATGTCTATGCTATCATATTAAGCCATAAAATGACAAGATTTACAGTTTAGATACAGGTTTTCACAAAAACAAAAATCTTATAAAATGACATTTCAGCCTTTAAACAATTTTTATTAAAAGGGATAAGTTAAACATTTAAATTATTATATAAATTTAAAACTTCTAAATATTACAGTCTTAATTGTTTAGATTTTTAGTAGGCACATTAACTTCTTTCACACTTTCACACATTAACTTCTTTTAGAAATACTAATTCATTCTCTGCCACGAGGTGGATTCCCTGGGAACGGCTGTACACAAAGCAGCACCGCGCTCATAAACACTGCTTCATCAGGCATTTTATAGGCAAGATGAAATGAAAATGTCAATGACACATTTCTGAGGACAGTCATTTCCCTTCAGAGACACATTTACATAAAAACATCCGCGCTGTGTTTTGACTTTGAAACGTGCAGCACTCATATTTATTCAATGACATAATTGCCTTTTGAAGTTTAATCCAGCCATATCGCGATTCTTGTCTTTCCGTCCCCTACTGTAAGACCTCTTGAAATTATAATTAAGACTTTTCTTATACCATTTAACGTATTTACAACTTTTTACGGCCTTAGATTTGATTGATTTGACAAAATATATTTAAGTATTTTACTATAATATATATATATGTAAGTAAAATACTTAAATCTATTTTGTATATTATGTAGTTTATATTATTTGCCCATGAACCTGTATTCAGTTTTATAGGTTTTAAAGAATAAATATCATTCAGCACTTCTTTCATTAGTCACTGAATAACAGACTCCAGAGTCACTGTGCAGCGGCGGTTATTTCCTCAAACGGAGGACCTTGCTGTTACTGCATGGTGGATTTCATTTAGATTTATTCCCCAGAGGTCTCAGTACTTAGAAGTGTAGATTTGTATGATGTGAGGGAGCATTGGCTTTGTAAAACACAATTAGCGCCTCAGCCAGAAGCCTGTGAGAGTGTACAGGGAATGTGTGGTTTACTGGCGTATCGATTACGTCTCGCTCACGCTCGCCAGCCGAGGACTCGATACCGTCACAGAGACGTGTGATCGATTGAAACGCCGAGGCTCGGAGGCGTCTCTTTGTCTAAGAAAAGAATCGCAGCCTGTCCAGAATTCCAAACGACTCCTTACGGAAGCGACAGATCTTTTCCAGTCACCTGTAGATGGGGAAATCCATCCAAGCTGGAGAGACAGAGAAACACATTGTATCTGTGAGCGTAAATATAGACGCTCCAATGTTTCGAGATTCATCTGAAGGTTCATTTAGTGAAGATTCATTTCAATTTTGAGGCGACGACTTGACAAATAGAGAATGAAGTGGGAACAAAAGAGCTGAGAGGGAAGAAAGACACGAAGAAGAACGAGCAATATCTCGCTTCAGTATAATAGAGGTGTGACTCTATTGCTCTCGTATTTTCTCTCTTTGCCCCCTTTCCATTTATTCAAGACTCCAGGGTCGCAGATAGACGAAATGAGTTTCTTCAATGTAATTCTGTGTTTGGGGAAAGTTCACATGGCTCAAAAATAGACAGAATAGCATAAAGGAGAGAGGAGAAGTGAAGTAACGGCAACAGAAATACCTCAGACGCCTCTGAAAGATGAAAAATACAGCTGCCAGGTTATCCACTGCACTTCCATTGTTCGGACAAATTGTGTTACAAAGTAGTTCAAGGGATAGTTCACTCAAAAATGAAATTTTGCCATCATTTACACTTTGTTGTTCCAATCCTGTATGACATTCTTTTCTTTCAACGGTACAAAAAATGTACTGTGTCCAAGATGATAAATATCTTACAATGAAACGACGCAGAGGGGCTGTCAATCTCCAGAAATAACAAAAACGGCTCCAAAAGTGCCACTATCACTATATTCCAAGTCTTCTGAAAGTGAACAAAAGCTTTGTGTGAGAAAGAGACTGACGTTTGAATTATTAGTTAAAAATACACCTCGCTAAGGCCATGTCACGCCGCAACATACGATAAATGGTATGTTTTCCACAAGTTTTGTCCTCTTAACATGGAAAATATAAGTTTATTGTGTGTCGCAACATGTCTTGTTAGGGCACGTCTTAGCGAGGGGAAGATTTTTCGAACCAGCCGCGATGGCGAAGTGCTAAAAGCAACAGTTGACTCTATTTTAGGACAGACAAATTGCTTTTCTAGAGTCATATTACATTGTGTCTGGTTAGGAAACATGATACAACTCTACATCGTTACAAACAATTGAATATAATGCACCATGGCAAGCAGTGTTGGGGAAAGTTACTTTTAAAAGCAATGCATTACAATATTGCATTACTCCATAAAAAAGTAACTAATTGTTTTGCATTAGTAACTAATAGTTTTGCGTTACTTTTTATAAGCCAAAAGTTATATTTTTGGTAACTGTAAGGGCCCTTTCACACCAAAAGTGAAATTAATAAGCCTCAGGCTGAGGGTAGTGCCTCTGCTCCCAATTTCTCTTAACATGGGGACAGGAGAGGTGTCAGTGAGTAATTGGGAAACAAAGTAACTTGCGTTACTCGTTTGAAAAAGTAATTTTGATATTTTGATGTAAATTTAAACGTAATGAGTTACTTTACTAGTTACTTGAAAAAAGTAATCTGATTACGTTACTTGTAATGCATTACACCCAACACTGATGGCAAGTCAACGACAACAACAGCATTGGTTCTCGTCTGTCTTGTGATTGATTGTTGCTTGATGTGCCATATTTGAATATATAAACATTTTAACAAGTATTTGTCCTCTTAAAGGGGTCATCGGATGTAAAATTCACTTTTCAAGTTGTTTGAACATAAATGTGTGTTGGAAGTGTGTGTACACATCCATCCTATAATGATACAAATCCACCCAGTGGTTTTTTTAAATCCCTATTTTAAAATCCCCTTTCTCAAATCAGGCTGTTCTGAGATTCCTGTCAGAATGACGTAGTTCTGTACAGACCGCTCCCACGATAGTTGATTGACAAGACCGTCTTACCTTAGACCCGCCCTGAGTGAGCTGTGAGCTGTCCGCCATTGTGTCGACTCGACTCCGGTGCTGGGGAAGACAAGATGTCTCAGATTAAGCGATTGAGGCATTATGTTGTTGGATGTAATAATGAATATAGCAGTCGTCATTTACTCCCGACATCTGAGCCGCTGAAGATGCAGTGGATTACGTTTGTTTTTGAAGGGAATGCGCCCCCTGATCTACCTAAATGCATCTATGTTCGCACGATTCATTCGTGATCCAGCCTCACCTACAGAAGAAGTGAGTATAAGGGTTTTTAATGAATCTTTGCAAATCGCCTTTCCTAATAATGTGCTAATTAGCAAGTTTCATGATGAATGCGGCTAAAGTAAACAGTCCCTCAGAGAGCGGCTCGGAAGAGAGGGGCGGGGTCAGCAGAGCTCATTAACATTTAAAGGAAAATGCTACAAAACGGCTTGCTCTGACAAGAGCTGTTTTTGACAGGTTTAAAAAGGTGTTTTTTACACTACCATTGAGAAATTTTAACCAAACTATGTTACAGACTTTTCATTAAGACCCTAAAGAATCATATCAACTTGTGGAAAATGGGCATCCGATGACCCCTTTAACATAGAAAACATGGATTAACATGAAAAAGATATGTTCTTTGCGTGTCGCGGCACATCTGGTTAGGAGGAGGGGAGCGATTTTTCTAGCTAGCTGTGATGATGAAACGCAACAAGCAACAGTTGATTCGATGTTTGGAACAATTGATTTGGTTTCATGTACTGTGATTTGGCTGTGATTTGCGATTGATTTTGTTGCGTTTTGTACCTGTCGCATCTGGTGTGAACAGACATATTGATTGTCACCAGAGTTGTATCACATCGTATCGCATCGGTTAGGACATGGTGTAAAACTATTAATCTTTACGAACATTTCGCGATAAGTTGCTTGTCTTGTGATTGATTTTTGCTTGATGCGACATATTTGAATGTAGTAAACATGGCCTAAGGGAACATTTTCATTTTTCGCAATTGTAACTTGAGCAAGTTTTCAAGTTCTGATTATAAAATCAGCTATTAAGACAACAAACAGCAGCATTTTCATTGTTTACATCTATACAGTGAAAGTCAATGAAGTCCAAACATTCTTTAAAATACCTTATTTTGTGTTCTGCATAAGAAAGAATGTCATGCAGGTTTAGAATGACACAAGGGAGTGAAGGTCTTCCAGAATTAAGTTTTTTGGGTGAACTATCCCTTTAAGAGTTTCACCCAATGGACAATAAAACAAACAAAAAAAATCCCATAGACATACACTGAAAGGATGACTCCATCCATATCTGGAGACTATGAGTGGACTCTTTTGACTCAGACCAGCAAGCAAACACATACAAACACCCTGAATACCCGATTATAAACTACACAACAACGCCCTGTAGTCAAAAGATTTCCATAAGCACATTCACATTTTTCCCTTTAGCGAGTGGATGTTCTGTGGAGCTCATGCAGAAAAATGGGTCATCTGTGTAAATAGAAATCTTCTAGCTGTAAGGCATTATGGGTATCCCTCCCACTATTTTGGAGGGAAACGGTACTAGTGGAATAATCATGTGTCCATCTCATTTTTAATCTTCTTATGTCCACTTTGATGCATCTTTTATTTTTCAAAACATTTGTTAAAAGAAGTGTGCTAAATTGTATTGAATGTGCACTTGTAGTGTACTTCAGATCTTAAAAGTCTGTTTTCAAGAAACTACTTGCCGATAATTTTAATGAAAAAGGCTATTTGAGTGTACTTATAGAGTTCACTTTTTAAGTTTCTTAACCCACTTGAGTAGATTTTGAAAAAGAGCATGTAATAATGTCAAATTAAACATTTTACTGTAAATAACCTTTTAAATCATGTTTTGATAATTGTTGTTGTACTTGAAAGAAGTATAATTATTTTGACATGTTAAAGGGATAGTTCACCGTCGTTTACATATGTGATACTCTCCAAAATGGCGGTATAGTGTGACGCGGAGGAGACGAATTGTTGAATAAAGTCATTATTTTTGTTTTCTTTGCACACAAAAAGTATTCTCGTAGCTTCATAAAATTACGGTTGAACCACTGATGTCACATGGGTTATTTTAACAATCTCCTTGCTACGTTTCTGGACATTGATTGTGTTAAGATCCTTGCTGTCTATGGAGGGTCTGAGAGCTCTCGGAATGCATCAAAAATATCTTAATTTGTGTTCCGAAGATTAAATAAGGTCTTACAGGTTTGGAACGACATGACGGTGAGTAATTAATGACAGAATTTTCATTTCAGAATTTTCATTTTTGGGTGAACGAGCAGAAACGTTAGTAAATCGCATTGCGTGATTCATTTGAATACTCTCCTCCCATAAATTTTGTGTCTGAAAGGGAAACTCCTACAAATGCATATTCAGTAATGTCAGGTGCAAAAATAACTGTCCACACCTTTTCAGCGCTAATTCTTCACTGTGCGTCTTTAGTAAATCCTGACAGTACTATTTTAACGCCAAAAGACAGTTTGCGATTGCGCAAGTTGTTAGTAAATCTGGCCTATAGCACATGTAAAGTACTTGATTATAATTTGATCAGTAGTGTGTTATACAGTATTACACTTAAAGTTAATATATTTTAAATGTACTAAATTGTAACTTCATTATTACGAATATATTTCAATACATGACCAGTGTTGCGGTTAACACATTACAAGTAACTTGAGTTAGGTAATTAGATTACATTTTTCAAATAACTAGTAAAGTAATGCATCGCTTTTTAATTTACAATAAAATACTGAGTTACTTTTTCAAATAAGTAACGCCAGTTAGTTTGTTTTCTCATTTCTTGACTGACAGCTCTCGTGTTGCCATGTTGAGAGAAATCGGGAGTAAGTGCAGAGGCGTTGTGTGCACTGTGTGAACATGATGCTTACTGTAGTAGGCTGCTAGACTAAATGTGAACATGCTTTTACTCATCTCAGTAACAGATTCAGTATTCCTCAAAATGAATAAAAACAGTGAAATGCAACCTCAGAATATGACACAAAAAAGTAAAAGGCGCCTTTGCTCTTATTTTCTTCTAAACCACTAGATGGCATAAAAACTTGGCGTAGCACTTTCCAAAACATCTGCTTTTCAAGATGCTCGTGCAAATGTGGCTGATCCCTAACGCGATCGCGAGCAGCGCAAAGTTGATTCTGTGCTTATTTGATCTAATATTTGATGTTTTTTTTTAAATGTTGTAGATTTAAGTAGCAAATGAGAATCACTAAAATGATTATATTATATTTTGAGACAAAGGTCTTCTTAATGATTTTCAGTTTTGTTTAAGATAAACAAAAAAAGCAACAGTTTTTAAATAATGAAAGAATATGTAAAAGTATGGTATTTGGGGTAAAAAGCGTCCCTACTGTTGGGGCTAAAGGCACAATTATTAACATGATAATTAATAGAAGGCTGACTTTTCCATTTGTTGACATGACATGGTAAGATTCAGAAGGTAAATATCATATATTATATTGGGTGTCCATATTAGAGATAATCATTAGAATGAAACCATCATATTTAAAAACAAACATGTGTGGGGTAAAAGGCCCCTCTTGCCACCTCATACATTTATAAGATTTTTAAACAAAATAAACGACTTGTTTGATTTATTTTCACAAAAACCTATTGCTCCATTAATGTTCAATACAAACGGATATATTTTTTCTGCAATCATTCACTTTGCACGCAGTGAAAAGCTATTTTTTTCTTAGGGTGTGCCTTTAGCCCCTTTGTACCCTACTCTTTTAAAAGTACCCTAAAGTGTCTTCTTCACAATGAAAGCTGTGATTTGTATTGAACTTAAACACGTTGACTCTAACAAGTGCGCTAGCAAGAAGTTTCCACCCAGTGTTTTCTCTTACCCTCACATTTTCCTGTAGTCACCTTCAAGTGGAAATATACTGTAGCTTTGGCCTCTGGAGGCAGATGCACAAACACACACACACACACACAACACATCTTTGTCCACTAATCCCTGCGAGAGGCAAGTTGTGTTTGGCAGCGGAGGTGATTAGCATTGGCCGAGTCACACGTGTGTTGATGCTGACGGCCGCGCAATGTGTGCGCCAGTAAACACGCTCCTTTTGGCGAAAAGTGTGGGGAATCTGGAGCTCTGCAGGACTTTGTTGGTCAGTGTGTGTGTGAGAGAGAGATGAATGAAAGGAGTCTTTGAGGGCAGCGGGGATCGTGGATGATCCAGGAGGCATTATGATTCATTACATCGATGTGTGATGTGAAGAGAAGCGAGAGAGATGCCACACATGACAATTAAAGAGAGGCATGCTGGGATGAGTGCTGGAGATTTCATTCTGGATCACTGCTTCAAAAGCACGCGTTAGTTTCCGAGGTTTGGTGGGGAAATCGCTGTGCTTGCCCTGTGGGTCAAGGAAGGGATGTTTTGGATTGTATATATATAAAAAGATTTGATTGTAAGAAGTGATATTATTAAGGTTTATTGGAGGGAACAAAACCTTTCTGAATGTTTTAAAGGGGTCACATCATGAGGAGTCAAATTGCCATTAAAAGTCTTCATTGCACTAAAAAAACTGAGTGCAAAACTTCTTCCAAAAGATTTTATAACTGATTTAAGACTGTGTTTATGAGGTAACTCGCCAAAACCATGTATTTTTACAACATTGTGTGTGGTTTTGTCCATTGAAGCGCTGGCGCGCTGTCTGAAGCGGCTCAGTTTATGAGTAATGTTACAGCCAAACGCGCAGATTTTCAAACTATACTTCCTGCTTTGATAAAAATCTTCGTCCAGTGTCGGCGCCAGAAGTTATGACCGATAAACTTGTTTAAACTAACGTTAGAAATGTGGATATCTCATAACTCCCTCACATAAGCGCTTGTCAAAACTGCCATCTATTGATGTTGCGGTCTCCAGTAGATTGTTGTTATTGCGTCTCTCGCTTTTCTTTTTGGCTGGCCCGGGCCAGTGTTGCCACCAGTGGACAAACTAATTAGTGCAAGAACAATTGAAGGCGAATGTGCAACCTGCGTACTCTTCCTCGGGCCGGATGAAGATGATTGACGGGCCGGATTGGGCCCTCGGGCCGCCAATTGAATAGCCCTGCTTTAGATATTTTCTTACAGCCACGTTCTAATTTGTGAAGATGAATAATCATTTGCTGCACATCAGAAATATATTCTTTGGATTTACTACTTGTGATGGATGATTAAGGGAATTTGGCCTTTGTGTTCCTCATATTTATAATCCTGTGAAACAGAAAGCCATGGCTGCATAATTTCATGTTTG
Source organism: Schizothorax lantsangensis (assembly GCA_027422415.1). Lineage (NCBI taxonomy): Eukaryota > Metazoa > Chordata > Actinopteri > Cypriniformes > Cyprinidae > Schizothorax > Schizothorax lantsangensis. The sequence goes on along the minus strand of CM049854.1, from coordinate 8,998,734 downwards.
TAGTCACTCAAAATTGACTGTGCTGAAAATTGTAAACATGAATGGGAATATACTTTAGAGATATTTTACTCATAAGATTTTCTAGGGGTACCAGTAATTGTGGCCATTATTAGAGAAAAACATTTATTTCATAATGTGATTTTTTTTTTTCCTGACTTTTTAAAGATCAAATTGATTAACAATGCAGATTTATTTTCACAGCTTTCTTTGATCATATTTATCAAGGGTACCAACAATTCTGACCATGACTGTACCACTTGATATTAAATGTAAACATTTATTTGAAAAACACACTCGTATGTTATTGACCCAGATATATATACCACCCACATGTACACAACTATTTGTTGTTCAGAAGCCTCACCTGTACAGTCATGGTCAGATAATGAGAAATAAAAAATAAAAATACTAGAACAATTATTACGAGTAAAGAAAAAAAAGTCTATTATTATAAAATTTAAATGAAAAAGGATAATATGAAAGGAATAGTTACCCAAAAATGAAAATTTGCTGAAATTGCAAGATGTAGATGAATTTAGCATTGCATCACTTGTTCACCAATGGATCCTCTGCAGTGAATGGGTGCCGTCAGAATGAGAGTCCAAACAGCTGCTAAAAACATCACAACAATCCACAAGTAATCCACATGTCTCCAGTCTATCAATTAACATCTTGTTAAATGAAAAGCGGTGTGTTTGTAAGAAACAAATCCATCAAGACGTTTTAACTTTAAACCATCAATTCCAGCATAATAATGCTTCCCTCCAGTGAAAAAGTTCACCCCTTTTGTCTCTCACATCAAAATCCACCCACATATTTGTTTAGAACTTGATCTGTGCATATTTCCCTCCTGATTTGGATTAGATGACTTTTTTCACTAATCAATATGAATTCAAGGACTCGTATTTTAGCTGGAAGCAATGGTTTAAATTTAAAATGCTTTAATGATGGATTTGTTTTTTGCTAACACACAGCTTCTTGTTTCAAAAGATGTTAATTGATGGACTGGAGTGGTGTGGATTACTTGTGGTTTATTGTGATGTTTTTATCAGCTGTTTGGACTCTCATTCTGACGGCACCCATTCACTGCAGAGCATCCTTAGGTGAACAAGTGATGCAAAGCTACATTTCTCAGAATCTGTTCCTGTGAACAAACAAACTGTTCTTTAAAATCTTGGATGGCCTGAGGGTGAGTACATTTTCAGCAGATTTTCATTTTTGGGGGGTGAACTATTCCTTTAAGTAAGTGAAGTCTCATTTAGCAGATGATTTTATGTAAACCAAATTACACATTGATTACATTACTACATCAATGAATCCTTTGGTTTGTTCTGTGTTTCAGCTGGGATCTGAATGGACCGCACCAGGAGAGTTTACCAAGTTCAGGTCTCAGGTTTCCAAGTCTGTGCAGTAAGTACATACTGTATTCACACAATCACATCTTAGGATGCTTTGAATGAATTTATCGCGCTGTGGGAAATTGTATTGTGCAGATTGAGATCATTAATACAGAAATGTGCATGCTGTGTATGTTTGTGTGTATCACTTCCTCTTGTATTGTCCAATCAAGGGCCTCAATTCCTCCTTTGTAAACAAACTGCCCACACTCATGTCTATTGATGCAGTTATTTTACCCCTGATGGTGTTGATTGGGTTGGTAATTGGAGGAAATTGCTGGCCTTTATCTGATCGGGCATTTAATGATCGCCTTCCTCTGCTCGGCTCAAAGCGCTTGCATCATTTACAGCCGTACGACTGCTGTGATTTAAATATCACATCGAAGAAAGAGCAGTGTCACTTCAAAGATAGAAACACCTTTTCCGCTTCAAATAAGCAGCATCCGAATGGTCGATTAGCATATCGTATTTCTAGTCTTTCCATAAAAAGCCTGTTTCAGCCAGCAAGCCTTTTTAATTCAGCACTCTGCACTAATTCTCCATTAATAATGGCTTCAAATGGATCTGCTGGAATTAGCAGTGGGGTTGTTTCCATATGTGTGGCTGTAAAGTGATCCATAGCCTGGCCTTTATCTTGAGTGTATTTAATAATGCATAAACTAATCCGACCTCATTTCGTGAACCTGAGTGTATAGATAGTAACCTCTGAGGCACATTTTTAGATTTGTACTCCAGCAGATAATGCGCTGCCTAGATGATTTAAGCCTTTATATTTAGGAATTCCATTTCCATTTGTAAAAGTACAGGATTATAGACATCTGGGGTGCCAGATTGAGGCTGTGTGTAATTTGACAATCTTGTATAATTCCACCTTGTTGGTACTTGTTTTGTGGCTCTGTGATTATATGGATAATGTAAATGTCTCATATTCTCATATATGAAGCTTATAAATGTACACTGGTATTCAAGGGTTTGGGGTCAATAAGATTTTTGAATAATTTTATTCTGCAAGGATGTGTTAAATTGATCAAAAGTGATAGTAAAGATGTTTGTAGTGATACAAAATATTTCTTTCAAATAAATGCAGTGTTTTTTAAACGTGCAACTCGTCAAATAATCCTGGAAAAAGTTAAATAAATAAAATAGTGCTGTCAAATGATTAATCGCGATTAATCGCATCCAAAATAAAAGTTTTTGTACTGGGTTTATTTATTATATATATATATATATAAATACACACACATACAGTATATATTTTGAAAATATTATATTTCATATTATAGATAAATATATTTAATATATAAACATAACATATTTTTCTTAAATGTATACATGCATGTGTTTGTATTTATATATACATAATAAATATACACAGTACACACTCATATATTATGTAAACAAAAACTTTTATTTTGGATACGATTAATGGCGATTAATCGTTTGACAGCAACTAAAATAAATAAATGTTAAAAAAAATTCATGGTTTCCAAAAAAAAAAAATTCAACATTGATAATAATCAGAAATGTTTCTTGAGCAGCAAATCATCATATCAGAATGATTTCTGAAGGAAATGGAGTAATGATGCTGAAAATTCAGCTTTGATCACAGGAATACATAACATTTTAAAATATATTTAAATATAAAGCTGTTATTTTGAATTGTAAGAATATTTTCCAATATTACTGATTTACTGATTATGGAGTATTTTTGATCTAGTAAATGCAGTCGTGGTGCAAATGATTTCAAAAGTATAAAAAAAAAAATTACTGACCCCAACTTTCGAACAGTACTGTATATAAATATAATTTAAATACTTTATCAGTATATTTAATGCAAATTAGATATATTATTTTTTTTAATTATATGTAAGGTATTTTGACACTTAAGCTACGCTTGATCATATTTGATCAAAAACACAATATCTGCATAACTCAATCGAGCTATTCTAATCAAATTTGAATGTGCATTCTAAGAAATGAATTAATCAGATATAAATGAGCACAAATAAATCTTATATAATTAATTTTATCCCACATTTATTAAGGTGACACAACAGAAAAGTGGTAGATCTGTACTGTATTATGGGTTTACCAAATTAAAAACACAGAACAAAATTCGAATGCCGTTTTCTGACACACAGCACACTCACCTGCTCTTGACCGTTGGCTGTGAGTCACTAAAGAGCATTTGATTTTTCTGCATTATTCATCCAGTGTATTGCCTGCAAGTGTTTCACCTATTACTGCCCTTGACGTGGGGCTGGATGGAGGAAGTGCCCCCTCGGGAATGACACTATGATCCCAGACCTGAATAGGAACACAGCATTTAACCCTCCTTCTGCACCAACTGATGTTTTTTTTTTTAATGAAGACTACTGAATGGAGATGTTTAGGAAAGTCTACAGAGAGGGCAAGAAAACAGAGCAAAGCACTAAACCCATTTTGAGATGATTAAAAGCAAATTTGCCAACATGAAGGCTTTTATTATAATAAACTCGCTGTTAATGTTTGCCATAAGTCCAGGTATTCTTTGTTCATCTCTTGTGATGTGTGCTATGAATTACAAGGCTTATCCATTACTGGTGGATGCTAATAATGTCTTAATTACTTTATTTTTTAATCAAGGAGATCCATAATTAGCCTCAGATTAGATATGAAAGAACAACCCACGTTATATGATGAATATCAGCCAGTATAATAATATTAACTGCATTGTTTTATCCATATTTTCACTGTCATCCACGAAGGTTCATAACAATATCAAAGAAACATGCTGTTGTTTCTTATAGTTTAATCTTTAATCAGAACTTCTTGAGGAACTACTTATTCAATGCTGTTGTGCAGCCATTTAGGCAAGGCAAGGGAAGTTTATTTATATCGCACATTTCATACACAGTGGTAATTCAAAGTGCTTTACATAAAAGGAAGTGAAATAGTCATTAAAAATAATAATAAAAACAAGGAATTAAAAATATATAATAATCACAACAATAAAAACAAAATTATATAAAAATTGATTTAAAAAGAATTAAAAACATTTAAGAATAGAAAATGATTATAAATAGTGCAATCAGTTTGGACGTAGCACAGTGCTCATTCAACAAATGCATAGCTAAACAGATGAGTTTTGAGTCTGGATTTAAATGTGGCTAATGTTTTAGCACATCCGGGGCCTCATTTATAAAGCGTGCGTACGCTCAGATTTAATCTTAGAGTGTGCGTACGCTTAAATCCACGCCAACGTTCCTTTTTATAAAAACGGTCTTTGACGTGGAAAAGTGCTTAGCGTCACGTCAGGGTCTGAGCAGACGTACGCACTTTTTATTGTCGGAGTATTGCAGGTTTTTTAAAATATAAGCTGTTCTTGCAGCTCGCTGTTCTAAATTATGATATTTTAAATTTATATGTTACTTTTATATGTTAATGATATTAATTAGGAGTCCTTTACAAGCAGAAAGCTGAAACCAGTCAATTGCGCGCAAGTTCAAGATAATTTGCGATTCATAGATTTCACATCTGAAAGAGACGCGTACGCGCGATTTCTGTTCGTACGTTCATTCTATGAATTGCACATACGCATATCTTAGAAATGATCGTAAGATCAAATTTAGGATGGTTTCTGCCCAACATTTTATAAATGAGGCCCCTGATCTCTTCTGGAAGCTGGTTCCAATTGTGGGCGGCATAATAGCTAAAAGCGGACTCCCCTTGTTTTGTGTGAACCCTTGGTATTTCTAACTGACTCGATCCTAATGATCTGAGTGGTCTGTTAGGTTTATATTCAGTGAGCATATCTGCAATGTATTTAGGTCCTAGGCCATTGAGAGATTTATAAACAAGTAAAAGTACTATAAAATCAATCCTAAATGTAACTGGAAGCCAGTGTAAGGACCTGAGGACTGGTGTGATGTGCTCAGATTTTCTGGTTCTAGTCAGAATCCTGACAGCAGCGTTCTGGATGAGCTGCAGCTGTCTAATGGTCTTCTTTGGAAGGCCGGTGAGGAGACCATTACAATAATCCACCCTGCTGGTGATAAAGGCATGAACAAGATTCTCCAAGTCTTGACTGGAAACACACATCTAACTGTTAATTTCATCAATGCATTGGCAGAGGGAGTAAATGGGGCTATAGTCATTTAGAGATAAGGCTAGGTAAATCTGGGTATCGTCAGCATAGCTGTGATAGGCAATTTAGTTCTTTCTCATTATTTGACTTAGTGGGAGCATATACAAGCAAAACAGGAGTGGTGAAAGAATTGAGCCTTGTGGGACTCCGCATGTCATGGATGTCCACTTAGACTTATGCTCTCCTATACTCACATAATAACCTCTCCCTTCTAAGTATGACATGAACCATTTGAGTACCATCCCAGAAAGCCTGACCCAGTTTTCCAGTCTCTCTGGAAGTATGTTATGATCGACAGTGTCAAACGCAGCACTAAGATCTAGTAGTACCAGCACTGATATTTTGCCAAAATCAGAATTGAAGCGAATATCATTTATTATCTTAATAAGCGCGGTCTCTGTGCTGTGATGTGCTCGGAAACCAGATTGAAAATTATCCAGGGATCCATTTGAGTTTAAGTAGTTGTTCAGCTGATTAAAAACTACCTTTTCAATAATCTTACCTATGAAAGTAAGATTTGATATTGGTCTATAGTTGCTCAACATTGTGTTATCAAGATTGTGCTTTTTCAGAAGGGGCTTAACAACTGCAGTTTTCAGGGAGTTTGGAAAAGTCCCAGAAAGAAGTGAGGCTTCTAAGAGATCTGCTTCTAAACAGTTAAGCACACTTTTGAAAAAAGATGTGGGAAGTGTGTCAAGATACCATGTTGACACACCATCCATTGATATAAAAACACACATTCAAAACTTCTTCCCACTTCTGGCAATGACAAATTTTAGCATGTTTTGCCCTAAAGTGAATGAAGCTGTTTAGATGAAGTCGCAAGAATATAAAAGTTTTCTTAAGTTCAAAAGCTTTATAGTGAGCTGCCATGCTGTCTACTGCCTACATAGGCAGCCTATATCTGGGTGATTCTTAGACTATGGGCACTTTTATGTTCTTTGGTCATATTTTTAAAAATACATATAATTTTGGACGAATTCCTCTTTCTTTGTCAAACTAACAATAAAACCACCTTAAAAACTTTTTACTACCTTTCTATTATGATTTTTTCATACTTTTCAACCTCCTTATAAGGGTCAAAATCACTGTTTTCTCCTTGTCGCACACCCAGACTTTTAAACTTCAACAATGAAAATACATTTTAAAAATATGACATATCTGGTAACTATTAATGTACCTGAATTAAGCACTAGTAAAATAATTAAAATACATTATAGTATTTAATGTGAGACCACTATCAATATTACTTATACAAAATATAGATGTCGCACAGTATTTGTGTAATTTCCACCACAACACTGTTATGTCCCTTTAAAAAGTTTATGTGAAAGATTGTTTAGGTGGTTTCTATGGAAATGTTCAGTGACATCAGAGCACATGTTGGACATGGAGGGAATTTAAATTTTCATCAACAACATATGAAGAAAAATCAAGGTAAATATTGCTTAATCAGTTAATATATTTATTCTACGTCATTTCCAAACATGCTGTACCTTCAAGGGTGTTTTTAAAAAGCTAAAGATTTTAAGTTAAATAAGAGTATTTTACATACATGAAATGCTAAGTATTAATTCAAAGCTAATCAGTGAAGCTATCTTCCATTTTTTCACAAAAAACAGTCATTTCCACCACACTGCCTCTGTGGTGGAAATTACATTTATCGTTACAAAGTGCAATTGATATGTTTAATGACTTTGTGAATTGAGTTTAATGAGTGTGATGAGTTTAAGACTTTTTCTAATAAATATATCTGCAGTTTCTCTACATTCACATTAATTCATTGTCATTTCCACAACACCCTGTCATTTTCACCACCACCCTGTCATTTCCATCACCACACATTTTTTTAAAATATTTAAAAAGTTCTCATCACACATTAAAAATGTATCCACAATTTATGAGATCATACTTAATATAAAATTTCAAGTTATTTATTTTCTAATAAGCTCTTAACCAAACCAATATTAAATTTCAGAGTGTGACAGGTGTACAGTTCAGCATTTGGTCCTTAGGGCAGTTAATTTATCTCATTGACAAATGTATAATTATTGTACATTGTGGAAAAACTGGTAAAACTAGTTACAAAAATGATCTTAGACAATTCTTGAGTGGCATAAGTTATTCTATATTTAAATAACTAATTAAATAAGCTGTATATTGAGATGTGGTGTAAATGACATTTGTTCATTGCAGGTCGGAAAAATTTAAAATATTAACAATTTCTCTTGTAATCTAAGTTTGTCCTCTTACAGACGTTAAAACTAGACAAATTATTTAAACTTATGAGACTGTGTTACGTGACTTTTGAACAAGTTTTTTTATTCGACTTCACAAGGCTAAAAGTGCCCCTAGTTGAAGAAACGCCCATCTAAGACAGCATCCTAATTGAAATGGAGCCTCATTAGTGACTAATTTAAAATATTAAGGGAGCAACTGGAATTGCTCCTCACCCTAGTCTAGACCTACAATGAATTCCAATAGAGTTTGCCATTAGCATGTTGCTAAGCTAACACTTGAGGTTGTAAAGGGTTAGTTCTCACAGAAATTAAAATTAAGTCATCGTTCCAACACCGTATGCCCCTTTTCAGTTTGGGACTGAAATTTAAGAAATGTCCTTCTCACGCTTCTCCATATAATAGCAGTGGATAGAGACCAGCATCAAACTTTAAAAAAATAAATGAATGAATATCACAGAATGTTCCCATGCAATGCTATATATGTTGTAAGTGTTCTGGGGGTATATGGGAACAAACAAACCAAAATTTAATTGGTGTTCTGTACACAACTGTGCGTTCATGAGACTCTTTTAGCAACTCTGTTCACACCGACTCACCCAGAAAAAACACATGAGTGCACTGTTTTGACAAATCAAGATTAATAAAAACACAACAAAATTCCATCCATGTACTTTCTTCTCTGAGGTAAATATATCTGTTGTGCTCTTCGCAACAAGTTATCATGTTCATCTGTCAACTGACAACTGAGTTTCACTCTGGAGATATTCAACTGTATTCAAAAGTGAAGAAAGTAAGCATTGTATTTGACATTATGCTTTTATTCATCTTTATTTCTTGTAATTTGTTTGCTTTCCTGGGCGAGTTGGAGCGAACTGCTGTGCTAATGAACAGAATCCAATGGCCAAGATCAGGATTTTTGTTAAATAATACACTAATTTTTGGTTTGTTTTTTACCAAACCCCATTGTTTTCTCCCAGAACATATTTTTTTAAATCTCGTTTTGTGGTCTGAAAAAGAAAGAAAGGCATACTGTATTGAAACAACACAAGGGTGAGTAAAACTCACATTTGCACAAAAGTGTTCTGCTTTGCACAGTAACGTTTTCCCACAAATGATTCTTGTTGAGTGTGACATTAGCATGTTGTTAAGCTAACAACTGGATACTCACATTTAGTGTTTTGCTTGCGAAGTGCATGATAACCTTGTCCTACAATTGATTCCTGTTGGGTTTAGCTTTAGCCTGTTGCTAAGCTAACAACCAGATGTTTAGTTTACAAAGTGCATTGTAAACTCATCCCACAATTGATTCTAAACGTTAGCATACATTTTCATGTCACTCGCGCAAATAAAATCATTGTGTAATTCTCTCCTCCATTTTCTGATACAACCGGACGTTTCAAACTTGACATGTAAATAAGCTTTTTTGCTGACTGGTTGTGCAACAATGGATCATGCGAATTTCACCTCAAGCGGAAGATGCGATTGAGGCGTATATCAGAATCAGAATCAGAATGAGCTTTGTCAACAGAATGACAGTGACAGAACAAAAGCACAGATAATAAAAAGAAGAATTAAAAATAGAACAAGTAAATAGGAAATAACAATATACAAATTGACAATTGTATGTACAGGTATATTACAATAGACAGTTTTGTATGTACAGGTATATTATGTGCAAATTTAAATGTAGACTAAGTATGTGTGTTAGATAAATAAGTGTATAAATAGTGTGTGTTCCACAATTATTGTCAAGTGTTCATGAGATGGATTGCCTGAGGGAAGAAACTGTTCTTGTGCCTGGTCGTTCTGGTGCTCAGAGCTCTGTAGCGTCGACCAGACGGCAACAGTTCAGAGAGGGAGTGTGCTGGATGTGAGGGGTCCAGAGTGATTTTGCTCACTCTGGATGAATACAGTTCTTGGAGAGTGGGGAGGGTTGTACCAATGATTCGCTCAGCAGTCCGGACTACTCTCTGTAGTCTTCTGAGGTCAGATTTGGTAGCTGAGCTGAACCAGACAGTTATTGACATGCAGCGGACGGATTCAATGATGGCAGAGTAGAACTGTTTCAGCAGCTCCTGTGGCAGGTTGAACTTCCTCAGCTGGCGAAGGAAATACAACCTCTGCTGGGCCTTTTTAACAATGGAGTCTATGTGAGTGTCCCACTTCAGGTCCTGAGAAATTGTGGTGCCCAGGAATCTGAATGACTCCACTGTCGTTACAGTGCTGTTCATGATGGTGAGTGGGGGGAGAGCGGGGGGTTTCTCCTGAAGTCCACTATCATCTCCACTGTTTTAAGCGTGTTGAGCTCCAGGTTGTTAAGACTGCACCAGACAGCCAGCTCCTTAACCTCCTGTCCGAAGCAGACTTGTCACCATCCTGAATATATATCGTGCATTCGCGGCAATTGCGTCGCCCAAATCACATCATTTGCACCGCCCGGTGCGAATTCGCATCTATTTGCGTCTTTGCACTGACTTTGAATGTAATCTAATCACGCGAATAATTAAATTAGCTTTTGGTGTGCACACATCATTAATTTGGCTTTAGCATTTTGCTAAGCTAACAACCAGGTGTTTCGTTTGTGAAGTGCATGGTAAATCCAAACCACGATTGATTCCAGTTGTGTTTATTTTTAACATTGCTAAGCTAACAACCACATACTCGCATTCACAATAGTATTTTGCAAGCGGAATAAACTTGAACCACAATTAAATCCAGTTGAGCTTGTCTTTAGCATTTTGCTAAGCTAACAACGTGATACTCTAAACAAAAATATATTGGTACACAAATACGTCATTATTTTTTCTACAGTATTTGAATAAAATATATACATTTTCAATAGACGTTTCTACCGAGCTCAGCGCAGTGCATTCTGGGACTGCATTTTCTGTAAATGATCCATGAAAAACTGCCTTAAAACTTAGAGAGAAGAAGGTATCTCAGGTCACCATAAGTATACTCTTTAGACAAACCTTCATGTCTTATCGAGACATAAAATCTCAGTATTTTTTTGTAACACAGCCATTATTTCAATAACACAATCCTGTCCTAAAGCGCAGAGATCGAAACAAGCAATGTCAGTAAAAAAATACAAATGTGTAGGCATAGTTAAGACTTTTCGCAATGCCGTTTATCATGATTACCGTGATCATAAATCAATGCCGTTATTGAGTTTGAGGAATAGAGAAAGAGAAGGGGAATGAAGGGTATTGATCGGAGGTTAAGCACTTTGCTTTTAAGCAGGATAGTTCATCCTGTAGAAGCAGGCATGAGTCTTGTCCACCCTTACAAAGCATTGATTAGATAAAGGTATCTTATCTAAGAGCACATCTAGCCGACACAAGAAAAGACAGACTTCTCTGCTGGCACCCATTCAGAGTGCACTCGCCTGCTTATATTGAGTTGAGCTGAGGACCTGCTTTTATGCTGAAGAACTCCAACCTGCGTGTGAATCAAGACGTGTTTACTGAAACATGTTTCTTTGATGAGAAAAATCTATTTACTTTGTCTATGTTCTTACTTCAAATTCTGTTATTACATGGAGAAACTTACATTTGTTTTCTGAGAGGCATTTAAATGGTGTCTCATCTTAGAACTGTTCAGAATGTCTCAAAGAAAGTATAAAAATGTCATAGGAGTCATTTGAGACTCAGGCTACAATGGTTGTGTTGTGCATTTTCGATTCATTAAAAGATCAGGTTCATAAAGAGTCATTTGTTTGTGAATCAGACTACTCCACTCGTGCTGATTTTTTTTTAATTCACTAAAAGAACAGGTTATTTCGAGTCATTTGTCTGTATGATCGTGCTGTATGTTTTTTATTCACAGAAAGAACAAGCTCATAAAAGTCATTTGTTTCTAAATCACTAAAAAAAGTATTTCATAAGAATTATTAGTTATTTAAGACTACACTTGTTCCACTGTATGTTTCTGATTCACTAAAAAGAACCGGATCATAAAAGTAATTTAGTGAATCAAACTACATGCTTTATGTTTTTGATTCACAAAGAGAACAGGCTGAAATGCGTAATTTGTTTGTGAATCAGTCCACTCTGGTTGTGACGTACTGTATGTTTTTGATTCAAGAAAAGAACAGGTTCATAAGAGTCATTTGTTTCTGCTTTACTATAAAAGTGTTTCATAAGAGTCATTAGTTAGCGAATCAAGACTACACTTCCACTGTATGTTTTAGACTCACTAAACAGGACCGGCTCATAAGAGTCATTTGTTAGCGATTAATTTTTCCAGTTTAACGCCATTAAAAATATTTAACGCAGTTAACTCAGGGGCGGAGCTAGGGTTGGCCACCCCACTCACAACTGCTGCTTCTGTCTCTTTTTTCTTGACAAGAATTGCATTTATTTAGATGCAGAACGTCTTTATGACCACATCAAACAGGAGAATTTTGTTCACTCCACTTCACCTCAGCATCAGGTGCGAGTCAAACGAGTGTGGAAATGGTACAGGTGATGAGGAGCTTCAGTAGAACGTCAGTGAACTGCGGTTGTCAGGCCGTATGTCAGTAAAACTCATTTTCCTGTCCTTTCGGACGTTATACTGTGCTCGTAGTGCATGCTCTTCTGTTGCACGCACAAATGCGCCGGTGCGCTGTATATCATTTCATATAACTGCGAAAAGAAACGACAAGCATGCAATGTCGTAGTTATATCATCAGTTAAATCATGAAGTTACCAAAAGGCGAATAAAGCTGCCTTAAAACTGTGCAGGTATGCAACCGCGTATTTGTTATATATGAGTCAAATTTAAGAACATGTCTCTGAAATGCAGTGGTTTTCAGAACTGTCCTGGAGCAGCCCAGCACTGTCTCCCTCATCTAACACACCCGATTCAACTCGTCAGCTCATTAGACTTAAAGACATGAAGTGGGTCAGAAAAGGTAAAGAATGAGGAAATACGATGTGTGTCAGATCCATTTCATGTTCAGCAGCAGCAGCTCTTAAAGTAATAGCAGCCAAAAAAAAAAACTTATAACCCAGCTGCTGTGATGTCTGTTAATCAAAGAACAAAAGAAAAAAAGCTTTTGTTGCTTTAAGGATTCTTCTATTCTTAATTTAGAAGTTTTAGTAGTGTTTGATAACTTTAGTCAATTTCTGTATATGTCCTACTTGCTAAAGGGCACAAGTAAATATGACATTTATTATAATGGGTTTATGTGAAGATCGCTTTAAAGCTGCAGTCTGTAACTTTTTTGATTAAAAATTATCCGAAATCAAAATTTGAGCAAGTACATAACCAGCCAGTGTTCAAAACTACCGCGTTACTTTAGCCCGATTCACAACAGTAAGCTTATAATATTGATTTCTATTTGGAGTGGTACTTACTGGTAGGAATTTGTGGGAAATTCAAGCAAGCTGCCACGTCATTATGTCACGTCTGTAAACATAAAGAAGTTGTCCCGGCTAGTAGGCTATAGCATGTGGGGATCCTGCAGGTGGTGGATCATTTATAGCCTTTTCTCACAGCAGCTGAAATAATTAAACTTATCATTTTGATGGCGATTGTAATCTAGAAAGGATTATGTGTTTATGAAACACGTGTATGAAATTAAATTATATTCCAGTTTTAAATGTGCTTCTGATTACAGATAGCCTGGGATTACACAAGATTTGTATTTTAAAGCGAGCCAGTTCGAAGAAAGAATAATTTGCTTTTTGGGTTAAAATATTTTTTTATGAAATTCAAATGTTATGACAGTTAGAGATTAGACTGTACAGAAATTTAAATTGAGATGCTAATACACACTATATATACATAGTCACACAATGCTGATGTTGTTAACATTAACAATTTGAGAACAAAATATAACAATAATAATAATTTGCACGGTTTGATCTAATATGAGCTAACCGATTGTTAGATTTAATTACCATTGGTAGCGTGATTTATTGTAATGCTTTTTTCCTCAGTTGGTCAGAACAAACGTAGCAGACTTGTTATTTACTTGTTCAGATGAAAATATCAGGTACAAATTCTTATTTGGGTCATACTTCCAAGACGTAGGCTAGAATCTGTTATTCCTAAGTACAGTATCCACACCGGTGTGGTGACTGACAGCCACACATACTCCTCAAAACATTAGAATCATCCGCGCTGAAGCCGTGCCGGTGCACAACCCACGTAATAAACATAATTGCGCAAATAACTGCAATTGAAGGTTTTCAAACAGAGATGGCGACAAAGAGGCAAAACTTACGAACTGCAGCTTTAAGAAGCTGTAATGTTAGGTGGGATTAATTGCACGTAATTTCAGAAAAAAATGTGTGATTTAATTAATTCATATTTTTAATCGAGTGACAGCACTAATATACACAGTATGTATAGAATACCTGGCAACCTTTTTTTTCACAGAGAAGAACTCATGCCATTGTTTCCTCTGGGTCCTCATCTTCTTAGAAGGGGGATCATCTCTCAAAGTACTTTTGTGGGAAACGTATACACTTTCATCAAATGGCTGGCGAACATGAGATCTGAATCATGAAGTCTCTGATGGGCTTTCCATTAGGTTAGTGCTGCTTATGTGATTGGATAATGATGTGATCGGAGGACAAATGGTGTGTGGGAAGACCAGGTGGCCCTAATGCCTGTGTAAAGGCAAAGACCGGAGGGAGGATATAGAGATGGATTCCACTGGATGTGACTCACCCCTTGATACGACAGATCTATTTCTGCCCTTTAACAGCAGAGAGATAGAGAGCCCGGCATATCCAAGGGTTTCTAGTGAGGCTTCTGGCATTTCCACAAAAGTGCTGTGTCATTTGCGCCTGGAAATCCTGCCACTTCAGTTTATGACTTGTAGTGATGGGTATCGATACAGACTTTCAGATGTAATTTGAATCTGATTCATAAGCTCTCAGTTAGATTAAAATGATTCAACTTGATTGATTCATTGTCGTTGAGTTATGCACTGTTTACAGTATTTTGGTTATTTTTAAACTACTCGTTTAAAGAACCGGCTAATAAGAATCATTCAGGAATCAGTCTACACTGCTTACACTGCATTTTTACAATGTATTCACTAAAAGAACTGACATACAAGAGTCGTTTTTACATGAATCACACTTCTCTGGCTATGCTGCATGTTTTTGATTCACTAAAAAGAACCAAGTAATTTGTTAGTGAATCAGGACTACACTGGTCCCAATTGTTTGGTACTTGTTCACTAAAAACAACTGTTAAGAGTTATTTGTTAGTGAATCAGGAATACACTGGTCATGCTGTATATTTCTGATTCAATAAAAATAACTGTTTCATAAGAGTCATTTGTTAGTGAATCAGGACGATTACACTGGTCCAGCTGTATGTTTCTGATTCACTTAAAATAAAATTATGAATTAAAAATAAAACTATGAATTGGAAAATGTGAAATTTTTTACTGAGCCCTAATACTTTATATGGATGATAAAACAGACACAAACCCATAGACTTACAATGAAAGAGGGCTCTGAGCCATATCTAGAGTCCAGAATATCACAGAGAGCCTAAACTTTCACATATCTGTCTTTAAGTTTAAACAGTAATGCAGTTAATTGATGGTAACTGATGCTCGTTGGATTCTGAACTCTTACTCTCTCTGGAGACATCCATCTGACGTCTGCTGTGAAGTGGCTGAGATCCCAGAAACCTCGAACTTCACATTAATACTCTACGCTACAAACACACAGAGCTGAAACTGTGTGAATCTTAATGATACCGCCGCTGCCCGAGAGTTTGTTGAGTTCATTAGTGCGATGAAGTCAAAGTCAAGGGTGTCAACACTGGAGCAGCGACGCGTGTTTAAAAGTCTAAGCAAGTCAGTCTATGAAATTGCCTGGATTCAACTCAAGTTCGATTTTCCTTAGACCATCTTCAGATGAAGCATACATAGGTCTACAATGTTGTTGTACAGGTCTGCCAGATCACTTTACGAATCAAAAACGGTCAATTTTTGCAGTGCTGTTTCAAATGACAGGGCCTCAAATTTAGCCCATATTAAGCTGCCACTCAGTATATCCTTGCTTTCATTCTCTTTGAAGTCAATGTGAAATAAAAATGGATTCCATTTGTTTGTGATGTTAATTAATTGGCATACATTGTTTAAAAAAACGTAAATATTTTTGTCAAAATCTTTCTTTGATCTGATGTCACCAGTCTGTATCTATTAATTTATGAAAAAAAAATCTGAATTTAAATTCATTATTATTATAATTATTATATATTTTTTATTTTTTAGAGGGCATACAGCCAAAAATGTGAGGATGATACAATTGTCCTGATATTATATTGTGGAGAAAAAAAAAGTTTAATTAAAAGAAATAAATTCTTGAAAAGAAAAACAAATGATGTAGTTTGGCATAATTTTCATTATTATTTCTTAAAAATTATTAAAAAAATGCACCACTGCATATCAATGTTTGCAGTTTGTCTGCAAAATTAAAGTCAAAAACCTGTGGTACGACCAACATGCAGAAAAAAATCTCAAAATATGATATAATTTGAGGCAAAGTCAATGTTTTAAAATGCAATGTCCTGTGACTCTTCAAAAAACCTAATACAATGTATTAATTAATTATTCATTACATACCAAAAAAATTTGGATTTTTTTTTAAGTGGTGATCAAAATGCATCATTTAAAGAATACTCTGACTAAAATGACATTTTTAGAGCAATGAAAAGTTTTTTTTTTTTAATTGTATATATACTGTATATATGTGTGTGTGTTGTGGTCGATAGTGTCAAATGCAGTGCTAAGATCCAGTAACACTAATAAAGAGATATAACCACGATCGAATGATAAGAGCAGGTCATTTGTAACTCTAAGGAGAGCAGTCTCAGTACTATGAAACGGTCTAAATCCTGACTGGAATCCTCACTGAAACCATTTTTCTCTAAGAAGGAACATAGTTGTGATGATACTACCTTTTCTAGAATTGTATTACATGCAATGTATTATAGAAGCAAAATGGTTTGTATTTTATGTTGACTTTAAATTAAAAACACTGTCTACTCTGATGAAGTCAGACTTCAGTGTAAAGCATTTCCATCTGACTCTGCTGTCAGTAGAGACACTGCATGTTTTCCTGGTTATTTTTTGATATGCTGCAAAGGGAGGCGATGCGCCCATCAGACCATCTGAATTATTGACAAAGGCACTGGCCCGCTCTATTTATGAAGAATCTGAAGTTTGAGTGTTTTGCTCAAGTGCCGTATCGTATATTTTCAATTTTTGTCACTTGCTTCTGCTGTTGTGGAACCAGATAAGCATGGTGCTGTTTGTTTCTGTGCTGAAATGTTGTTCTGTTGGACAAAATAAAGTAAAATGGCTTGTGACAGATCTTGTTGGCACAGAGTGTGACGGTAATGAGGTTGTTAGATTCTTCCTCGCATTCATCTTCATGTCTGGGCTCGACTCTACACAGTTACTGAGAGACTGAGTCAGAGTTTGCAATTAGTCAGACAATTAGGAGCTTGTCCTCTCTATCACTCGCTCGCTCTCTCTCAGTCTGACTGTGGTTCTATTCATCATCTCTGGACATGTGAATGAGCACACACACACACACACACACACCTCTGAGACAGACCTGCATGCTGATTCAGAGAAAACTCCAACCCTTTTCTTTTATAAGCCAATGAACTGCCATCCTATGAAGAATTGTGAATGACGTAATCAGATAAAAATGGCGATAAAAACACTTACACTAATACTAATACTTGCACTTTTTACAGTCAAACTGAAAGGGAGAAAATATATATTGTGGCCATGAATTAACAATACATTCCCACAACATATTTCATATAGCATAATTCACCTAAAAATGAAAATTCTGTCATTTACTCATCCTCATGTTCATTCACTCATTCCAAAACCTGTATGAGTTTCTATTTTCTGTTGAACACAACAGAAGGTATTTTGAAGAATGTTAGAAACCAGACAGTTGACGGTAGCCATTGACTTCCAATGGAACAAAATACTGTAGAAGTCGATGGCTACCATCAACAGCTTGGTTACTAACATTCTTCAAAAACAAGGAAGCTTATTATTATTTTGTGGCCGTGATTTAACTAAAACCTGGGAGCTATTTAAGTCGTGGAAACAAATTCTTAATTTCTGGCCACAATGCATATATTTTTGTTTGCAGGGCTCCATATCATCTGATTACTGTCTGAGATCACATCACTAATCTTCCATCCTAACATCTCGTAAGCACATGTAAAGATAATAAAGATGTAAAGATATAATGTAATATACATGTAAAGATATAAGTTATAATGGAGTACTATTCAAAAAAAATAAAAGCACACCACAAGAAGAAAAAAAAGGTAACAATTTATTTTAAGATGTCCTTGTTACACGTTGCAATTATAATAACAATTAATTATGCATAATTACATGAAAGTAACCCTAAGCCAAACCCCAACCATATAAGTATATGTAGTTAATTAATATTAATCAGTACTTAAATGTATAATTACACTGTAACAAGGACACCTTAAAATAAAGTGTAACCAAAAATAATAAGCTGTATGGCATTGCTTTTTTGAAAAGATACAAATTATTTTTTTTATTTATTAATTTAATTTTTTTTTTGGAAAGCACTGCCACTGTCTTTTAGGTTCTAATATAGCACATATTAAATCTGCATGAAATTGTTGAACAGCATGAATGTTTTCTAAATGCACCTTAATTATCTTATTGTGAATGAATCATGCATACGTTTCATTTTTACGATTTAATTTTATTGTATTATTATTATTAATTTTTTTTTTTTATCTCATCATTTTTAACTTGATCTTCCAATGAAACGACAGACTTCTCTCTGGTTTCTTATGCTGGACTTCTCCAATCATTTCATCTATATAAACATAGCCACTTTCATACACTCGACTCCGAGCTCGCATTTCGATCAACCACTATTACGCTGCTTTTCCAACATCAGGCCAAACCTTATTATTACTTAACCGTTCCATTCCGTGCAGATCCAGAATGTTTTTGCCTTTGTAACACAATGTTTACATACAGTTTGAGATGTAAATAGCAACAGCGTTATGGAGGATGATCAGATATTTCTGTTTATTTCACTCAAATAGCGTTCTTGGCCAGCTACAGAGACAAACTAGTAGCCAGACAACAGACAAGTGACCGATCCTGAGAGACGACGTCACTACACACATTCTGCTAGCACAGTTCAGCACGGTTCAGCCATGCTGAGAATTATGGGCCGAGAACGCTTCCTAATTGTGCTTCCTGTGCCAGGTTTAAGTGGAAAAATAACTGGAATGAAACCGTTCGGCCCAACAGTGGAAAAGCGGCTTTTGATAGACTTAAGTTCAGTCCTACATTTTTTGTTTTTCAATAATCCATTTCACTCAGATTTCAAGCAATGTCAAGTATGTAGCCTAGCTTAATGTTAGCTAACTCTCTAGCATCGTCTCAAAACGTCATATCTCATGGCAATGTTTAAAAGTTTAATATGTTTTCACTAAAATTACATTTTTGGAGATCCTATCACTTATAAGATCTCCAAAATGTAATTTTAGTGAAAACATATTAAACTCTGCCATGAGATATGACGTGTTATAGTTTGTTTAGTCAGTGTGATGCTAGTATGATGCTAAGCTAACAGCTCAGTACACTACTAAGCTACAAAAAATGCCAGGGGCGTTTCCTCTGAGGAGGCAAGGGAGGCAGTGCCTACTCAAAATATTAGATGAGAAAAAAATCATAGTACAAAAATAAAACGATGCCAGTATTACAAAATATAACATTAAAAAGTGTATAAATCACTCGTTTCTCTAAAGAAACACTGTCCAACAACGACACCAGCAGGTAAAGTTACAGCGTCTCCCTCGCCTCCCCTGAGCCCATTGAGTTTTAACAGACCCCCTAAAGTGAGCGTCACATGAGAGGAGGCAATGCCTCCATCACGATATGATTGGATATGACTGGTTATGGTCAGCTGTGATTGGTTCATGTGGTAAATCCCGCCTCCCGCATTCGCAAATCAGTCTGAATGAACAATATAATGGCGTTAATGGGAATACTAATAAAAAAGTAAGTAAACAACTCACACACTTAGATGAAACTACTTTGTTACATCAAAATAAGACTTAAAATGGCTTGAAAACATGATCTTTGAGAGTTTTTACTGAGTATGGTGAAATGTAAAGTAAATCTCAGCATTTTTGTTTTTCTGATAGTGTAAGTGATGTTTACTTAACCAAGAAAATGTGACTGGGACATGAATTTATATTTGATAAAAAAAAAAAAAAACTTTGAGGACTCCTCATTTTAGAACAACACTAGACGTCAATTATTCTTCCTGTTACTCATTTTGGAATCTTGGAGGAAAATTGTCACTGTTTGCCCATGTATTCTTGTATTTCCATCTTCATGAAAGATTCATGACAAATATGGCCTTAGACATTTTATAATTTAAAACAACCTTTTCTACAGTGGTGCCTAAAAATGTATCCTAGGTGGGTAGCTCGCTATGAGAAGAGAGCAGAAGTCCACAGATCTTCTGAAGGTCCTGGTTGTTTTGGCAGGATGCCGGCACACCTGCTGTGATTGATTGTAGTGTGGAATACGAGACGGGCAGAGCGAATCAGTCGGTGTGAAGTCGAGGAAATTGCACTGTCACCGACACCCTTCTCTGAGCATAATTCTCAATCTGAGAGCTCTCTGCCCACTCACGCTCTTCTCCTGCTGAGAGACTCGATTTTCTACTTTTACCGCAGTCTCTCTCACACTTCCTGTTTTTCCTCTTTCTCTCACTCTCACGTTCTATCGGTTCCTCTTTTTTGTCTTACCGGCTCTTAAATTCTTTCTCATTTTAAACGATGGTTTTCTTTCTATCAGTAATTTTACAGTACATTACTGCAGTGTTTGATGTATGAGGGGACGAGATCCCCTAGTGAGAGTCATAACATCATAACATACCAACCACATCTCAGAGAGCCATTGCAATGTGTTATCAGGTGAAGTTGTTGTAAGGTTTGTTTACATGTATTTGTTTTTATATTTATTATTTATTTATTTTATAAATATTAAAGGGTTAGTTGACCCCAAAATGAAAATTCTGTCATTAATTACTCACCCTCATGTTGTTCCAAACCTGTAAGACCTTCGTTCATCTTCAGAACACAAATTAAGATATTTTTGATGGAATCTGAGAGCTCTCTGACCCTCCATAGACAGCAACACAACTGTAATGTTCCCAGACCCAGAAACGTAGTAAGGGCATTGGTAAAACAGAAACAAAATTCAATTTTGCAAAGCTACGGGAATACTTTTTGTGTGTAAAGAAAACAAAAATAATGACTTTATTCAACAATTCTTCTCCCCCAAGTTACTGTCTTCCGCCATTTTGGAGAGTATCGCAACGCATACGCGCGCTTTACCCTAAGCGTAAACAACGCTGATTATGCCGATTACATTCTTAGGTACTCTCCAAAATGGCGGAAGACATAACTCAGGGGAGAAGAATTGTTAAATAAATTAGTACAAAAAGTATTTTCATAGCTTCGTAAAGTTACGGTTTAACCACTGATGTCACATGAACTGTTTTACCGATGTATTTACTACGTTTCTGGACCTGGGAGCATTTCAGTTGTGTTGCTGTTAATGGAGGGTCAGAGAGCTCCAGAGCCGGCGCCAGGGCACCTCCATCAGGGGGGCATTTGAATTTCTAGGGGGGCACAAGTCACGTTGTGTGTGGAGGGAGAGGGGGGGGGGTGTTCGGTTGGGAAGGGTTCGGTAGGGAAGCGTGCAATCTGTGATCGCGTGAAGTTGCTCACGCTCGCTAAAGCATGCAATTGCTTTCTTATGTGCGCTGTTTTATCGGTTTCACTTTCGCTTTTGAAATCGATCACGTTCAGCAAGGAGGGGAGAGCTCCCCCCCTTGGTGCCGGCCCTGGAGAGCTCTCAGATTTCATCAAAAATATCTTAATTTGTGTTCCGATGATGAACGAAGGTCTTACAGGTTTGGAACAACATCATTTTGGGGTGAACTATCTCTTTAATATATTATATATTATTAACTATATAAATATGCAAGGATAATTTTAATCTAAATCTTATTAATGTATATACTCTATTATTTATACATTTATGATAGTATGCTTTATTATTTATACATTTATGATAGTATGCTTTATATTATATTATATATTATATTATATTATTAAATAATATAGTGGGTTCTTTCTACAGTTTGCTAACTTTTCATATTTATTTATTTATTATAAATAATACATTTTTGTACATATATTTATATAACTAGCTGAGGGTTTTAGGTGTTTATATTATATTAAAGTAATATAGTGTTCTCTTGAATTATAATGATTGTGTAGGTTGGTGGTTTCACGATTTCTCTTGCTTTTCAATTTGTCAGTTTTTTATCTCTTTTCCACATCTGTTCTCCCTCTTTCTATTTGCTCTCAGTATTTCATAGGCCCACTGGAGCAAACAAGACATTTGTGTGAGCATCTGAGCTGAATTATGTGTCATGCATTAGCAGCGCTCATGAATATGCATGAGAAAATTTACTCATCGGGAACCTCATGTTGCAAATATCATCTCTCAAATTGCCAGGGCACCAAAAAAAACAAAAAACAAATATAAAATAATAAGTGCATGTAAATAGAAGGTGGAGCATCACCCAGAAGATCTGTGCTGTGTTAAATACTGTTGAGTTGTGAGTGAATGACATGAGCAGTGAGTGATGTCTGTGATGTGTCACATTTGGAGGTGTAATAAGGTGTGAAATCAAGCAGGGCTGTAATTGTGCTGCTCTAACAGCAGATGTGTCCCATTTGAGGAGATGAGAGTCACAGCAGAGAGCAAACATTCACTCATACACCACCAACACAAGTGCCTTCAAACTCCAATATCCTTCTGAACCGGACATATCATACATTATGATATAACATATATACTAACGCACAAAGGTTTTTTAAATAAATTATTTTATTAAGCAAGGACACAATCAAATATGACAGTAAGGACTTTTATAATGTATAATTCTAGTTTTCTATTTAAAATAATTGCTGGCTTTTGAACTTTATATTTATCAAAGAATCTTGAAAAAGGTTTCCACAAAATATTAAGCAGCAAAAAACGTTTTTAACATTGATAATAATAAGAACCATTATTAATAACTGAGCACCAATAATAACTGAGCAGCAATTCAGTATATTAGAATGATTTCTGAAGGATCATGTGACACTGAAGTAATGATGCTGAAAATTCAGCTTTGCATCAAAGAAATAAATTACATTTTAACATATATTACAATAGAAAACACTTATTTTAAATTATAATAATATTTCACAATATTTGTTTGTTTTTAGCTGTTCATACTTCGTGAGCATAAGAAACTTCTTTAAAAACATAAAAAAATCATGTTACCAAACTTTTCACAAGCTCTGTAATGATTGATATTTTATAAATGTATGATTTATATACATATAAATGTATATATAACATAATATATCATAATAAATGTTTGTATTTATATATGCATAACAAATAGTATACACATATTATGTAAACAAAACTTTTAATTTGGATGCGATTAATTGTGATATATATATATATATGAAGAGTTCATTTGCAAAAACCAATAACTTATTTTCAGAAATCACTTTTTTTTTATTGTGCATTCCAAGTAATATCAATCAAACTGCAGTTGGGTTGTTTTGATTAAGTAATCATAACTTAAACAAATACAGGTAATTTACTAAATTAAAGTTCATTGAAAGTATGTTTTTTTTTACATATTAAAAGTTTGTTTTATAGCAAAAGCAGATAACTCCAACAGTCGTTTTTTTGGCAAAAGCAGATAACTCCACATTTCATGTTTTAGAGTTAAAAAAAACCACTGGTTTAATCTTTGTAATTTCCTCAGATGATAATGTAGATGCCTGACACGGAGCTTTTCCCTCATCATTGTAACGCGCTGCTTTTGCAAGGTATAGTGAAAAAGTTTCAGCTTTTATTTTCCTTTTACTCCCTGAAGAAGATATCATGGTTCATCAAGTTCGTCGAAATTATCCATCCTCGATCACTTTTAGTCAGCTTTGACGAAACTCCTCTCAGCTAGCACGTCTTTTCAAAGTGAATAGCCTTGTCACCTGACCTGAATACAGCGCTGATTCGCTAGAATGGACTTATCGGCTTCTGTTCACAAACAACAAGAGCGCTTGTCGGCTTCTGCAGTAAAACATGAACTCGTGATGCCTTGAAAGTGGACAATACCAGCTTTTTTGACAAAACGTGTTTAGGGTTCAGATCGCGCTATATCTGGAGAATAATGCACGGCAATCAGCTCATTTTTTTTTAAAGTGGCATTTATCGGTTTTTGCAATTAAACTCTTCATATATACTGTACATACATACATATATATATATATATATATATATATATATATATACACACACACACAAAAATTATTTATAAATATAAATAAATAAATTATATGTTTAATGTAAATAAATAATAGATCATTTATAAATAAAACGGAGGATCCACCAACCTACAACATTCATATCATATAATAAATCTATTATTCATAAATTAATAAATAAATATTAAATGTGAGCAAAATGTAGAGAACCCACTATATTATTAATAATATAATATAATATATTTGATGTTTTGTAAATACATGACTCAAAAATGTGATATGTGGTAGAATATTTGAGATAATACAGCACTATGTTATTTATTTTGATATAAAATATAATACAGAATAATGCTAATTTTATATAACATTAATATGATATGAATGTTAGTGTTCTTATATTACAGCATTTCATGTCCCATATTACATAATTCAGTAGAGCAATACTGTTATAACATAAGATATGTCATGATATATAATTCACTGTTGCAGTATATGATGCAATCTGAAACTCTACAGTATTATACAATATTATGATCTGTGATGTGATATGTTATGATATATTATGTGGTACATAACAACAAAATATGATTTGCTACACTGTTTTCTTCCATTTATATATAGATATAGACAAAACAATGCAAAATATTACAGTTCTGGCTGTGATTCTGAGTTCAAGTTTGAAGGTGTTGTGAAATGCATGCAAACATGTGGCCACAAATTCTATATTAATATTTAATAGTTTTTGTGTTGCACGGCAACTGTAAACAGCTCACTGTTAGACACACATCACTTGGCAAAATAACTATTTTCCAATTATTAGTATTAATCAATGTAACTTTATTGAACATTCTTCCTTTATCGTATTGCTGTTATGCTATTTTCTGAAAGTAATAATCCACTTTATTGCTTTAATAAGATATGCTATGATTTTACAATATAGGAAATGATGAGATACAATATGATATGATAATGCAGTAATAAAAATCCAGGACTTACAAATGAAAGGCATTAAGATTTCATGTCTGTTCTTTCCTCTCCAGTCTCATGGCCTCCAGACGATACTACTTCGAGATTCTCCACAAGCAGGACGACAAAGGCTCGGATCACGTGGAAGTCGGGGTGAGTTTGAATCAGCTCATATCAAGCTCAGAGATTCAGAGATGACTCTTAATGTGCTTCAGACCACACAGCGCTTCCCAATTCATCTTCTGTTAATCCTGTCTGAACATGCACAATCACCAATCCTTCAATATCCATTATCTGCAGCGCCAAAACAGCTGTTATTGTCCACTCTGATAAACGCTATTATACCAGTCCTTTCAGTCCACAGGCTATTCTGACGATTGAGAATAGAGGCTAAAGAAACTGAATGGTCATATCTGCTTTCACTCACAGCTTTGATAACAGTCCATTCAGTCGGCCTGAGAGAGCCGAAAACCTCTGAAAGCCTCGCGTTTGGGTTTTTAAGAGTGGGTGACCAGAATTGAGTTGAGGTCTTTCCAAACCCGTAAGACCTTCGTTCATCTTCGGAACACAAATTAAGATATTTTTGATGAATTCCGAGAGCTCTCTGACCCTCCATAGACAGCAAGGATCTTAACACGATCCATGTGACATCAGTAGTTCAACCGTAATTTTACGAAGCTACGAAAATACTTTTTGTGCGCAAAGAAAACAAAAATGATGACTTTATTCAACAATTCGTCTCCTCTGCGTCACCCTATAGCACCATTTTGGAGAGCATCACATACGTAAACAACGTATGTGATAAGTAAGACCTTCGTATGTACGCAGACACGTTGTTTTCATTCAAATCAAAGCGTAAACAATGTAAACAGCGTATCCTTTCAGTTTATTACATCAAGCATTGCACTTGTCTTCAGGCAGTGGCGAGACCTTTTACAGGTGATATATTCACCGTGCTTCACCTCACTCATTGTTTTAGTGTAATCACATAATAAAATGCAACCAAATGTTTCTGATATCCATTAATATGCAGTATGATTCTTTGTTTATTGTACATGGACAAGCACTGCCTGTCTCTTTATCACTCTTTCTGACCAGTTGTCTCCTCCTTCCTCAATGAATTCAAACATGGTACTGTGATAGGATGCCACCTTTGCAATGTCAATTTGTGACATTTCATCCCTGCTAGATATTCCATGGTCAACTGTAAATGGTATTATTGGAAAGTGGAAGTGTTTACGAACAGCAGAAACTCAGCAAAGTACTGAGTGCTGAGGCACATGGTGGTAAAAGTCACCGACACGCTGCTGATTCCACCTGAAGAGCTCCAGACTTCCACTGGCATTAATATCAGCACAAAAACTGTGGTGGGAGCTTCATGGAATGGGTTTCCATGGGCAAGCAGCTGCATGCAAGCCTCACATCACCAAGTACAATGCCAAGTGCTGGGAAGAGTGTGTAAAGCACACAGTTACTGGACACTGGAGCAGTGGAAACCTGTTCTGTGGAGTGATGATCACTTCTCTGTTCAGCAGTCTGATGCACGAGTCTGGGTTTGATAAGTTACTGGATTTGGTGGAGAATGTTGCCTGCCTAACTAGATTTTGCTGACTGTAAAGTTTGGTGGAGGAGGGATAATTAGGGCCCTATGAAATCCTTTTTTTTTTTTTTTTTTTTTTACATTTTTCTGGATTCTGTTATTTCCCATTTAATTTTTCTAGACTCTGTTTTAATGGTTAAATTAAATTTTATTCATCTAATTAATTGAAATCATGAAACATATTAAAGAAACAATTTATTAAAATGTATTATTTTAAATGTTTTATTTTCTGCTAAATAAATTCTGGTAAATATTTTCTTCTGTTAAACATTCCTTTAAAAAATATTGTTTTAATTATAGTTTTATTATTAGAGGTAGTAGTAGTAGTATCATTACATTAAATGGGTCATCGGATGCCAATTTTCCACAAGTTAATATGATTCTTTGGGGTCTTAATGAAAAGTCTATAACATACTTTGGTTAAAATTTGTCAATGGTAGTGTAAAACAACACCCTTTTTACCCTGTCAAAAACAGCTCTGTCTACAGCAAGCCGTTTTGTTGCATGTTCCTTTAAATGCTAATGAGCTCTGCTCACCCCGCCGCTCTCTTAGAGACTCTTAACTTTAGCCGCATTCATCGTGAAACTTACTAACACATTATTAGGAAAGGCGATTTGCAAAGATTCATAAAAAAAAAAGTATACTCACTTCTTCTGTAGTAGAAGCTGGATCACGAATGATTTGCGCAAACATAAACGCATTTAGGTAAATCGGGGGCGCATTCCCTTCAAAAACAAACGTAATCCACTGTGTCTTCAGCGGCTCAGACGTCAGGAGTGAATGACGACTGCTATGTTCATTATTACATCCAACAACAAAACACCTCAATCGCTTAGGAGACATTCTTGTCTACACCTGCTCCGGCGGTGAAACAATGGCGGACTGTGTACAGCTCACTCAGGGCAGGTCTGTGTTGAATCCAAAGTCTGACCCCACTGTCAATCAACAATCGTGGGAGGGACCTGTGCAGAACTACGTCATTCTGCCAAGAATCTGTGAACGGCTTGATATGAGAAAGGGGATTGGATTTATCGGGATTAAGAAAAAAAAAAAAACTGTGGATTTTTATCATTATAGGGTGGTTGTGTTCAAACAACATGTAAAAGTGAATTTTGCATACGATGACCCCTTTAAGTAATATATCTGTCACGGTTTCTTCAAGTTAAACCAAACGTTTATTTTAACGGGTTGCTGTGAAGACCTTTAGGTTTCTGTTTGTATATGATATGATGATAGTTTTACTCAAACGGTGAAATGCTCTTGAAGTGGTAAGAGCAGTTCTAGACATTGTTTGTGTTTATGTACTCATATATTGAGGCGGCAGAGGCTGAAAACAGCACAAGCCATTCAGTATGTGTGTGGTAAATGAAAATCGAGAGTCTGTGCCATTCATTTCACACAGAGACGCGCAGAACATGCAGGATTCATATTTAAATAGCATTTTGTGGCTTAATATTCACAGACGATAGTCTACATCTTATTTTGATTCAAGTGTACTTACCTACTTTTGATTTATTCATCAACAATTTGGCAAATTCCGTGACATTCCGCTTTATACAGAAAATTCCGTGATTTCATCCACGCTTTCTGTATTATGGAAATCATAAGGCCCTAGAAAACAGTATGGGGTTGTTTTTCAGGGGTTGGTCTGCGCCTCTTCCAGTGAAGGGAAATCTTAATGCTTCAGCACACCAAGACATTTTGGACGATGCTATGCTTTCAACTTTGTTGGAACAGTTTGTGGAAGGCCTTTTCTATTTCAGCGTGACTGTGACCCAGTGCACAAAGCAAGATCCATGGTTGGATGAGTTTGGTGTGGAAGAACTTGAGTTGCTCACACAGAGTCCTGACCTCAACCCCATCCAACACCTTTGGGATGAACTGAAACAAAGACTGCACGTCAGGCCTTCTCATCCAAACATCAGTGCCTGAACTCACAAATGCTGTACTGGATGAATGGGCAAAAATTCCACTCCAAAATCTTGTGCAAGTCTTCCCAGAATAGTGGAATCTATTATAACTGCATAGGGGAGACCAACAATATAAATAGGTATTCATGAAAATATATAACTGCCTTTATATTTTAGGAATCAAAAATTCTGCAAACCCTGTCAATGAATACACAAACCGTCTACTACAGCATACTGTTATTAGTGAGCACCAAAAAGAAAAGAAAAAGCTATTTATCCCCACTAATTATATAGACAATGCTGTAAGTATTCAGAGGGAGAACATAAATAGTTCATAAAAAGATGTGCAAGGCCTTCTGTTGTTTTAGAAAGAAGCAGAACAAACATGGTAAATTAAAAGTATGTCATCACATTATCATCACAAATGCCAAAAATAACAATTACAGCCCCCTTTTGTGAAGCCATCAGCAAGCATCGGTCCATAGCATACGCTCTGCGGGAGAGAGAGAGATGCAGAGAGTGCTTCAAACTACTTTAGGTTTGATTTAGCTGCAGCTGGCTGCTCCTCATTTCACTAAAAGCATTGAGCAAATACAAAAAGGGCCTCAAAATGAAATTTTCAGAATGTATTTCCTGACTTTGACCGTCTGCTCTGGACTGAGGTGATGTGTGGAGCTTCTGAGAAAAGATCTTATGACAACATCTTGAGTTGAGCCGCTCTATGAGCTTATGAGGAAAAAATAACGGTGATACATTTTTAACAATAATAATACAAAATAAAAAAATATTCCATAAAAAAAATAGTTTTTAGCAGCACAAAACTGTTTAGAATTAATTTGGTGCAATGCAGTAAGCTAAAACAATGTAACAGGGACAAAAAAAAAAACGATTATTAATATTTTTTGTAGTTGCAATGTGTCAATTGTTGCAGGCATACTAACTTTTTTTTTTCTGTTTTTTTTCTTCTTCAGTTTTCTAGTCAACTTATGAGTATATAAATGCCAAACAGGGAAAATAGGTGGAACATGTCTTTTCTGGGTCAAGAAAAGTAAGAAATTATCTTTTTAAAATTTTTATTGAAATAAAATACAATATATTATCATTGAATATATTATTATCATTATTGTGACATTTGAAATACTTTTTTTTTTTAATTAATTACTTTTAGTAACAATTCTGTAAGACATATTTTGATTAATATAATGTAATGTAAGACATATTTTTGATTTGATAAATAATCTGACAATGAAAACATATTTATTGACAACTAATTTTGGGGAAGATGCATTCCACTATGGTGCTCCCTCAATGTCAATTAAGGTCATGGCTGTGGTACTTGATATTTTTAATATTCTAATATTTATTTTGTAAATATTGTAAATGGAAAAAAAAACCATGACAGTTTTCTGAATTTATTCGAATAGCAGTAAATGTTATCTCATACAGCAGTTGCTGCTGGAAGACATGTATTGAATAAAAAATAGAGCTGTTAAAGAAATAATTAACTGAAAATGTCCTCACCCTCAGTCCATCCAAGATGTAGATGAGTTTGTTTCTTCATCAGATTTGGAGAAATTTAGCATTACATCACTTGCTCGCCAATGGATGCTCTGCAGTGAATGGGTGCCGTCAGAATGAGAGTACAAACAGCTGATAAAACATCACAATAATCCAAAAGTAATCCAGACTCCAGTCCATCAATTAACAACTTGTGAACTGAAAAGCTGTTTATTTGTAAGAAACACTCTCATTCTGACGGCACCCATTCACTGCAGAGCATCCATTGGTGAGCAAGTGATGCAATGCTAAATTTCTCCAAATCTGTTCTGATGAAGAAACAAACTCATCTACATCTTGGATGAATTGAGGGTGAGTATTCATTTTTGGGTGAACTGTTCCTTTAATGTTAGGACATTAAAAATAACATTGTTTTCTGTATGAATTGACATTCCCAGTAATTCAACTTCGCCAAAACATTTGATACAGAAACCACATTATAAAGCTCTTATATGACTGTACACATTTGTCAGGCACAGAGCATAATAAAATACTGTCAGCCACACTTTTCTGACATTTTCATACATTTAGTTGTTTTCCCACGAGACCCTGAAAACAGGAACAGCTAATTCAAAGCACACACATTTCTTTAGCTTTCTCAATGGGGACATATCACAATTTATATTAAATATTAGCTCCTTATGATTACTATACACTATTCCTTCCCCCTATTATTACTAAAAAAGGAATAGTTTGCTGTATTTGAATGGCTGTTGTGTGCCATTTTGCACTTTTAGATTTTAATTATCACATCATTAAGCCCTTTTATTAAGTTACTATCCTCCTGGGAAGCATTGAGAGGTTCTCACGTTGTAGATAATTTCAGGCTTTACTTTCATTGTTAAGGGCATTTGGTCAAAACCTGACCCACACACAAGTACGAAGCCTTTTGTTGTTTTTCTCTGCCACAACACATATTTCTCTCACGCACTCTGTCTTTCTGTCTCTTCTAAAAGCTGGAATGATTATAGTGTCCACAAACCCAGACACCTACATTTATCACAAAGAAGAGGCTTATAACTGCCAATGGGTTTTATTATACTTTCAAGTGATATTAGTGGGTGCTGTTTCAATCTCTCTTAGAGTGCCTCTAATCATTCTGAATTCTAGACCTACTTTCTGAATTTATGGATGTGTGAATCTCACAAAATCAGCCGAGAACATGTCTGGGTCTTTTCTGGGTCAAGAAATTATCTCTTAAATATTATATTTTATTTATTTAAGACAATACATTAATAATAATAGGTATTATTATTGTTATTATAAATTAATAATAACAAGAAGAATGATATATTATTGTTATTATAATTTAGGATCAAAATGTTTTGCTATGTTTTTTATTATAATGATGCAATTTTACTATTATAAGATTTGAAATGTATATTATTTAAAGTGTTGTTTATTAATTTTTTCATTACTTTTATTAAATTTAAATGTAGTCATTATATATTCATATATAATGGGGTACTATTATTGAACTGCTTTTAATTTGATCATTTAATTTAATGTTGACTTAAAAATGAAAAATAATGAAATAATGAAAATCAGAATGAGAATTTGAGGGTAAAGTTTTAGGGTAAAATGAGCTTAATCCCCCCTCCCACCCCACCCCTCTTAAAAATAAATAAATAAATAAAAATTGGAGGGAAATATGACATGATGACATGAAATGCACCTGTATATGCTTGCTTTACACAAAAATCATATTTTCACACTCCAAATGAAACATAACATATCTTCGAACTGGTTGTTCCTCAATAATGTTATGTGTGTGTGTGTGTGTGTGTGTGTGTTTGGCTGTGGAAAATGGCCTGTCTCCCCTCATTACAGCGAGCATAAGCAGAAGTGACATGGTAATTGCACAACGTCATTAAAAGAATTGTAGCTTGTCTGATGGTTTGTAAGTGTGCTGCTGAAGAAGCTACTGTTGATGTGAGTGTGTCTCTCATTTCCTGCTGCATGTTGTGTTGTGGTTGGCCGGGTGAATATATTTAGTGAGGGTGACCTTGCTTGAAATGTAGACAAATATATAGCAATGCAGAATATCCCTCCATCTCCTGTAGTTCCATTCATTGGTCATCAATACATTTTTTTTCGACAATCAATACAGGAATATAGGATTCCATGGGGGTCTTTTTGGTTCATATTTTCCGAAAAAAAAAAAAAAAGATGACTTTTCAACATGTCCTAAATAGGATTCATGTGATAAATCGACAAGCCATTTCATCTCTTGATGATGATATTTTGTTGGTTGCGCAACATTTCCACATTTAGTGAGATCAGAAACTTGCCATCACTTCTGATTAAGGCACAGTTGCTACGCGTCTACACCATTTCAAAACTTTAATCAGACCTGTCGGCACTAAAGGGTTTGATGAGATGTCCATCGTCAAGAGGTGATTTCGTCACTTTGTGCAATACTTTTTCCACAACTTTGTGTCTCATTACTTCACAGTTTATTTTCAGTCATTTGTTGCCAGACTTTTTGACTGTCAGCATAAAGACTTTTTACTGTCAGGTCTACTTTGCCGCTTCTTCTGACCAAGAACCACCCACTTTGACAAGAAGAGACCCTTTGACTAATGCAAAGGACCCAAACTCATAATGGGTTCCCTCTCCGTTAAAATGATTGCTTTCTGGGCCACACTCAAATCCAGGCCCAGGACAGAAGGTCCACCATGTTGAAAAAAACAGCATATGCTGGTTAGGTACGTTTTGAAGCACGCCAGCTGGTTTAAGCTGGTCCTTAGTTGGTCATGAGCTGGTCCTAAACTGGTTATGTGCATAACCGGTTATTAGCTGGTTATGCACATGACCAGCCGGGTCTTGCCGGTTTCTGTGCAATATGCTTCATGCAGTCTAAGGATGGTCTGTTGGCCAACCGTGGCCATGCCGTATGAGGCTTGAGACTAGTTTCTCTCTAAATGTCTCTCTTTGTCTCTATTACAGTGGCGCCCTTTCCTGCCAGGACTCAAGTATGAGGTCATCGATTCCGCCTACATCTCCTTGTACACAGGTAACCCTCCCTCTCTTACAAACTCCACCAATTTCAAAACTAACCAGCACTGACTACCCATCATACTGCAGCCACGCCATCGTGGTTTGAGTGGCTTGATGACATGACAGTTTGAACTTAATTTTTTTATGTTATTCTCCGAGGTGCTTGAGAGGTTTCGGTGTGAACTGTTTATGAAACAGACCGTGCCTCCGAGAGTTGCCAAGAAAGAAGAAAGTGGCTTTTTCAGGATCATTGAGATTGATGACAGTGACTCCTTCTGCCGGAGGCTGTTTCCAATCGCTGGTCTTTGTGCAGGGATTGTTAAAGTGTGTCCCATTGGGCTTGAAATGACTAGATGTATTAGCCACATTACACTTTAAAGTTGTTTTCCGTGCCCTAAAGTTGTATGCGCAAAGACTTTTAATAGCGTCCTGCAGAGTTCGCAATAAAATTGATGAGTTTAGTGGGCGTAATTTGCTTTCAACACTTTTTGGTGCCAGTGCCCTGAGGTGAAGCAAAATTGAAAATGTGCTTAGAGCTGTTGTGACATAAAGAGAGAAAGGACACAGGAAAAAGAACAAGGTTATAAAGACTCTTTTTTTCTTGCGGGCTCTCAAAGGGAGATCAGGCATGGAGCGCTAACATCCGTAGCTTGCATGTTGCCTTAGTGATGATGCTGACCTTCACGGATAGCCTTTTGGAAGTGTCTTCAGTACAAATGCCATCTTGTCACATGATGGAGCTCATCTGTTTTCAAGCATTTCACAGCACACACACTCTGGCCTCATTGAGTTTACATTCAAGTTGGAAAGAAGAATTACAAATGAAATCTCCATAAAATTTAAATTGTTTCTTCTAGAAATCAATGACATTAACTAGACAGCAAAGTAGAAGTATCTTGTTTTAAGTGTTCTCCTGAGAAAAAAGACCTGAATAATCTCACATCTATTCTTGAATTTCCTAAGACATATCCCCAATGTCTCAAACTTTGCTCAGATTTGCCAATGTCTGCGATCTCAAAAAGAACTCAATATGAAGTATTCATCCATTCTCCAAACCAGTGGTTCCCAAACACTTTCCTGGAGTACTCCAACTCTGCACATTTTGCATGTCTTGTTAATCTGACACAGCCATTTCAGGTCTTGGAGTTTCTGCTAATGAGCTGATGAGTTGAATCAGGAAGGAGACATGCAAAATGTGCAGTGCTGGGGGGAATTCCAGGAACGTGGTTGGGAACAACTGCTCCAAACCATTTGTCCCATGTACGGTGGTGATCAAAATTAGAGAACAACCTATAATTTCCTAAATTTCAAGGTTACTGCTTAGTCTTATTTGAAGTTATCCTAACAGGAGTAGAAGGGCAGTTTTTAAGCATATTTCATAAATTTATTGTATTCTGAAGCACAGTATAAAAAAATAAAAAATTAGAGAACACTTACAGATATAAGTTATTGGTGTTAATCTGGCACCTTGTGCTAATTTTATTAATTATATGACAAACCCTGTTTAACTGACAGCATTCCTCCAATTTTCACTGAGATTGCTAGATGGCAGGCTGCTCTGAGGTGACTGAAACTCCAGGTTGTCCAGATGAAGGCCAAAGGGATGACCCTTTTAGACATTGCAAGAGAAGTTGGTCATTCCAAATCTGTAATTTCATGAATATTGCAGGTTTACAGTGACACTAATTCATTCAAGTCCCCCAAAATGGCTGGTTGTCCACGTAAGACAAATGCACGAGAAGACAGGATAATGTTGAAACACTCAATGGGGAATCGGTTCAGCACTGCAGCTGGAATTGCTTGCCAGTTCAGTGCTGAACAGTTTAAGGATCTGTCTCGGCATGAGAATTTGGACTAAAAGCCCACTCTGCAGTGACCAAGCCTCTCTTCAGCACAAATAATCAAAAGCTAGACTCACCTTTGCTGAGGAGCATGTCGTGTTGAGAGAGGAGAACTTGTCCAAAGTTCACTTTAGTGATGAGAGCAAGTTTAATTTATTTGGGTCTGATGGGCAACATTTTTTTCGGCATCAAACTGAGTAAAAACTGAACCCCAAGTGCATAAAGAAGTGAAAAGTGGAGGAGGAAGTGTCATGGTTTGGGGGATGTTTTCTGCAGCAGGAGTTCGGCCTTTTGTACAGCTACATGGCAGGGGGAATGCAAATATTTATCAGAACCTCCTTCAGCAACATGCAGTACCTTCCCTGCAAGCATCTCCCAATCAGCCTGCTATTTTCATGCAAGACAATGCCCCCGCCACACTGCAAAACAGGTAAAACAGTTCCTTGAAGCTGAAAACACTGAAATAATGAAATGGCTGGCCCGGAGTCCTGATCTAAACCTGATCTGAAAATCTCTGGAAAATCCTTGGCAACAAAGTTATGCCTAAGAAACCCACTACAGGTACCAAAATATGAAAGAGACTAGAAGAAGAATGGACCAAGATCACACCAGCGCAGTGTGAGAGACTAGTGATGTCCTGCGTCCACAGACGTGCTTAAGTCATTCAAAGCAAGGGCCTCTACAGTTCCTACTAATTTCCTACTAATTAAAAACTCTCCAAAATTTTTGTTGTAATCTTCTTTTGTGCTACAGTGGTTACTGTTCTCTAAATTTGATCACTGTTTTCCACAAAATAAAGTTTTTTTGTTGAAATGGCTTGGTTATTTTGACAAACATATTAATAGAACAGTGGTATACCTAGAGCTAATATTACTTTAAATTTTGAGCAATGAAGATTAACAATATTGTTCTCTAATTTTGATCTCCACTGTAAGGTCGCAGGGAAGCTGGAGCCTATTCCAGGCCAAAAGAATGGAAAAGAAAGGATGGCCAGTTCAATATGAACTAATTTATCATAAAATTAATTTAAGTCAAAGGTATCTGAGCTATGCTTGCCACAATACTCTAAGCTTAAAACACAATTGTCTCATTAATGTCACTTTTTATTTATATTTTGGAATTTTACAAGAAAGGAAGGATGCTTAAAAGAAAGCTTGTGAGCTATAAAAGGCACCATCTGAGCAATAAAATTTTCTCTTCAATGTTAAAATGTCCTATAAACTATTAATGCAACAGTTTCTTTTCTTTTTACACATTTAGATCTTCAGAGACAACGCTGTTGGAAGCAAAGGGTTGTGGTGAACGTGTCTCTAGGCAACACGACTGTTAAAAGCCATTAGTCCTCCTAAAAGAGTCAGAGTTATGCTTGGATGCCTTGTGTGAAAAATTGAGTTCTGACAAGGGCTTTCTTGCATCAAGTGTCAAATACTATGAAATGAATTCCCTTCAGAATTGTGATTGTATTGTACATTGTACAAGGCTTATTATATGCAACATAATGAAGAACCCCATTCTTAGTTTGCAATGACAGCAGGGTTTGATATGATTAGGGGGTAGACTGGGGCTGATAACCAAAGGTTGTAGGTGGAAGACCCAGGAGACGTTTTGATGCATGAAAAAGAACAATTAAATCATCCCGCAAAATACAGCATGCCACCACTGGTTATTGTCAGTGCCACATTTGCATGTGTGAGAAATTCATATTTTGAACACCTTGTTTTGCTGTGGTGTGCTAAAATAGCCCAGGGCCTGAATGGAAAGTTCTTGTTTAGTATGTTAGTGGTATTGTAATATTAAATACTTGAGTGTGTTCCCTTTCATTTTGGTTCTTGTTTGAGTTGAGCTGCTGGTATCTTTGACCTTCATGTGAACTCCCTTTAAACGTAACACAGAGCTTGAGCACTTCACAGTGTTCGTCTCACACACATTAAAGTGCAGAGTGTGTGACAACAGCCACCTCTGCTCTCTCTTGGGTTTCAAGCACACATCAAAGCCTGTCTCATCTGCGTGGAGGGGCTCTGGTGGTCCTCGTCGTTTGAAGGGTGGCACCGTCATTTGTCACCCAGACATTCTGGTGTATCTGATGTGGAATGACCCACATCTTAGCAAGGCATTGACATCGAGCTTAAACAGACAGACCGTCTGCACATAGGCAAATTTGTCAAAGGAGTCCTGAATGGTTGCCACGGTGATTTTTAGGGTATTCTCCAAGGGTGCTAGGATGTTGATAAGCAGTTGCAAGGGGTTCTGGGTTTTTACTAGGGCATGGTTAGGCAGTTGCTAGGGTGGTGGTAAGTTGTTGCTAGATTGTTATGGGTGGTTGCCTGGACATTGCTAAGTGATTGTTCAGGTGTTCTGGGTGGCTGCTATTAGAGATGTAACAGTATGAAAATTTATTATCACGGTTATAGTGACCAAAATTATCACGGTTATCAGTATTATCACGGTATTGTTAAAATGTGCAGGACATGTTAAAAAACTACTGACACATAAATCGTTTCACCAAGTATTATATTTAAAATCAACAAACAACAAATAAAATGACTTTTTGTTTGTATAAACCGTAAAATAATAACATTACCAATGATGTCTGGATTTTAAATGATTTTAAACAGCAGTTTATCTAATAACATGTACGAAACGTTCGAATAAAACTTTAGACACAGAAGCACATGGCAGTGTTTGAAAGCCGCGTCTATCAGCGGATCCCTAATATATCTGCACATAGACATATCCGCTGACTGACTGACGCCTACTTTTAAACGCTCCCGTGTGCTTCTGTGTGAGCGCTCGGTGAAGAGTGTGAAGCGATGATCATTGTAGCCAATCACAGTCAAATCTGTTGAGCGCGTGAACACATTGGCCAATCAGCAGTGTTTAAGAATCGGCTCAGCGGCGCTCAAATGTTAGCTGGAAATGGACGTTTTTAAAAATTTCTGTACCGACTGGTACCGAAGTCAGTACTTTTGACAACAGTAGTTATGAGGGGTTTCTAAGGTGTTTTGGGTGGTTGCTAAAGCATTGTTCGGAAGTCGATCTAGGGAGTTTTCTGGGAGTTGCTAAACAGTTGCCAGGGTGTTCTAGGAAATTGTTTACTGATTCTTTATGATATTCTGATTTCTAGATATAACTTGGTCCCCTACTTCAGTTTCATTAGAAATTCCTTGTGTTGTAAATTCTGCTTAATGTTGCCTTTTAAAGTCCTACTGTGTAATGCCTGTTCATAAACAATGGCTTCCCGTCTCCATGAATAACTCTCCCTTCTTTCTTTGTGAAAGATGAGAGCAGTTTGAAGATGAACCATGTGGATCACATTCCTCAGACACTGGCCAGCCATGGGCCTGTCCCAACAGAGACCCACACCCGCAGCCAACACGGCGCCGATATGCTGCAACCGGACCCCCGCGACACCTTCTTCAACAGTAAGCCTCTATCTGTCTGTTCAGGTCCTGTTGCTATTGGATCCACTGAAATAGTTTTTCCTCATTTTGTGTTCCGGATTGACAAATAATGTTTGAAAGGAGAATTTAATAATCTGCCTCTGGTAATAGTAAACTGTCGTTCTCACAATACTCTCCATAGTTCCCATGATTGACCCCTCTCATCTTGAAAATGTGTTGCCCGCCTGTATCTACTCGCCAACATATGTGGTCAAAGACTTCCCTATCGCTCGCTATCAAGGCCTACAGTTTGTGAGTCTAACAAACATATATTTCTGCACACATTTAGCCAAATAGTACAACAGCCTTTTGAGTTACAATGCACTTGCACCTGTTGCCGTATTGACTTGCTGCTGCAGTGTACTAAAACTTCCTGTGTGATTACTGCCCCCTTTTGGATTACAAAAGTAATTGCAGGCATACAATAAAAGCCAATCAAAAGCACAAAAACAGGTGAGAGCAATAATAAACAGGTACATTTACACAAAATATTATCAGTTATCATCATTATTTTATAGATTTTGTATTTTGTTTATCGCTGAAAATAACATTCAATTTTCTGCATCAAATGAAGAGACAAATATTTGTTTTGACAAATCAGGCTTCACAATGCTACATTTTAGAGAGAGTACAATTTTTTTCTATATCCTACAATGCAACGTGCTTGACATTACCTTGAAGCAATTATTTAAAAAAAAAACTTTTAAAAGATATTTTACACAGTCAGTTTCCTGAGATGAAAACGCTATACCACTTGCCTAAATAAAAAGCAAGAAATATTTAAATGTTTATTGTTGCATACCTTCACGTTATTTACAAAAGATTTGTAGGCAGCATGCAGTACAGTATATGCTAGACAACATGCTTTTATCCAGTATTCACAGACATGTTCTACTGATCAGTATTGAACTAATGGCATTTCAAGTTAATTATCTGGGTTGTCATGTCTGGTATTTTGTCTGCAGGTCTATCTTTCTTTTGTCTATCCCAATGACTTTACCCGCCTCACCCACATGGAAAGAGAAAACAAGTGCTTCTATAGAGAGTCACCCATCTATTTGGAGAAGTAAGCTTGTATATAGATTGCAATGGCAATAAATATATTGAAATATATTATGAAATATAATGTGTACAGTAAGACCAGGGACATTTATCAAGAAAGTATGATTTACTCATAGAAGATTTCTTGAAATGAAATTGTACTCTGAATCATTATGATCACTGAAACAGAGATGAATAAATACAGTTCTCTAAAACTCTGTATTTCTGTCTTTCATGGACTTGATCTTTTTCTCTCCATCTCTTTCTCTAACAGGTTTGGCTTCTATAAATACATGAAGATGGATGAGGAGGAAGATGACAGGCCATTCTTCTTCCCTAATCCTGATGGTGAGTTTTCATGTGTGTGTGATCAGTGATCCAGAAGAGGAATAACACTTCATTAGTGCATCGTTCCGTCACAAGCTGCTTTATTAGAACATGGCAGATATATTCATCAGGAGATAATGGCCTTGGGTTTGAGCCAGAAAAGAAATGAATTGCTGGAGTTGTTTATTTTCAAAGGGTTAAGGCCTGGTTACATCGACAACAGCATGAAAATTGCTGACGAAAGGTGTTTTCATAAGAGGAACTACATGTTGTTTTGGTATCAACAATCTAAACTATAAAATAACTGTAGAACTATGATTTAAACAACTTTACAGTTCAAATAGTGCAAGTTTTGATAAAAACAACAAGTCTGAACAAGAATGGAAGACCGGCTGAATAAAAATACAAATTCGCTCTCCAGTAGGTGGTGCTTATGGAAAGCAGAAATACAGTAGATACGATAGTTACCTTGTACACAAAGCAGCATTGCACTTATAAACACGATTTCATTAAACGTAACCCAGAGTTAAGATGAAAAGAAAATGCCATAAAAACCTTTTCAGAAGACTGTCAGTTCCTTTAAGATATACATTCATATACCCATTTAAACTCCTCAGATTTGTACAAATCACGTAAATGGCCTATTTCAGTGTCAGAATGGTGTGTTTTGCCAAAAGGCAACAAGTGTGCTGTTGTGGTATATTTCACAACACCAATTGCAAGGGTCTCTCAAACATAATGCAGTTCCACTAGGTGCCACTTGTAGACGTTTCATACTACAGCTTTAAAGTCTTGGTATGAATAGGCCTATAATTTGCAAATTGGCGAGAAATATTTTTCAAAGTCTCTT
Organism: Schizothorax lantsangensis; assembly: GCA_027422415.1. NCBI lineage: Eukaryota > Metazoa > Chordata > Actinopteri > Cypriniformes > Cyprinidae > Schizothorax > Schizothorax lantsangensis. The sequence continues at coordinate 8,958,034 of CM049854.1, read as the reverse complement.
TGTGAGCTTGGCCTCAAGTGGTGGAGTAACACTCATAGTGTTTGTTTTTGGCGTTTTGCTTTAGATTTTCTTGAAGAAGAAGAGGGGGTGGATCTAGAGGATGAAGCACAAGTTGTTGGCACCCAGTCAGCAAAGAAGACTTTGCAACCTAGCCAATCAAGTCACACCTCAAGCCCTTCTGATAAACCTGATCCCACAATGCTGGAGAAAAAAGAGGTAGAGCCGGACAACCCAGCTTTTAGGAGAGAGCAAAGACACTTTTTCACGAGAGCAAGGCAGGTGGTTGGGTCTCAACATCAAGAGATGGACCAAGACACTCTGGACCATCATGCTAAGGTAGGGTTACCAAAAAGTGAGAGTGTGGTGCGAGGTCGTTCTCTCACTTGGGTTCAAAGAGACCGCCGAGACCTCAGAGAGGGTTGGTCAGAAGATCGTTCACCGAAAATAAACAGATCAGCTTTGCTTTTCCCACCAAAATCCTCATTGGTGGCCCTCAACAGTCGAGCCAAGCAAATCCTCAGCAGTCCTGCCCACACCATTCCTTCCCCAGGTAACAACCACGCTCATGACAACAGCCGCAATCCTGGAACCAGCCACACCAAAAAGGAACGCAAGAAGGAGGACAACAAAATCTACGTCACAAGACCTCGCCCTGCTAAGGAGAAGCAAAGTCTCATTTCACGCCAACCCAGAGAGGTCTTCCCTGGCGTTTTCCTGTACCAGAATGGCAAAACCACAAAGCTGGTGAACCTCAGTGCCAAACCAAAGCTCAGCAAAGGAGCTTTGCGTGCATCCCAGTTATTTGCACGGTCTCCTCTGCAAGAGAACAAGGTCTTTCCAGCGAGCCCCAACTTCAGCAAGCCAGCTGAAAATCCCATGCCCCCAAACAGAGCAGCAATCCCAAGCCGCTATGAGAGAAGGATACGAGGCGTCTGGGAAAAACACCAGCATCCCTTGAGGCCCATCACAACCGCTCGACCACCTCCTGTGCCCACCCCTCCACCCGCTAACTCCTCTGAGAACGTGCTTCCGACCGAGCCTCTCCGTGTCACTTCCTACTTGCACACCTCTGAGATTACCGAGTCCCAACAGCAGCGGCCGGACACGGACCCAGAACCGGAGGAAGGAGGCCTTTCGGAGTATAGCTATGAGGATGTGGAGCCTCGTCCTGGGTGGGTGGAGGAGGCCATTAATTGGCAGAGGACGTTTTCCGTTAATAGCATGGACTTTGAGACATTGCGCTCTGACTGGAATGATCTTCGGTGCAACGTATCTGGAAACCTGCAGCTATCTGAGAGTGAAGTGGTGGACGTTCTTGCGCAGTACATGGAGAAACTCAACGAACGTAATGGAGGGTGAGGCTGATATAGAAACCAATATTTTAGTTTCCAATATATCGGTAAAATCAGTATTTACCCTTTATATATTTGTATTTATATCTGTATTTATTAGGGGTGTAACGGTACACTTATTGGTACCGAACCATTTCGATATACGAATACAGTATTTTTTTTTTTTCTAAAGGAAATTCTAATAATAAATGGCGTTTTGGCAGTCTTTGTTGTGGCATGACAGATTGCTGTATGAACGTCTTGGAGAGCCGCTTCTGGGATGGTTCAGAAACGTGCTGATATAAACCCAACACAAGCATCGACTCGAGCGGCCGCCATCTGCTCCGGTTCCCGTGTCTGAGCCGTGACACGCCGCAGACTTGTGCAGAGCGGAGCGCGAGTGAACGATCATTCCTTCCTCTGTACTAGTTCTAATGCAAATAAACATGACTGAACATCTCATGCCTCATGTAATTGCTCAATCAGTCGTGGAAATAAAATGTCACAGCATTTCATTTACCTCAGCAAGTCATCAGTGTCCACAGCTCGTTAGTTCACAAGAGAAATGAAGTCTGGAGAGGAGCATTTCGCGAAATATTACACCATATACTTATTATATTTGACTAAACCTGTTAGTCTTAATTATTTAATGTATTTTTAAATTAATCTGTTATGAAACATGCTCTGACAGCCAGTGTGTAATTGAATATATTTTAACAAATAGCCTAGAAGTTAATTTAAAAACTGCATTGTGCAATTTACATGTTTGCATATAATTTTTTTTTAAAGTTGAGTGTTGATCATCTATTTAAAAATAAATAGTAATTCAATTTAAGTTTGGGTTAAGATGTTAGGCCTAATTGTAACATTATAATGTAAAAGGGCTCCCTATAGTTTTAAGCATAAGCTGAGGTAGATTTTTATCACTAAGAAAATTTAAACTATAACTGAATGTATTAAAGAAAGAGCAACTTGTTCAGTAAACCACTGTTTATTTAAAAAAAAAAAAAGTTTAGTTTTCCCCCCTGCTGTACAGAAATCATAATGAACCGTGACGTTAAAACCGAGGTACGTACCGAACCGTCATATTTATGTACCGTTACACCCCTAGTATTTATTTAAAAAAATATTTTACAATTATTTTTCCGCTGTGTACCTCTACAGCCATTTGGCGATTCAGACACGTACACATTTAATTCACAATATATCGGTAAATATCGGTTTTCACACATTGTTTGTGTTTTGGCATCTTTTTTTAAAATTCATTGTTACATTCCTTTGAGGTTTCTTTTTCCTCTCTGTGCAGTTAGCGATACAGCAAATTGCTATAATTACTGGAAAGTGGACACCTTACATTTTATGTATTTTTATACACATTTAATTGGAAAATATAAGTAAAATGTCAGTAGTCACAGTGTGTATTTCATTTATTGTTTTTCATTTATTGTTACAGCTCTTTATACTATATTTTTCCTTACTGAACAACTATTTGGCAATACAAAAAAATATCATAATTAACTAAATTCATACACATTTCACTTGCAATATATTGGTAAAATATCGGTGTCCGGTTTGTACTCAATGTTTCTTTTTTGTTGTTGTTCTGCTGAAAATAATTTCTGAAAAAAATGTCAAATAATTTAATTTGCAAAATATTTATTTTTCCTTTCTCCAACTGCACAGCTATTTAGCAATAAAGAGAATTACTGTAATTATTGTTGAAAATGGGCACCATACCATTCATATACATGTAAAATTGCACCGGTGTGCATTTTCAGGTAATCACACCACCATGTAATCTTTTTTTCCTCCCTCTTTCTCAGGATTTACACTCTCCTCCGCATTATAAATGTAGAAAAGCGGCGTGACTCTGCACGCGGTAACCGCTACCTAATAGAGCTGGAGCTAATGGAGAGAGGCCGTAAAGTGGTCCGTTTATCCGAGTACATCTACATGCTGTTGCACAGAGGCCGGGTAGAAGACAGTCTGGAGAATATGGAAGGGATCACAGCATCATCCCCCTCTTCCCCTGTCACCAACCCACCTGCTCCACCCTCCCGCACACCTACCCGTGGGGCCCACGGCACCCCGCAGTGGGGCACAGTGTACGCCAAACCCCTGCTGTGCCAGCCAGTGATGCTGCAGTGGAAAAAGAATGTCATGGTGCATTTTGTGGTGCCAGGTAAGTAATAAATGTAATCTATTTTTGTGAAACTATGTACCCAGATGGTCCACTTTCCTGCACAGTTTAGCTCTAACCAGTGTTGCCAAGTTGGGCTACTTTAACACTGTTGCCGCAGGTTGTTTTTCATGTCTGCGGGTTGAAGCGACCCCGATAATGTGATATTTAGCCCCTAAAATGTGAATTTTACCAGGGGAACCCCCCTCGAAATGCGATTGGGCAAGTTTTGGGCTATTTTTGAGTAGCAATTGGGCGAGTTTTGTTGTGAAAACCTGGCAACCCTGGCTCTAACCTTGTTCAAACTCACCTGCTTATAACTTTACTAGAAATTACTGGTAATCCTGAATAATTTAATTAGCTTGTTCAGGTGTGTTTAATTAGGTTTGGAGCTAAACTCTGCAGGAAAGTGGACCTCGTGGATCAGAGTTGAGAATCCCTGATGTAACTTTAATATATCGCCAAAAATCCTGTGCTTTGTTTAAATGCCACCTTGGTTGAGATTTTTTTTTATGTAACACATTGACATTCATAAATTTTAAAGTGCAACTTAAGTGTCTAAATACCTCTTGGGGCCACTATATTTTGAAATTCAAATCAAAGTGGGGAGCTGGTTTGTTTTTCATGGTTGTTTCTCACTTTTTTCAATTTATTTTTGTGTAGCAATGAATTTGAAAGTTTACAGGCAACCAGTTTACACAACACTCACTTGTAGAAGAAAAAAAGGTTGGTTTAGTAGAACTGTATTAAAGGAATAGTTCACCCAAAAATTTTAATTTTGCTGAACATGTCCTCATCCTCTGGCCATCCAAGATGTAGATGCGTTTGTTTCTTCATCAGATTTGGAGAAATTTAGCATTACTTGCTCACCAATGGATGCTCTGCAGTGAATGGGTGCCATCAGAATGAGAGTCCAAACAGCTGATAAATACATCACAATAACAATAATTTACACAAGTTTCTCATGTCATTAACACAATAATATAAAATACATTTGGCTTAATAGGCCAACTGGGAAAAAAGTCCACAGATGTAATAATGTTCATAAACTGAAATTAAGCTCTCAATACCTTGGGACTATAAATTAAATGTTTAAAATAAATTACATTTATATAACAGCAGAATCATATATTTTTGCTTTGTCTAAAGTATAAAAAATACTATATAATATAAATACAAATTCAACTTGCAAGTTTTTTGCAAGTTATGCCCAAGTAATTTTTCTGCTATGCAAATAAAAAAGCAAATCTTTGTTTTGATGTAGCTGATGTATGAATATTATGTAGTATTATTATAATGTATTTGTTGATTTGTTTCCTACAGTGAAGAATCAGGCGCGTTGGGTTCAGCAGTTCATCTCAGACATGGAGCTCCTGCACCGTGAGACCAAGGACAACAATTTCAACATCATCATCGTGGACTTCCAGAGTGAAGACATGGACGTGGAACAGGCTCTCAGAGAAAGCTCCGTTCCACGGTACACCAACACACGCTTACATGCCACTTTGTTATTATATTCATTATATAGAAACGTGCAAATGTAGGTAGTTGATATCTTGCGCTCTGATGTGCTAAATTTCTTCAAAAACTATTTTAAACAGCAATTTAATTGAGAGACTAAATGCTATATATATATATATATATATATATATATATATATATATATATATATATTAAAATGTTCTCGACCCAAGATACCTTTTTTTTTTGTTAAAAAGAGGAAAAATAAATATGAAAAAAAACAAAACGTAATTACATTATGCCAACTTCCCCTACATATAAACATACATATTCAGCATAAACATTTAAATGTTAAATTATTATACATTTGTATATTAGATATTCTGTTATCTAATATGCCAATGTATATTAATCTATTACGTTATAGAGTAATTTACGTTAGAGTAATTCACTAATATAAATTACTGTAATATTATATGTAAGTGTATATATATATATATATATATATATATATATATATATATATATATATATATAAAAATAAATTAAGGTCTAATGGAAACATTATGCATCTACTTTCCCTTTACATAAACATACACATAAATTTAAATATGTAAAATGAGTATACATATACTTGGTTTATTACATGTTCTGTTAAAGTTATATATATATGTGTGTGTGTGTGTGTGTGTGTGTGTGTGTGTGTGTGTGTGTGTGTGTGTGTGTGTGTGTGTGTGTGTGTGTGTGTGTGTACTTGTTTATGCTACATTGCGGGGACCAAATGTCCCCACAAGGATAGAAAAACCTGAAATATTTTGACATTGCGGGGACTGGCCTGTGGTCCCTACGAGGGGAAAAAAATTAAAATAAAAAATAGTAAAAACTGAAAGTGTAACAATGCAAACAGGTTTTCTGTAAGGGGTAGATTTAGGGTTAGGGTTGGGGGATAGAAAATATCGTTTGGTCAATATAAAGGTAATAGAAGTCTATGGAAATTCCCCACAATTCACAGAAACAAACATGCGTGTGTGTGTGTGCGTGCGCGTGCGTGTGTGTGTATTTATTTATATATTTAGAAATGTAAATGACTTAATTAAGATTATATTTTATATTGATTTAATATATATAAAAAATATTTAATATATGTTAATAGACTATTTATAGTTAATAGAACTAATTATATACTCAGATATAAACAGCATATAAACAGAGGCATATTACTATTGTATTTTTATTTTTCTGGACTCTTTTGTACACAGATATGAGTATCTGAGGAGGGAAGGAAACTTTGAACGTTCTGCCGGGTTACAGATCGGTGTGGACACCATAGAGGTAATCATACACTCACTGCTTTAAGATTTCAAATCAGATTTATCATAATTCCAATATAACACATTATAGATGTTCAGACATTCTCAGTAACGTTTCATATCTGTGGTAAAGGGCATAACGGCACACAAATTGTTCCTGTTACTCAACTGGTGGATCTAGGAATGCCAAGGTCATGGGTTCGATTCCCAGAAATCATATGAACTGATGTAAAATGCTTTGGATAAAGTGTGAAATGTATTTTTTATATAAACACATTATCAATATCATCAAGTGTTTAGAAAATACTGTATAAACAAATGTAGCTTTAGTTCCCAAAGGTTTTCTTTTTTTTTTTACGTGAATTTTCATAAAATCAAAAATGAGTCTGAAAAGCACGTCATTTTTTTTTTAATTAGTTGTTAACTCACACTTTTGGTAATTCCAGCATGACGCAGCATTATGTCACAGTTTCCATACAGCGATTAAACCTGTAAGCTCAACGCGAGTGTGATTATCAGTGATTCACTGGTTTCTTGGAATCCTCCTCGTGTTAATGAGTGGATAAATGTGGCTGGTGATTCACAGCTGTAATGTAACTTAGAAAACAAAGATGATGAGCAGGATGTGTTTGATCAGTCGTGTAGTTCCGTACTGCAGCAGTGTGGGCTGATTTTTGCTGATGTGTGTTTGCAGGACAGTCACAGTATCGTGTTTCTGTGTGACCTGCACATTCATTTCCCTCTGAACGTCCTGGAGAACATCAGGAAACACTGTGTGGAGGGCAAACTGGCCTTCGCTCCGATAGTCATGAGACTGGGCTGCGGCAGCTCACCACAGGAGCCTGACGGTATGACACATCTCACACACGCTCAAACACATCTCACACACGCTCAAACACATCTCACACTCGCTCAAACACATCTCACACACGCTCAAACACATCTCACACTCGCTCAAACACATCTCACACACGCTCAAACACATCTCACACTCGCTCACAGCCGCTGTCACACACATCTCACACTCGCTCAAACACATCTCAAACACATCTCACACACGCTCAAACACATCTCACACACGCTCAAACACATCTCACACACGCTCAAACACATCTCACACTCGCTCAAACACATCTCACACAAGCTCAAACACATCTCACACTCGCTCAAACACAGCCGCTGTCACACTGGACTTCATCTCACACTCGCTCAAACACATCTCACACTCGCTCAAACACATCTCACACACGCTCAAACACATCTCACACATCTCACACTCGCTCAAACACATCTCACACACTCGCTCAAACACATCTCACACTCGCTCAAACACATCTCACACACGCTCAAACACATCTCACACTCGCTCAAACACAGCCGCTGTCACACTGGACTTCATCTCACACTCGCTCAAACACATCTCACACACGCTCAAACACATCTCACACACTCGCTCAAACACATCTCACACTCGCTCAAACACATCTCACACTCGCTCAAACACAGCCGCTGTCACACTGGACTTCATCTCACACTCGCTCAAACAACACTCGCTCAAACACATCTCACACTCGCTCAAACACATCTCACACACGCTCAAACACATCTCACACACTCACACACGCTCAAACACATCTCACACACTCGCTCAAACACATCTCACACTCGCTCAAACACAGCCGCTGTCACACTGGACTCGCTCAAACACATCTCACACTCGCTCAAACACATCTCACACTCGCTCAAACACATCTCACACACGCTCAAACACATCTCACACACGCTCTAAAACACAGCCGCTGTCACACTCATCTCACACTCGCTCAACACACTCAAACACATCTCACACACGCTCAAACACATCTCACACACGCTCAAACACATCTCACACTCGCTCAAACACATCTCACACTCGCTCAAACACAGCCGCTGTCACACTGGACTTCATCTCACACTCGCTCAAACACATCTCACACTCGCTCAAACACATCTCACACACGCTCAAACACATCTCACACACGCTCAAACACATCTCACACTCGCTCAAACACATCTCACACACTCGCTCAAACACATCTCACACTCGCTCAAACACAGCCGCTGTCACACTGGACTTCATCTCACACTCGCTCAAACACATCTCACACACGATCAAACACATCTCACACACGCTCAAACACATCTCACACTCGCTCAAACACAGCCGCTGTCACACTGGACTTCATCTCACACTCGCTCAAACACATCTCACACTCGCTCAAACACATCTCACACACGCTCAAACACATCTCACACTCGCTCAAACACATCTCACACTCGCTCAAACACATCTCACACTCGCTCAAACACATCTCACACACGCTCAAACACATCTCACACACGCTCAAACACATCTCACACACGCTCAAACACATCTCACACACGCTCAAACACATCTCACACTCGCTCAAACACATCTCACACACGCTCAAACACATCTCACACACGCTCAAACACATCTCACACTCGCTCAAACACATCTCACACACGCTCAAACACAGCCGCTGTCACACTGGACTTCATCTCACACTCGCTCAAACACATCTGTGTCTGTAGGTTACTGGGAGGTGAACGGCTTCGGCCTGTTTGGGATCTACAAATCAGATTTTGACAAGATTGGTGGGATGAACACGGAGGAGTTTAAGGACCGCTGGGGAGGAGAAGACTGGGAACTACTGGACAGGTAGAAGCGCTTTACAGGAAACAAGTCTATTTTAGAGTATCCATTTATTTATGCAATACAATTTAAGACATTATTATTATTATTATTATTATTATCAGGAATTATTATTATAATGTATTAGTTATTTATGATAATTTAGAGACTTTGTTTTTGTTAGTATTATTATTAATAGTAATTATAATAATAATAATAATAATAATAATAATATGTTAAATATCATGTCATTGTTAATATCATTATTAAAATTATAATAATTATAATAACAAAAAAGTATTATTATTGATGACTTTGACAGTGATTATTGTTAGTGTTATTGTTATTATTATTATTAATAATAATATTATTGAAATATTATATTGTTGTTGTTGTTGTTAATAATTAATATTATTATTGTTGTTGTTGGTATATGTTAGATGAATATAATTTTATTTATGTTATTATTATTACAATTATGATTATTACAATTATGATACTGAATTAAGAGATTTTCACAGTGATGTTATTATTATAGTAATCGTCATCATCATCAATCATATTAAATACATATTATTTTATTATTAATATTACTAATACAATTATGATATTGAATTGAGATATTCGGACAGTGACAATATTATTGTTGTTGTTGATGACAATAATATACAATATAATTGTATTAATACTGTTAAAATTATGATACTGAATTGTGAGATTTTGACAGTGACATTATTCTTATATATTACATAAAAATGTTTTAATTAATATTATTATTAGAATTATATTGAAGTGAACGAGATTTTGACAGTGATGTTGTTGTTATTTTTATTATTAATAACAATATTTTAATAAATGTTAAAAAATGAATAAAAGATTTTGTTAACTATATAACAATATAATATTGAATTAACAGATTTTGACATTGACATTAGTTTTGCTGATAATAATAATAATATGTTGTTAGTATTAATAATAATACAAGTTATTATTAATATTAAATTATGATATTGAATAATAATAATAATAATTGAATATATTATTAGTATTATTAATGACATTATCATTGAAATTAGATATTAAAATAATTTATAAATAATAAAAAATGCATTAATTATTAAATTAATCTCTCTCTCTTTTTCAGAGTTTTGCAAAACGGTCTGGAGGTTGAGCGTTTAAGACTGAGAAACTTCTTTCACTACTATCACTCTAAAAGAGGCATGTGGAACTCACAGTCCAGTAAAACTCCTAAAGGATAAAAGTGAACCTCGCTGAGAGACTTCAAACTAACTCGGCACGAGAACGGGACCTTAAAGGACCAAACCGATGTGTCTCTGGGACCCTTTCGTGAGGCCCCGTGACACTGCCAAGCTGCTGTCCCAACTCAACACTCGAAAGAGACAGAGACTCGTTCACCGAGTGTGTATTTATATGTATCTCTGTCTGTTAGGTCAGAAGTGAAACTTGAGTGATTACTGAAGATTTAAAGGAAATGGAAATTGTTTCAATTTTACTCCAAGCTAGCAGCTCAGGCACTTTGGTCACATAAATATGGTTTGCACTTAAGATATTACCTGCTGAAATGATTGTCTAAAGGTTTAGATGTGTGCTGGTACTTAGACGTCTGCTTTTATATAGCTGTAAATGTCACTTCCTGTTCAGACGTGACGCCTTCTTACACTTGAACTGTAGAAATGATCTGATATGTGGCGACTCCTTTCTAAAGTCCTGCTGAACTTCTGGACACGACTGGACCAAGAACGGCTTGCTGAGCTATGAAGTTAAAATTATTCGTCTTTGCATTTGTCTGTATGTCTGAGCTGCTTCCTTTCCTTGTTTCCCGTTGATTTCAGAAGAGGTTTAGATTCACAGATGCAGAAAAACCTTTCAGACTGCTGTTTTAGTCTGGGCTAGGCTAGACGTAATCTGTCCCATTGATGCAGTATCCATTTCTACAGCGTTGAACCGTGGGATAAAATTGTTCTCCAGAAGCTGTGTGCCTTTCTTTGATGTAATTTAACATGGCAGTCCACAGGGTTAAGAAGGAGTCCTGATGTGTAGCCGAGTTGTTTAAAAATTGTGTTTACAGTAAAGGACATAAAACAGAAGTATATGGGGCACTAAATATAACATTCTAGATGTTAACATGAGACAAATGTGGTAGAATAAATTATTTCAAGTGCTGTAAGAACCACATAAAGATGGCAAGTTACGCAAAAGATACCGGAAACGAACGTGACGTAACTATTAGTGAACTACGGTTTACATAAAGAAAATCCACCTTTGTTGGTATTCATCCGCCTTGTAGTCCCATAGATAAAGTGTTGTTTAGATAGCTTTGCAGCTCAAATAACACCTATTTTTCTGCGAAAATCGTTTAAAAACAAAATATAGCTGAAGTTTTAGCTATTGCGTAGTCTGGTATATCTCGCTCCATATACTTCCATTGTAAGTGCGTTACTGTAAATGCGATTTTTACAAACTAGGTGAGTCGAAATGATTTTTGGTGATATTTGACAGCATTTTGTTTGACTACATATATTTGATGAAAACAATGTTTTACACTGACACGGGCAGCTGGAGTGTATGAAATTGATGTATCATTATGTCACTGTAACTTACAAGCATCTGTAACATACAAACAACCGTGTTTACAAGCTGGCATAAAATTTTGACGTGTTTTTATTTCATATCAGAAATACCGAGAGTTATATAGTCCAACTTATGCGTAAAACTTCCCCTTTTTAAAAGAGTAGCCTAGATTGAGATGATTCTTTCTTCTATTCCTTCTCCTGGTTCGATGTACTTTCTGGCTGCCTATTTAAAACAAAACATAGACAGAACACTAATACATTACGCCTAATACAGGGATCTGCATTACAAGGTAATTTCTGTGAAATTGTTGTGTAGAAATTTTTCAGAATGTTTGCATTTTATTTTAACATTTTTGGGTTCATTTTTCTGAAAAATAAAGTTTAAAGTTGAAGCAACTTGAGTATGTTTGTTTTATTACACTTTTTGATCTTAGAAACAAGATTTATTATTATTATTATTATTAGCTCAACAGGCATAGCATCACTTTAACAATGAGGACGTAGGTAAACTATACATATTCTGCGCAATTTACGTCATTTTGGATAAAATTCTGCGGCTTCCAAATTTTAACGTAAGTATTTGAAAATTTTCGCATTACAGATTTTAACCACTAGAGGGAGTCAAAGTACAGCGTCACATCTGCAATTCATTATGCAAACCAGATGTTCAAGGTCAGTCATTAGCCAGTAGTGTTTCCATCCAAAGTTGCGAATTTAACTTATGCGCAAAATTGCAATATCGCATAAAACATTTGCGAAAAAGCACCGTTTCCATCCAACGAGTCAAAGAGAACAAAATTGTCACTTCCTGATAAACTGGCACTATAAATCACTAAGAAAAGTAGGAGAAACTACTGAATATAATAATTTTCTTATATAATAATTTCATTGCGCCTCAGAGCGAGCAGACAAAACAATGAATGCAGTTATTGCTTTCAGAGGTGGATGCTGCTGTTTGTGAACGCAGTCGTGTAAGACATTTCTGGTAGGTAATTATACAAATATACTTTGAGGACAGACTTTGCTCGGGCATTTCCGAATGACCATAACAACATTTCAGAAGCTGTGGAATGAGATCGGTCCACTGGTTGGTCAGGTTTTGCCATCCCATAGTGCAAAGTCATATGATATTTTTGATGTGCTTGGAGGAATTTATTTGCAAAATGCATTTCCATCTCCCATTACTCGCATTAACCCTTTTTCGCAAAAGTCAAAAACCACCTCTTTACCAAAACTTTTTTGCGAATTAAAGCATTTTTATTCGAAATTCAGCGTTTCCATCACTCGTTTCTGATGCGATACTTCAAAATGCGCATAAAAGCAGGGTGTTGGAAACATAGTGAAAGCTGCACTTTAAAAGTCAGCAAATCCACTGCCCATATATCTTAGACTGCACATTCTTCTTTTAGTTTAAGTACACTTTAAATCATGACTGTATTACACAAGACTGAACATGAGGCAATGAGATCAGTCAAACTCTGATTCATAAACACCAAAATAGGCCTTAGGTAATGATTCAGAGCGAGATTATGGGTCTAGTATTGGTGTATATTCTTACTGTGGGTGTTAATACTCTAGTTCTAGTGCAGTGCAGACAATCTCAATATTTTGAATCTCCTTTAAGCAGTGTTGGGGGTAATGCATTACAAGTAACGCAAGTTACGTAATCAGATTACTTTTTTCAAATAACTCGTAAAGTAACACATTACTTTTTCATTTACAAGAAAATATCGGAGTTACTTTTTCAAAAAAGTCACGCCAGTTACTTTGTTTTCCCATTTATTGACTGACAAGTCTCCTGTCCCCATGTTGTGTGTTGTGTGCGCTGTGTGAACATGATGTTACTGTTACTGTAGTTCTAGACTAAATGTGAATGTTCATTAATTCATCCCACTCGCAAAAAAAACTGATTTAGTATTCATCAAAATGAATTAAAACAGTGAAATGCAAACTCAGAATATGACGCAAACCTGCAATAATTAAATATGTTAAATAACACAAATGTATCTAATCCCATTTTATTAACCAACGTCTTTGCTGCTGACCTTTGATGATTCAGTTCAACCATACTAATAAGCAAAAATGACTTTAGATAAACTAACAATTGTGCTTCATTGTTTTTTTATTGCTGAAGATCGTTGAACCTTCAGCCTGAGGTTTATTCTTTACACTTTTTGGTGTGAAAGGGCTTTTACATTTGCTATAAATAGAACTTCTTATATTAAAAACAAACAATCAAGCCCTGCTCATATAAAAAAAATAATGCGAAAGTAATGCAATAGGTAACGTAATGCATTACTTTCCATAAAAAATAACTAACGCAATATTGTAATGCATTACTTTTAAAAGTAACTTTCCCCAACACTGCCTTTAAGTAATAAAAAATGTAAACTATTATTGCAAAAGACTAATGCTCGTTCACACTGATCTATACCACGATTATATCTTTATATTAGTGGCTCACACTAATGTCGATAACTAGGCTATATCTACATTTTAATAATTCAGCAAAATCCACAACACAAGTAACGATCTCGTTGGAATCGCACAGAACGATTTGTTTTTCCAAGAAACATTAACAGGTGTGATTTGGGCACAGGGCCGGAGTAGCTGTGTCTTTTTCTTGTTTGACAGGTGTCAGCGTTAAGGTGCAATACTGACACCTGGGAGGTCAACCAGCAACTGGCGCTGGAGTATTTACGTGTCGTGTTATCATAAGAGTCCTATTCATATTGTGGTGATCGCCAATACCGGTATATTGTCACACCCTAAATTAACAAGATGTCGATATTTCATGCTTTGAATATCACGATTATCGTCAATACCGATATATTGTGACACCCCTAGTAGAAGGTGGTATATGCTGTACTTTTACATTGTAAGCATCTGAGTTATGCACATTAGTTGGTCAAATTAATAAAAAACTCAGCTGATGGACCTCTGCTCGGCATACACTGTAAAAAAATAACCAACTTCCAGGCTCTTATACGTTTACTGAACTCAACTGTTTCCCTTTCTGTTTCTGTCACAGTGTTTACCGATAGAAAGACAAAGTCAGTATTGTGCATCGTTTACAATCACATCGAACATCAACATGAGTATGTCAACCATCCCGACCAGTTTTCATAAGAATGCAGTGCAGTCCTCATCTCCTGAGCTCTCAGAGAGCTCACTGCTGTCCTCGTCGCAGGGCGGTGGTGGGCAATAATGGAGGTTTCTTCACCTGTATCTGAAGAGCCGGAGTATGGGGACTTACAATATGTAAGTTAATCTGGGACACCTTTTCAGTTCGATTTTATATATGTATATATATATACAGGGCCGGATTTATGCATAGGCATTCTAGGCACGTGCCTATGCTCGCTCGTCCAGGGGGGCCCAAACACAATGAAGATATATAATATTTTTGTTATACTATGGGCTATCTACAACAGTACAAGAACCAAAACCCCAGAAGACATTGAGCAAATAAACAAGCAATAGGGTAAAAAATGATCCAAACGCCTATTTCCATGTTTTCCATCTTTTTATGTAAGGAAATCATGCTTTCCTTCTCCCGTTCTCTCAGTCGCACACACAGTATGACACACAATCGCACACACACACGGAGACGAGGACAGAAACTTGTTGTCAGTGCTGCCCTGCAAATTTATCAATAAAATAATTTCGCAGCTGAAAAGCTACATGACTGCTCTCAGATTCAGTAGAAGGTTCTTGAAGCAGTTCAACTTATTCGCTATTAGTAGACGCTGCTGCTGAGAGACGCACAGACGCTGGTATTCACATGCGCTTAATCTCTCTCTCTCTCTCTCTCTCTCTAATAAGTGCATTAGACTGCATTAATAACTGCATTAACCTGCATATCAATGGCTCAATCCTCTGTTATTAGCTCTAAAATGACTGGAATTTGCAAATGAGGTGCGTAAGAAATTAGTTCAACACACATGAGATTTCAGGACGG
The DNA here is from genome assembly GCA_027422415.1 of Schizothorax lantsangensis. NCBI lineage: Eukaryota > Metazoa > Chordata > Actinopteri > Cypriniformes > Cyprinidae > Schizothorax > Schizothorax lantsangensis. The sequence continues at coordinate 8,942,503 of CM049854.1, read as the reverse complement.
AAACATGACAAATGTCTTGAAATAGCCTAATAATCTGAACAATGTCTTGAGGTGTGGATGTGACTCCAGGCCTTTAAAATTATTAGAGAAATAATTCACTCCCGAAGTGGTAATGTGGCCACGACGCCGTTCTCTGTTCTCAAATAAATTAAGAACTTCAGTTGATCTTTATTGACTGAATGCAAGTGCTTATTGCGATAGAAAACAATGTAACAGTTTCCACTGATAACAAAATATTTTGGTTTGATGGGGTGGTAATATTATATATTAATCGGAGTGTCTATTTACACTAAGTGCAAATAGCCCGCCTTGTTGGCAAAGGCTATTTAAACTAACTCCGCCCACCAACGTGTGATTGGGTTAGTCAACACTAAAAAAAGATGCTAATTCAGCATCAGTTTCAGTGGCGTAGATGGTAGGGCACGTGCTTTTTCCAGTAGCCCCTCACTGCAGAACAAAGATCCAGGGGGCGGGGTTGGATCCACATCTAGGGGGTAGAGACGGGTAGGTTTAGGTATATGTAAGGTGGGAGGAGTTGGATCTGGATCCAACCTCTGCCCCCTGGATCTTGTGTTCTGCAGGGAGGACCATCTCGCTTTTTCACGCGATAGACCAGAGTTCGAGCCCGCCTTTTACCAAACTTTTTTTCTCCATTTTCAGATCTCATATCGCACCGGAAAGGCATTTATTTTCAATAAAAATGAAATAAATAATCAAAAAGTTGAAAATAAAAATATCGGGTAGGGTTAGGGTAGGTGTAGGGAGGGCTTTATTGTCCCAATAAGGTGGCATCCATTTAATAATTTGAATTAAAACTATAATTTACACTCAATACGTTATTATTGCGTACTGTTTTATAATGTACTACAATATTGAGGTGCAGATAATTGCCACTATTTGCAATAAGTAGTATAAATAGCAGAAAACACTGCTATTTTAACACAGTGTAAATAGTATCTATTGCTAAGAAAATATGCTATTTACACTTAGTGTAAAATTTTTTGTTTTGTCTATGTCACGATAAGAGGTAAATCCGGCCCTATATATATATGTGTGTGTATGTATATATATATAAATGTTCTGAAATACTGCTGACAGACTCTTGACCTTTGCTGAAATTGACATCGCATTTCTCAATCACTAGAGGGCGCCACTATATCATTTGTTATGTAACATGTTGTTTTTCTGGGTATATTAAAATACACATAAAGACAGTCACCATCTATTAGCATAAAAATGTAACCTGAAACCTAGAAAAATCTTTATAAATAATTAAATATTAGTATAATATAATATAAAGTCCTTCAATCGCTACAAGCTACGCCCATGGAACGGGTCTGTAAGTGTTGTGAGTCATTATTTTCGGTATTTTTTCATTAACCTCCTCACACAGCTTTACTGAGAGCACAGGTGCACTCCTCCAGGACAGGATGACATAAAGTTTGTCTTGACAGATTATGTAATGTTGACATTATGCACAAACCTGCCCCACCCGTCTACACTGTTCTGGTAAATTCTTTCATTTATCTTTCTTTTTTTCTTTGTCTTTTTGTTCTTTATTGAATAACTGTAATAATAGTAGGCTACATGTTCTCTATACACTAATAATACACTATTATGTCTACAACTAAGACTCATTTTGTCTGAGAAGTGAATATCAGTTGTGTTTTGTAGAGAAAGGGATAGGCTACAACTTTATTGTAACTTTCATAGTTACGTTAATAATAGTTATTAATACAAATTATATGAGTGTGTGTGTGTGTATATATATATATATATATATATATATTGAAAACATTAATCTATTTGAAGGCACTTTAACCACTTTAATGATATTAAATAAAGATATTTGCTAATAACTTAAGGAAAGCATACAGTTTGATTTGTCCAAATGCTGAAGTTGGCCTGAAGCGCACACAGCTGAAGATAATGAGTGTGTGTGATGTCATTGTCCAGACTAACACAATTAATGCAAATTCCTTAAGACTAGATGACGATCAGTGATTAACATCGTTACATGAAACAACATCCCTTCGAGCTTACTTTGCTTAATTTCAATACAGTGCAACATTATTCAGCCTCAGTGGGCAATTTAGTTAGTTTGATAAATTAGTTGTGGGCATACACAATGAGTAAGAGTGAGGCGGACACTAGGGTATAATAGGAGAAGGCAAAATAAAACTAAGAAAATACAAAAACATGAACCATATGTATTATGTTTACAATAAAAAAATGAAATAATGTTTCAGTTTCAAATAGGTATAGAGCCTAAATAGGCCTACAAATCCATAAATAATCACTCAATTAATACTCAACAGTAGTCGGTAGAGACCAATTCTCACTATTAACTATTATTAGCGTGCCTATTATTAACATATCGGCTGTTTATTAGTACATTCTGTTCATGACTTCACTGTATGTTCCTGAAACCCAGCCTTGATTGATCGGCTCTCCGGTGGCTAACTTCTGATTGGTCTCTGTTACACATTGTGTTTGATTCATTTGAGCGAATCTGTTAACTCAGACGGTTCATTTCAATAAACGAGTAAAAAAAAAACGATTCGCCGGTTTGTATCAACGTTGAAAACTTTCCGCCTTAGTTTTGCTCCCAAATAAGCTTATCCTCTGTTTTCCATTTAAATGTGTTTACAGTATTTTATTCTAGCATTTTCAAGTTTAAGTCTGTGTGTGGTGTGTGTCTATACCATATAGCCCATGCTTCTAGTTATTTGCCACTGTAAAGCTAGAAAAACTAGAATTTAAATCAGTGTAGATAGTTGTAGCTAATATGTGAGAGTTGTAGACGTTGCGTCTCTGTTAACGCAGATATGCACATTTTGATGGAGATTCACAAACGCTTGCGAATCATTTCAAACGAGTCGTTCAAACGAATCGTTTCGCTCGCGAATCAAACACCCCCCCCCCCTCTCTCTCTCTCTCTCTCTCTCTCTCTCTCCCTCCTGCTTTCAGTTCAGTCATGTTTCCAGTAAGAAGAGGCGTGTGGTGTGAAATGAACATCGTTCTACATCATCTTTACGGATTAATCTGACCATAACCGTCCGATTGAGAGTCTATTGATGGATCTCCACTCTAAACTTTCTATCCAGTTCGGTTTATTATTTTCAAGAACTGGATACGAGTAAGAGAGAACCTGCGCACTTCACTAGTTTTACGGGAATGGACATTTAGTGAGGTAAGCAAGTTTCCCCCAAACATTTTCTTTTCCGGAAGATGTAACTTGGACATTTTAAACTTTCACACAAGGTATGTTTGGTCTGTAGTGTATCAATAAAGTGCTACATGAATGTCAAAGAGAAGCTGAACCAGTAGAACCAGCTTGAGTTTTGCGCAGCTGCTTTCTGGTTCCTCACAGAAAAAACAGCAGAAATGGCAGGAACAAACAGCTCAAACATGAAAACTCTGGAGGATTTGACTCTGGACTCCGGCTATGGAGCAGGGGACTCGTGTAAGTCCTTAAGCCTGTCGTCCTCTAAATCAAACTCGCAGGCGTTCATGAACACCCCTCACCGGGGGAACTGGAGGTACTACTCCGGCTCCATGAACAGCAGGAACAACAGCTGGGATACAGTCAACACAGTGCTTCCCGAGGACCCAGAGGACATTTTCTCCAAGTTCCCACGCTTACCGGAGCTGGAGGAGTTCCCGTGGACGGAGGAGGACGTGGGGAGGGTCGTGCGTAAAGGCGCGGGGAAGGGCGCCTCGCTCTCCGCGGAGGCTGTGCGCAGACTGGCCGCCCTGATGCGCAGGGCGCTCATCCGCATCTCCAGAGAGGCGCAGCGGCTCAGTGTCATGCACTGCAGATGCACCAGGTTCGAGGTGCAAAGCGCGATCCGCCTGGTGCTCAGTTGGGCGCTGGCGGATCACTGCGTCTCGGCCACTGTGAAGGCCATATCTATGCACAACATGAGCGCTGGAGAGCTCTTGCGCAAGGGGAAGTCAGCCCGGTGCGGGCTCGTGTTCTCCGTCGGACGGTTTTTCCGCTGGATGGTGGACACTCGGATCGCGGTGCGCATCCATGAGTACGCGGCCATCTGCCTGACCGCGTGTATGGAGGCGCTCGTGGAGGAGGTGGGCGTGCGCGTGCTGATGGCGGAGACGCCCGGCTGCGTCCTGACAGCGGAGGCGCTGGAGGGGGTCATCAATAATGATGCCGAGCTCTGGGGGGTCCTGCAACACTATGAGCATCTCATCTGTGGAAAGAACGCCAATGGTAGGTACTTTACTGTTGTATTGTTGCTTAAACTGTTTCACTCATCAGTTGCTTGTGGCCTAGAGGTTAGATTTGGCTGAAGGGTTGTTGAAACACACAAGGGTTGATCCGTCACCATTGTGCACTTAAGCATGACACCTGGAGATGCTTCAATGGAGTATATGTGCACTGTAAATCACTTTGGTGAGAAGTGGCACCACAGTTTCCCCAAATTATTTGGACCTTGCTTATTATTGATAACTAAAACAATACTGAAAAACCCTGTATAATTAAATAAAATAAAATTGTATTTAAACTTAAAAACTTATTTAAAACTATATTTAAAATCAAATTATTTTATTTCAGCTATTTTTTTTAGTTTAATAAGTACTAAAATAACTAAAAACTAAAATTTAAATGATACAGAAAAAAATTAAATAAAGATTTATTTATTATAAAAAATATTTAAAACTGTATTTAAAATAAAATGCATTTTATTTCAGCATTTTTTTTAGTTTAAGTACTAAAACACCTAAAAAATAAAACTTAATAGAAACTATACATTTGTAAAAAAACAAAACAAAAAAAAAACTAATAGAAATTGCTAAAACAACTAAATTATTAAAACATTAACTGAAATTAACATGAAAACAGAACATATAAAAATTAAATCGAATTCAAAATAATGAAATAACAAACTAAATAAACTAAAAAGTAATATTATATAGACATATAAAAACGAATAAAATGACAAAACACAACACAATTACTAAAATTTTAGAAATTAAGATAAAAAAATAAATATAAATATTCCAAATATTAACAAAAAAAATACAAAAACTTTAAAATGAAGAGAAAATATAAAAATTCCAAATATGAACAAAAACCATGACAGAAACCATGACAGATGACATATATGAATGATACTATATATATAACTATATATTAGTAACTAATAAAAATTACAAAAACACAACCAAATCACTAAAACTTTAGAATTTAAATGCAAGCAGAAAATAACACTGATTTGGACACTTAAGTGTATGAATACGAGTAAAATATCTAACTTTAGCTAAGTTTGTAAGTCCATTATTTTAAAGAAAGATAACCCTTTTAATCAAAATATTTGATAATAATGAGTTTGCTGGGTTTAAGCTTGTTCAACTATACATAAACTGTTCAGAGTATTGTGGATGTGAAACGTTAGTAATTATCATAATGTGATGAAGTACACCTGTGGTTACTGTCTAATGACGTGCGTGGACTTGAGGGAAATGACTTCATACATCCTTATGAAAATCCCTGCCACACCAGTTGATTATGACAAATTAGTACCTTTGAAACTAGTTATGCATGATATGTTGGGAAAATACTGGCATGATGTTACAAAAGCACAATTTGGTGTGAATTATCTGAACTAAAATACTGAAACTGAGATCTGTTGATAGACCCACACAAATGTTGATGTCTTTCCTTATTAGTCTCTTGGCTTTTGATCTGAAAGATGAAAATGGAAACCAATTTCCAGAAATCACAGGTCAATCGCGTCATTCTGCCTGTGACAGGTCATTACACGCTTCCTCTTCTCCAGCTGAGAGAATTACCCCTCGCTGCCAACTTCTGCATCATCTAGGTTGCATTTTCATTATGATTTGTCTGTGGTTTACCAGCATCTAGCATGAGGTTTTCACAAACATTCACAGGCTCTTTGAGCAAACTGATCTTAACCAACTGACCAGGGAAAGAAAACAAACTATAGGCCTATCTGTAGAAGGACAACACGTGGTTCTGATGTATCACTGTCTGATTCATCATGATTACTCATCATTTCTGTTTGCATTGTCCTCAATTTCAGGACAAAAGTTTAGATTATTATCTTATGTGGGTGGTTGACATGACAGTTTGGATATGCATATGACATATACTTGATTTTTCACTTTTGATGACCCATTAAATGAAAATCTTTTTGCTTAGATTGCTTAGAAAGGTATATTTCTTCAACAAACCTCACAATTTGAGGTATTATTCACATTTTCAGGACAAGGTGAGTAAAAGCCATGTATAGCTAATAATAATATAGTAGTTATTGTTTAAATATTTTCTGTATATAGAAAATGATTGTTTAGCAGTGAAGCAGGGGTATTATGGTTAGCTAAAACAAACCATAAAAAACTTTTGTTACTTTAAATGAAATAAAATATGATTTACTAAAATAATTAAACTGAAATAAAAATTAATGAAACTATATAGATATTTAAAAAAAGTAAAATAAATAAATAAATAAAAAAAATCACACAAATACTAAAACTTTAACTAAAAAATAAAAACATAATAATTAAAAATATTAAATATCAAAATATCTGTCTATATGGTTTTACATTTTAGTTTTAGTTTTGCTTATTTTAATACTTCAACAAACTAAATAAAAATGAGAAACAATGTTACATTGAGTTACCTAGCTGAAATAAAAAAGCTATTTTAGTATCATTGATATACTATAGCTTTTGTTAATTTTGAATTTGGGTTAATATTTATATTTTCTGTTTTAATTTTAATGTTTTAGTAATGTTGTTGTGTTTTGTCATTTTATTTGTTTTTGTAATATGTCTATATGGTTTTTCTTTTTAGCTTTATATTATTTTAATACTTAAACTAAATTAAAATAAGAAATGTTACCTTGGCAACTAGCTGAAATAAAATAAGCTGTCTTAATATCATTGATATGCTAATATAAATATTGATAATATTTTAAGTCAATGTCATTTTTATATATTCTGTTTTCAATTTAATTTAGTTTTTTTTTGTTTGTTTTTTAACTTTGTTTTGTCATTTTTATTAGTTTTTGTAATAAAATGTTAAAACATTTTTACACAAAATCTTCGAGTTGAAGCACTGAAAAGCACCTACAGAGTAGCCTATAGGGGGCGTTTTCAACTACAGTAAAAACAGAAAACTTTTTATGCGTTTTGGCCATTATTTTCAACATTTTGGGGGCCTGAACATGCAAACTTTTGCAAGTCACGCACATGTGTAATATATATTTAGTATATAGTTTTGTGCACAAGCTGTTTTTATAGTTTCTGTACAAAGTGACATCGCCACCTACTGGCCTGGCATGAAAGTACATAATTTTTAGTAATTTTCACGTATCGGGGATGGTTTGATAATGTGCTCGTCTGTACATGAAACTTTTCAAAAAAGCAAAGGAAAAAAGTTTTTCATTTTTCAACGTTTTCATCAACGTTGCACATTGTTGTCATGTAAACATAACTGACTTCAGCTAGGCTACAGGATGAATATGTGCATGAAATGTTGCTCCAAATCCAGCTACTTCCATGACAGTACTGAAGCAGTGGAAAGACTTTATTAGAAGATCAGAGGAGTGTGGGTGCAATATTTAGGCTACGCAAGCAAAAAGCTCTTTTTTGGCACGGTGAGTCAGGATCTCAGCTCTGCATAATCCTTGTACAGCTCACTTTCTCTGGGATGCCCATGTGGGCATCAAATTAGGTTGGTCCATAAAGATGACCCAGTGGATCAATGTGCTTTCAGGACGGCCGTGTTAACAAAGTGCTGCGCATGCACTTCACAAAACCCTTGCGTGCCATTACTGTTGATGAATGGGCATCTGATCCACTACGTTTCCTCTGTCAAGTGCAGGAGATTGAATCTGAAACGCCTTAAATGTGGCTCACTGATGATTTCAGCCGTGACTCAGTGGCCTTTCAGAACGTGCTTGATTATGCAACGCATTCATGACCTGCTTTTGTTGGCTGCTATTATTGCGCCTGAGAATGACTTTTAAACAGCCTTGATTACCGTAGATCAATACACTCGTCTTATAAGTTTGCAAGGATTCTCTAATGCAAAATGGCCTCCAGAACCTTTTTACTTGTCTTTTTTTCCTGAGTAAAGCAGAATATTGGCAGTATTTATCATGGTGTCAAAATGTAATAACTTGCCCTGCCTCTGAAACAAATGTCTTTTTCTGCTGACGTTATTTTTCATCCCCAAGCCTGCAGCTACCTGTCATTTAGAGACTCTTTCACAGTCAAATTAGTTCTCGATGGAGGAAATAAATCCTTTCTTACAATTTCAGTCATTTAATAACTAGTTGCACTCAATCACATTATAAAGTAAATGACTTTAAGGAAGTAAACAGGGTTGACTTGTTGTTGACTTTATTATAACTGATGGTAGGAGTACCTTTACTCACAAGGTTTTCAAAGTAATTCATAGCCTGTTTGCTACAAAAGTTCTTCTCTATCATCTGCCAACCAGCCCCACATCTGGAAGTCTTTAAGACGCGCTTCTCTTTGCCAACTCAAGTCACTCCCACTTTCTCCAACGCACACTCTCTGCCTCTTTTCTATTTACTTTAGTCCTTCTTTCCTGGAGCCGTTTCTGTGAACGCACATGCTTTTAACAACGCGCCCACTGTACCAACGTGCCATTTAAAATCCAATGAACACAAAGCACTAAACGCATAGTTTTCTCTCGCTGATAGTTGCTATTGATATTCACGTTGCTTTTGAATGTGCAAGTGATTCATGGAGAAAACATCTTCATACTTTGCTCCTGAACAAGTGCTTTCTCAAACTTGCTTTTGAGAACATCTGTGAACCCGACCCAGAACAGGACGTGAACTTTGTCCCTTGTCATTTGTCGCAGACTCAGGACAGTACTGCAATTTCTGGCACAGCTTTCGAACATTGGCTACCCTGATGGAAACATCCCAGCCCTAAAATACAGTAAAATTTTTGCATAAGTAGTCTGCAGGCCAGTGCACTTGTGTCTTGTGGAGGTTATTTTTATGCTTCGTGGATTTAGGATGGCAGTAACAGGGAAAACACCATCTTGCATGGTCAGTGGCACTGTTTATACACGCTTCCAGCCAAAACCAAAGGCCCAGCTGTACAAGGAGCTCAGACTAATCCGAGCTAGCGGCTAAAAACAGCACAAGTTTTATGATGGCTTAAAAACATTTCAAGAGCTACATTTCAAGAGAGCTCCTTAAAACAAGATAACTTCATTATCTAGTCTCTAGCATTAGCTAAAACTTGTGAGCTCAGGGAACCTCATACAGTAAGTGACTGAAATGAAACACCCTACATAGGCAGCAGCTCTAAGTGTGAAACAAGTATAGCACTCTTCAGTGTGGGGGTAACACATTACAAGTAACGCGGGTTACGTAATCAGATTACTTTTTCAAGTAACTAGTAAAGTAACACATTACTTATAAATTAGCAAAAAGTTACTTTTTGAAATAAGTAACGCAAGTTACTTTTTCACATTTATTCTTTGACACCTCTTCTGTCCCTGTGTTGAAAGAAGTTGGGAGAATTTGCCAAAAATATAACCTTTGGGTGACAAAAAGTACCGCAAAAGTAACCTAATGCATTATTTTCCATAAAAAGTAACTAAGTAACTAAATGAGTTACTTTTTATGGAGTAATGCACTATTCTAATGCAAGTAACTTTCCCCAACACTGTCAGTCTTCATGTGAAGTGCACTAGAGATTTCAACTCACAATTGATTCCAGTAGAGTTTGATGTTAGCATGTGGCTAAGCTAACAACATGATACGCTCTTAAGCATAAAAATACAATCGCACACACAAATATTAGGTAAACCATTAATCACATTAAAGACCTCACTTTGGTTGCATCTGAAATCACATACTTCCCTACTACATAGTAGGCGTAAACGGAAAGTCCCCAAATGAACTACTACTTCCTGCAAAATTTCATAAGTGGGCATCTTACTATCCCATGAGGCCACAGGAGAGGAGTTGTGAATGACAATGAAATGACACAACTGAAGGTCACATGACAATGATGACATGACAAATATAGTAAGTCTGGATTACATTCAACTATATAGTACATACGTTTTATTTAACTGTCAGAAATAATAACTTATTCAAAGGATGTACCTACTCAGAGTATGCAATTTTGAACACAGCTATGAGATGTTTTTTTGGTTCACTAGGCTTGTCACAATGCATTCTGGGATTGCCATCAATTGCCATTTTGGCCAAATGAAGGTTCCTAAGAAGCAGATTCTCATTTCGACCCCTACTTTTACTTGTACAGCCTTTTGTGTCAGGACTGTAGTTTTGATTCCTTAAAACGCTGCCTAGTTTGGCAGCTCACTAGCTTTTTGGAAGCATTTGAATGTCCTGTTTGCCTAGTCAAGCCATATTTAAATAAAGTGCGAATACACATATTGATATCTTTGTAAAGTTGCTAGAACAGTTTGAATAATGATAAACCCATTGTTAACACAGCAAACGTTTGAGGAATTGTGGCTTTTACTTGATGCAAATACTACAGCCTCAATAGTGTTGCAGGTACTAAGTGTTTTCTGTGTTGCAGTTGGAGGTTGTTTATGGAGTCACAAGATTTATTTCAGGACATAATCCTTGTTGGCTTGTTGGAAAGAGGGAGAAAAGGCGGGTGAATAGCCAGCGGATTGAAGCCGGTCAGCACATGGCTTTATGTTTTGGCGCTCATGCCTCTATACAAACGTTCTCATGGTCAATCCTCTGCCTGTTGCCATGAAAACACTGACCCCAGACAGAAAATTAGAGGAAGTGTGGGAATATGGCCAACAATGACACGTGCAGGAGTTTAATGTTGGGGCGAATTATCGTGAGGAGAAAATGCAGTCTTGCATTTTCCAGCAGTGGAATGTTTAAGAAGGATACAATGGAGTGATTGTGGATGAATAGTTCCCTACTCACTGCAAAGTGTTGAAAACTCACATTTCAGTTTTCACGTGTCGCTTGCACGTTCACCTGTCAGAAGATAGCGACTGAAATAGCTGTTGGTGACTAAAATAGCCTTCAGAGCTCTTTTCCCCACAATCTTGTGTTCTACAACTTTGTACTTCAATACGTAGCCAATATTTTTAGATTTTGGCAGTATTACATATCCTACAATTATAATTACATATTGAACTAATTAAATAATCAATTCATTCTGCAATAAAGAACAGAACTGTGGATTTAATATTTAAAATATTAAATGAACCATATGCCATGTAGATATTATAAATAATAGGCCCATATGCCTTCCATCAACGTTGCATATTTTGATTTATCAATTTGGCTTATATCGACGACATCTGTCATGATAATTATGAATGAAATAACCCATATTTTAATGTTCTTTTCAAACAAGACAGATTCCTTCTTTTACCCCTGTGGTTTGTTTCTCTCTCATTGACTGATCATTTCACATTTGTCATAATCCAATGAAACTCTGTCTGTCCCTGTTCTTGTCTTCAAATGCAGCAGGGATGATTTATCGCTGTCGATAAGCAGCCTTTTGTGAACATTCCTGTAATATTTAATTGCACTGAATGGGATCTGTTGCAGTAAATGGAAACAGGCTGTCTTGTAGAGATATGCACAGTAATGGCTTCTGTGTTGGGTTTGAATTCTGCAGCTGCCATTTTTAGTCTGTAAAGTGCTGATTTAGGTCTTAAAATAGTCTAAAATGTCTACAAAATCCATTTAAACAAGATTCAGTGAGCTTTCGGGTCATGTGTGTGTAAATGTTATTGCACTCTTATTGAATATTTTGTTGAGTTTTTCTAATTTCTGTTGTTTAAAAATGACAATTAAGCAAATAACAGTAAAAACAGCACTGTGAAGTGGATACAGTGACCCCCAAAATGATTTGGACACTTAAGTTACATTTAAAAGTGTATAAATGTCATAGCGTTAGACAACAAACTAACAATATTTTCAGAAGTTTGTCTTATAAACCTGCATGTCATACTGTATGTTTAAAGTTTCTCAGCAATATAAGTTTGAAATCTTACAGTAGCCAATAAAATCAGTAATTGGAGTAAGATGTCAATGTATTCCAATAAAAGCTCCTAAGTTTGCTTTTCAGTTTTAAAAACAAATGTAGTTGAATGAAAGTTTAATGAAGACAGAAGATCAATATACAAGCTATAAAAGCGTTATTGCTGCTGAGAGGTTTTCTTTGCGTAATGTCCATAGTGCTTTCTTATCTCTTTAGTGCCCTCAAAAGTTTTGCCATTCTGGTAAACCAAACAGCCCTGAGCTTTCCCACACGAGTTTCTTCAAATCATGCCTGATTTAGGTTTACACCACCACAACAACAGAAACTCAGGGGGGGGGAAATATTCATTGAAACAATTAAAAGTCTATTTCTTTATTTTCAGAGTCATTTGTATGTTTTTTTTTGTTTGTTTTTTTGGTAAAACATGCCCAGGCAGGGGAAATCTACGACATATTTCCAGTTATATAAAATAACAGAAATGTCTCTGGCAGTAATCTACTATAAAAATCTCTCACCCAAGTAGGAATTTACCCTACGGGCATAAGGATGCATGAAACAACTAGTAGAAAGACAATATCTGCCTTCATATTTAGAGTGCTCAATGCCAACAGAAAATATCGACACAATAGAGTTAAGTAGAAATTACCCAGTAAACATTTCTGTTTAACTGAAAGTAGTTTCAGTTGAAGTAAAAGTTGTTTGCACAAGCAGCGTTCGCTTTCTGTGATGTTCAGTGTGATTGCATCTGATTTGCAAGAGAGACGTTGAGGCTCGCTGTGTCTTTGCTGTAGTGGGGAACAAAATGAATGTTCCAGATTGTTCTTTCTTGGTGGCCTGGCGGAGCAGCTCGTGACTGAGGACAGATTTAGCTTTATTATTGTTTAGAGACCCTGGTCATCCTGATTTTGGGCAAGCAGGTTGGACACAGCTCAGACATTGAGGTAGCTTGCTATAAATCCTGTAAATGGCAACTTTTAGAGCTCAGAGGCCAGACAGCTGGACAGTTTTAAAGGACACCATTGTCTTGACCCTTGATGGTTGTCATTGGTCAGTCCTTTTTCAGCCTCATATCTCAAGTGGTGTGTGTGTGTGTGTGTCTTACATGCATTTCTAACAAATGTAAAATTCAAACATCTGGTCCATATAGCTGCACTTTAAGCACACAGAACTTCAATCTCAAAATGCACCTGTTTTTGAGGAAAGTTATCATAAAGCAATAAGCCATGAGACTCCTTGTGATTTTAGCACTATTAAGGGGTGTTTGCATGCTGTGAAATGTGAAAACACCCTTACCATGGTAAAATAGTGTAATAAGTAGCCTCCTGTGGCTTGTTGTTGTTGTTTTTTGTTGGCAATTTAGAACAGCAATATGATAAAGGACACAAATGTTCAATAAATAATTTATAATAATTAATAATTATTTATTAATAAATGTGATAATAATAAATAATGAACTTTAATATAGAGTTGATTCTGTGTATTTCAAGGGGAATAAATAGACATAAAATATTGATTTGAAAATTCAAGAGACATGATGCTATGTATATGAGCTGTGGGATAAATAATCAGTAATGAATATATAAAGTTACTTAAACCTTCACCTTTTAATTGCATTAAATATGCTCTATTTTGTGTTTGTTGAACTCTGAAAATGCAATAAAAAGCTTAATTTGAGAGAAATCTGAGCACAAGTCTCTTAATTCACTCGTTGTCTTCTAGTGTGAAGGCCTTTGTTCTTGGATTGAAGTCTCAGTGTCTCTTTGTCGCTCTGCTAATTGGCTGGGGACAGACTTATTGACTGGACACTTTTGTCCATGGTTATAAAACCAAGCTGTGCTCATGGACGTATGCGGGAGAAAGGCATCACATATGTCCTACTGCATGTAATGGGGGACATCTGCAAGTCTGGCTTAAATGGGGACAAAGCCAGCATTATGACCCTACTTTAACCCACGCTCATTAAAACGAGCCTGAGCTATTTAGTAAATGATGCAAGTACAGTATAATAACTCTCTTTGGCTCAGTGTATGTATTACAGCACTTAGGACATCGGGAGAGCTTGTTGGGACAATTAGTCGTGGGGTGGGCAAGTTGTGTTTAAAGGAAGTCCTCCAGACAGAAGTCAAAAGGCCATGACAACTGAGATGATCATCACTGGTTGTGTTTCTGCATCTCAGTACCTCAATATTTAATAGGTGTAAAATGCACGCTATCATTGAGCTCTTTAATTGGCAAACAAAGCTGTGTTTTACAGGACAACTTCAGAAGAACAGTTTGCCAGTACCTGTTATACTAGCACATCATAAATAACCAGCCAAGCAAGACCACTCAAAAGCCCTGTGGCCCTCTGTAGATAGGAAGCAAGATATAACGTGCCTATTGCTTTCCTAGGAAAACATTTTGACACTTATGAGTTCATATATAACTTGTCAATAAACTCAAGTTGGTTCATATGTGGTTGATTTGGATGTTGAAAGATAACTGAACCACTGCTTGCCTTGCTGGCTTCCAAATCATTGTCGAACTCATGACAACCAACAAAAGTTGTTCATAAAATTAGTGTTTATTTAGGTTACTGTCATTTTGAGCAACGCTATAGGTCTGTGACCTTGTGGAATTCGCTTACATGTGTCTGTATAGTCAACAAAAATGTATGATTCAAAAGGTTGCACATGAGTGCCCATTTGCAAAGCTTGCACTGGTACAAACTTCACAGGGATCTACTACCCAAAAGTCCATGTGGCATTACGTCACCAAAGCATTGACACCACCAAGCAAGGACTGGAGGGCGGCATTAGGGTTATGACCTAAGGTGCACACACTAATAGTTAAGTTTTCTATCTAGGTCAACAAATTTTTTATCCTGGTCTAGTGGAGTAAAGTTGTGCTGCCAAGCCTCAACTTGTGTCCACATTTGCGTCTTGAATTCCCATTAAGCCTGATTGCAAGGTTGTAACAGATGCGAGTTAAAGGTCTGCTCTCTCCTGGGGTCTAGATCAAGACCGTGCCTCATTAACAGTGGTTACTTTTACTTTTAAGGGTCTCTAATTTTTCTCGAATGAGAAAAGTCAACTTTTTTAAACATTTGGTAGCTTCAAAACATGTTGTAAGTGCATTTAGTTTGGTCAAAAAGACTAGTTGAGGTTGGGTTTTTGTAAACTCTCTGGGTGTATTCGTTGTATTCTAAGATTATCCCCCTTTAAAATGAGGACAGGCTTGGCTCGTCTCACGTATCCTGAAAGCGAGTCCAAGCCCTTCTCTCAATTATCTTTGTAAGCCCTGTTAGACCTCAGCCAGGTTCTTGCCAGGCAAAGTTGATGGAATAACCACAAAGGGCTCATAACGTTATACTGAAACTCGTGGGAAAATGGAGAAAATCATTTTCAGAGGTTTCTTGGGAAAGACGAGGAAGGGGGAAAAAAGGAGTAGGAAAGCAGTTATTCAGCATTGAGACAAGAAAAGATTCACTGCCGCATTTCCTGCTGAAGTTCAAGCATCTTCATAAATGATGCATATTTTTATGTCTCTGTTTATCTAACATGTGCAAATGAGCAAGTGTGAAGCCTCTTGCTTTGTGCTAACAGCGTTCCATACACCCTACGCTGTGGAAATCACCTGCTTTTATGTGAGGAACCGTGCTGCCTGTGAGAAACCATGCTGTTGAATCACAAGTCTGGCACAGTCGGCCTCCTAAAATAACAGAGAAGAGGTAATTAGCACTCACTGCTTTCCAAACTCTACAAGAGAACTACATGAACCATATGGTAAGAAAAGACTAGAATATAGACCCTGGTATGAATATCCATTTTTGGTGGTCAGCCAAGACTTTACACCTGCTACCAACATGAATCACAAAATGCATCTTCAAAATGCAAACAATTACCTTTAGGAGTACAAGAGCTTGGCATGGGGCAACTGCCTTAACCTCTTAAGACCCGAGAAAAAAGTTTTAGGAAAAAAATAGTTTTTTGCCATGTCTTTACATTGTTTAGAGCATTAAAAATAATGTAAACAAGTTAAAATAATTAAAAATATATATTTAATTCATAAGTTATGCTATGTCCTCGGTAGAGAACATCGGGACTCAAATTCTTTAAAAAAAAAAAAATACATGAATGAACATGCATAGGCAAAAACAATTGTTTTTTTTAAATCACCAATACATTTTTAGTTTTCAAGTTTATTTTTTTTTACCAAACTTTGTATGAAGATGATTCTCAACTATGTTATAACAGAATGATTCGATATACCATTTTTCTTTCTACAAAATGTGTGTAAAATGGCCATAAATGGGTTTTCTAATTATATACAATGTATCTATAAACTAAATCTAATTTGCATATTAATGTGTTTTCGGGGCAACATGTAATGAAAAAAGAAGTGTAATAATGGGAGTAACAATTGACAAGATTTTCATAATAATATATAATATTTCATAGAATATTGAAATATAATTTATTTCCCTATTAATTTGTTATGTCTCCCAAAATGCGTAATAAACATGCTTTTAGTCCCGGTGTCCTCATATGAGGACATGTATGAAATCAACGTCCTGTTTCGTAACAGAAAGTCATATTTTGATTTGAAACCCCATTACATTTTCCTGAGATGTTGATTTATGACACACAATTAAAAAATTAGACACATTTAAATGATAATTACAAAATATTATCATATTTCCATAACAATGTCACTAAATTAATTTCAGACATTTTTGAAGACCATGGAGAGGGAGTGGTCATGGTGAAACATCCAATCATTTAGTATCTCTGAAAAGCCCTGAATCTGCTCTGTACAGGACGTCCAGACTTAAAACTGTGGCATGTATAGTCTCAGAGAAATTCACTCAAATATAATGTCCTCATATGAGGCTGCAGGGTCTTAAGAGGTTAAGGGGACAAATTTGTCCTTATCTACCACTAAAATGTGCATACTAGTACCTTAAAGTAGCAATACTTCCCCACTGAGTAACAGCCCCAGTAAAAAGCTGTTGTACCCTAAAGGTACCGTTCCACAATATTATCTGAGTGTGCATCAACTTAAAAACTACAACATTTATCTGAAATGTTACTTAAGTCTAAGATTAGCTTTCAGCATTTGTACCATCCCCCAATTCTACAGAATCCTGCTATTAGGACACGCCAGAGCAGACTGATAATTACAGTGTCAAAGAAAGCAGTAGACCAACTAGCACACATGGCAAGAAACAAAGCAGGCTGTCCCATGAGACTCTGCCACCGTTTAGCACGCAGTCAACCTAAAGCTCAGCTTTTCATCCCATGCATATGTCTGCTGTTTATTTAAGAACAACAGCTTAGAAGTAATAGCAGAGGGCATCTGGGTTGTCTAGGCTATTAGCACATTGTCAGGCCTAAAGGGAGGGGGGAAATGAAGACAAATTTGGAGCAGGGAACTAGTTGTTTGCACAGACGCTAGAGGTGGTTATAAAAGATGGATGCTAACCCTCCAGTCCTATTTTAGTGTTATTTAGGTGGCTTGTATAACAGGCTGAGATGTTTGGGTAGGCAATGCATTGTGTGGTAAAGCAATAGCAACCCTCTAAACCTAGCTAACTAAACCCACTTAGCCTACTTAACCACTATATGATGTTAAATGTAGCTAACCTCACATTTTTTTATGCAAATGGGTGTGTTATATCTCTGGAAAGACTCAGAGTTTGTTTAATACTGTAATAATCCATCAGACACTATTAAGTCATAATAGCAGGTCTTAGACTAGAAAAATGTATAACAAAATGGTTTGACCTTTTCTTTACCCTGTGCAAGTCAGGAACCGCCTATAACATAACCTTCTATGTTCTGAACGTCTGTAGGAAGCAAAGAGGATTTTGGGAGTATCGCTTGCCTCAATGCCTCATTTTGAGTAGTTTGTGGCAAAGGCAGATGGGTAGGATTTAGAAGGAGCGGTCTTCCCCAAATGTTTTTTTTTTTTTTGCTTTTTCCATCTGCCTTATGTGCCTGAATGGGGTTTTTGTGGGTGGTCCCAAAGGCCTCTGGGCCACAGCTTTTTAGCTCTGAGCAACTTGATGTAGCCTTAGTTGAATGCTAAATTGAGTCGATTCTCTTTGAATTAGTGCAAGATTTAGGAAGTAGTCTTAAGCCAATAAACATTGGTGACCTCTAACAAGACCTTCAGTTCTTCTCATTTCCGATTTCTGATTCTAAGATGCTTGGCTGCATTGGAAAGTTGATTAATAAATAAACTATCTACTTTAAATAAAGAATCTCAATTTAGAACTTCTTCATGTCAGTCCACAAGTTTTCAGTCTTTCTCCCCCAACTAATCAGCCAGAAAAGCAGTGCAGGTTCCCCTGAGACCAGAACATATTTCCTTCCGTTCAGATTTCTGTCCAAGAGCGGGGTGTGGTCACACGGTGGTATTTGAATGAGCACATCTGTGTTTACCCTAGCATGTTTGTTTATGATGGTCAGGAATGACGAGAATAGTTGCCGTGTCACAATAAAAGCCACTCCAAGAGGCACCTGTAGTGATGGCAGCTGGGTCCACAAGATGGCAGGGCTGTGGAATTCTGAAACAGGTGTATCCAAGAGAAGTATGACAGACATTTATGCATGTTATGTTTGCATTGCCTGTCCTGTGCAAGTTAGGCAAAAGCAGCATGCTCTCCTCAAACCAGACATGATCAGTGTGGCACCTGAACAATGTTTATAATGGAAGTCAAAATGTTTATAAAGGAAGTCATTGACGGAAGTATCCGCTTTTTAGCGTGTTTGCACCGCAAGAACTAGGAATGTATTTAGTTCTAGGAACTCCGTTTGGGGGAACGAAATTAACTCCTACTTCAGAGTAGGGTCTAAAACAGTTCTATAGGAACTACCAGTGACATAAGTGTACGCTGATTGGCCAAACGCATTTGAAACACCGGGTACCTGGCATTTTTAAAAAGCCATGTAAGAATATTTACTCCATGAACATGGAAAACAGCGAAAACGGCATTTAGTTACCTGTTGTCTGCAGCCTTGTGTTCTTTTCTCTGCCTCGCTGATATGTAACACTGTAAGTTTTCATAGGAGATTTGGTCAGATTTTCACGCTCTTTCAATCGTGTAAATTGTGCATTTACATTACATCTCCGTTATCATGAAACCCACGACACACAAGACAGCTCCGATCATGGCGTCCTCCATTCACCGGTTGTTGACGTTTGTAAATGCGATGAAAAAAGACGTCGCAGTCGGCCGCTTCAGAGTTCCTGCTGCCGGTGTGAATGCAACCAGGAAAACGGGCCGAGGGGGAAATTGGTTCTCTAGGAACCACCATGCTGCTAGTTCCTAGACCTAAGCGGATCCCCTATAGGGAAGTCTTAAACTAGCAGCTGAAGTTAGTAGAGACTTTCTTGTCATTAAGGATGGCTGTTTTGATTAATGTGTTTAGATGCTTCTGGAAATTGTGCTGGTGTCCACTTGCACCACCTTGAGCTTACTTCCAAGTTGGAGATGTGGAGTGGGGTGGGTGAAAGTTTGGGAGAGTGGCCGATGGGGGCTCACAGGGAGATCAAGAATTGTGGAGGAAGGGGGATGGTAAATGAAGGAGCAGAAACCCCCTAGGAAACAGAGATGGGGGTAGGGTTGAGCCAGTGATTGAAAGTCTGATCTGTTGAAGAACAGACTGATCTCATTAGCCCTGTCCAGGTTCTTCTGCACCAGGTTACCAGCCAGTTTGTGACCTGTCGTCTTTCCACTTAATTCATATTGTTCTTTTGAAATTGCTCTCCATGTTTGTTAGTTGCTCTTCCTCTTCGGCTCCGTTTGGACTTGCTTCGGTTGCTTCCTCTATCAAGTCATCTTCCTGTTTAGCAGGTCCTTCTGGTTCTTTGTGATCCATGGCTTCTTCTTGAGAAAACATAGTTGTTGAGTCCCTCAAAGTCCCCACCACATGACTCAACATGTCCCAATGTGTCTCCTTCAAGGCAACCCAAGAATCCACCCCTGTCCAGTTTCTCACAGTTCACATGGTTGCAGGCAGACACCGGATGACTGGTTTGTATGTTTGGATAATCTGCCAAGTTGTGGTCCAGTATGTCCAAAGTTTTATGCCTTTTGACTTTGGTATACAACAGGTCAGAGTCTTGCTTTCTCTGGATGTGCAAGCCACAAACTAAAAGAACGTTGTGAGGGTGGGGAAGGGTGAAAGTTTAAAACCCCAGAGATGGCAATGAGTGTGTTTGAATGATTTGTGGTGAGTTCGCAAAACACATCATTGCCTCTGTAGCAGGTCCACTCCCTATTTTTCGTTCCTCTCTCTCAAGCTTCTGTCTGCTCTCACAAATTGATGTCCATGCAGTACAACCGCAAAGTTGCGAGTCTCAGCTCTTTGCCAGGTTTCTGTTAAGCTCATGGAACCACATTTCAATTCTCCATAGTTTCAAGTCAGCAGTGATGACTTGATATTGATATTGATATTGATATTGATAATGATATTGATAGTGATTAAGTATGGCCTGTATTTTGTCTAGGTGTTTTGTAACCAGATGCCAACTACACTTTATTGGCGTCAGCATGTCAGCTTGTGTATAAACAAGGAACGCAGGTTAAGCAGCTGTTGTTTCATAATACAATTTTCTTTAATGCAGTCCACTGTTTAAATTTTTAATGATATGCAACATGTTGATTGTAAATTAATGTTTGCATGACATTGCAGTATTGTATAAATAAAGGTGCCACAGACAAGACTTACAGTTGCTCAGAGCAATGAAGTAAAGTAACTGAAGACATATTAGGACTTAATTTACAGGTTGAAATAACAAACCTTCTGAAACAAAGTTTCTGCTATGTGCGTGTTTGAGTTGAAACAATGATATCTTTATGAATGACATGTTTGGGTGGACTGCCACAAAGAAGCTTTGTTTCCCTGCATGCAACGGGGGCTGCTTTTCGTGCTGATGGCTGCACTGGAGTAAGACAGAATGTTTGACTCATTTAGGTGTGAAGGTCAGAGGTCAGAGGCTTAGGGTGTTGGGATGATTTTTCACATCTGTGAGTTTCTGTCCCCTCAGGCCTGGAGGATCAAGATACACCCTCCTGTCATGGGTGTGAGGGATTCTGGGGGGTTTTGACTTTTTTAATGGAAACCACCTTTTATGAGCAGTTATATTACTTTTCTCTTGAGAGATCCAATTAATGATCATTAATTATAAAATAAAGTTTTCGACTACTTTTGCTGGAAATGCAATAGACTTAAAGCGGTGTGGAGCTCAAACTGGGGTGAATGTAACTTTTGTAATTACAGGCAGTATATTAAACACAGTGTAATTGGTCTGAATATCACTGACTTAGTGCCAGGAAAGTGAGGTTTGGGTCTTTTCCCGATATGAACCAGGTTTCCACTATAAAATGGTGGACGGTCATTACAAGATCGGTCTGTGATGTTTCGCCTAAGGACTACTTGTAATTTATATTGCAATGTTTAAGATCTTAGGAATAGGTCTGTCATTGTTAAAGGGGGTTTTGTCAGAAGCCTCATTGCAGCCCACTGGCTTTTGTAACTGCATGATTTTTATATACAAAACACAGAATGATACCTAGATTTTCAGTTTTTCCCTTTGAATGTTTTTTTTTTATAATGCCTTAGTCAAAGCATGACCTTTGAGTTCATCTGCCATGCTAAACAAACAAAACAGACTTTCAATTACCTGTAGTTTAAACATTATTCAAACTTAAAATATACAGTACTCCATATTTTCATAAATGACACTAAAGGGCTCCATATACTGAAAGTCTTCTCATTGACCAGCATGTGTGTTATTCATAGATGTTCTTGTTTAATGAAGTGGTAGGCCTTGAAACCTGACATCTGAAGGAAGACATATAGAGTGAGTGAGCGTGAGGCAGAGAGGGGAAAATAAAATCAACATTTAACACCGTGCTAGATTTCCATTCATCTACGCTGAAGTTCCAAGTCCATCAGATTTGCCATTGCTCCATCGCTCAGAGGCTGAACAGCAGGCCGATTGTGTTGGGTCTCTCTTAATAGGGAAGTTGTTCCAGAGGCGACTACAGCAAATGCTGCTTTACATCTGAGGCAAGCGTCACTGTTGCTGTTGCTCTTATTTAGTGGTTTGAACAAACCATTGACCCTTAAAATTAAACCTTGGATAATATTGAAGTTGAATCTAGAGACCAGAATATCATAGAAACTTGAGGGCATTAGCAGCTGAATGACAACGCCCTGTTTCTGAATGTTTTTCACAGACAAGCACTGCTCATTTTATTCAGAAAATATATAAAACATGGATTTCTCTAAGATGTGGAATACAATCTATTACCTGTAACATGAGAACAATGAAGTAATTTGTGGTAATTCCTTGCAAACATGAAAAGAAACCACTGGCTCCACAGTTGGCTTGAATTCATAAAGCAAGATCTACATGAGGAATGAAGCCATGCTGTAATAAATTTTAATATTTGTTCTGCTTATGGCGCTAGACCTTTCAAAGCAAAGTCAGAGGATCATGAACTGAGATTCCCTAATCTCAACAAAGCCACAAAGCCTCCTGGGAACTACTGCATATTGTGTGCTGGGATATCCATGTAGCATTTTTTCCCCTTAGGTTTTTATTTTATTATTATTTATTTAGAGAAACATATTCTTGTCTGACTGGATCAGTGGCAAAACGTGTCACACGGCTGCTGATCCAAATGTGTTTAAAAGCTCTCCTGAGGTGTGATGGGATGCAAGGCAGTCAGTCTTCCTCACTGTGATTAATTAGCCTGGCAAGCATGTGTAAAGTGATCAGTGCCTGCTGATCCGGACTCTAATGATACAAACCAGAATGCCAAAATGCAGATAAGACTCAACCTGACTTGACAAATGCTGTTATTTTTACCTAATGTATAAATGACCTCCACAGTGAGACAGCTGACCACCCTCAAAAGCTCTCAATAACTATAACTAGTCTCTGGTAACACAACTTTAAACATTGTCGAACATCCATATTTCTCAACATGCTTACTTTTTGTGTGAATTATTAGCATAGAATAAAACATCAGATACCAACATTGCATTTTGTATAATAATTTCGATGTATTTTATTGTAATTGTTATATACACTAACTTTATAGTAAAATTTACAAGGTTGTTTTATCATCTAGTTTCTGTGTTTTTGTATGTGTTAGCAATTAGCTAGTCTCTGTTCACATTTTCTGGTACTACTGATATCAAAGGTCAGATCAAAGTTTTGAATTAGCGCAAACAAATCGTCAAACACAGCATTCCCTCCATATAAATCAATATTGTTGTCTTTTGTCTAAATTTTAAATCACTTATATAGTGTCAATGTATTTTGTTTGAAATTTTACTCACATTTAGTATTTACCAAGGCCTGTTAAGTATATATAGCTTCTTTGTTTAGCTATGTGTTAAACGGTTGTTTAGTTATAGCATCTGTTAACTAATGTGTTATGCTACAGCTCTCATTTGCGATGAAAGTTATTAAATAGTCGCTAAATTAATTACAACAATATGGCATCCATTTATGTTTTAAAAACATTGTGGAAACATTGTTTTGAAATGTTTCTAAAACGTTGAAATGTCCAGTTTTCTTTGTGATTATAATGTTATTTAAATGTTACAAAAACGTTTCTGACAACGTTCTACTATCTTTATTTTCACTCAAAATATAGCGTTATTTGAATGTTTATTTTTAATATTCTAAAATGTCCAGTTTTCTTGCTGTGATTAGACCTTTATTTAAAGGTTACAAATTTTTTATTTTTAGTATTCTAAAATGTCCAGTTTTTTTGTTGTGATTAGAACTTTATTTAAAGGTTACAAAAATGTTTCCTATATCATTCAAGTACAAATAAGGTTGTTTTGAGAATATTAATCTCAGACTATTATGAGAATGTACATCAAATATTAAAATAAGAACGTTCCATAAACGTTACTTTACGGCTCTATTTACACTAGTGCGTTTTAAAATGAAAATGATCCTCGTCTACACTGGCGTTTTCACTGCGTTTCAGAAGTGATCTCCGTCCACACTACACAACCGAAAACGCATGTCACATGACCATTCATTTTGGTCCGTTTACACTGAAATGCAACCCCAGAGTTTTCAACCTAAAACGAGGTCTGCAGCATTTTCGAAAGTCTCCGTTTTCGAGGGTCGAAAATGCCGGAGTATTGTAAACGACAGGCGTAACCGTAAATGAAGGCACGCTAGTGTAAACGTAGCCTAAGAATGTTTTTGTCCCAACATTTTTATAAATTCTATTAAAAATATTCCCTGTTAGCTAGGTATTCATTTGAATATTTTTAAAGTTTGTTTAAATACTAAGTGCAATTTAGTATTTAGTATTGTACTTGTTTGAATAAGATGTAGCCTAATAATGGTAGAAGGTGACATTTACTGCATATTTATTAAATTTATGTCAGCTTTACTACCATCTTCATCATTAGCTTATCTGTCAGCTACTGTTAGTGACAGATCTCAGGTCAGGTTAACATGTTAATACCATTACTAATTAAATGAAACACCCCTGACCTCCTAAACAGCTGTTTGTAGGTGCGGTTAACATTAACCATGTGCCAAAAGTTACAGTCGACATCTGGACTTCTGGAAATTCCATTGTTCCTGTATGCGTGGGCAGCAGAAACTGGTTGGATGTATTTGCAACATTTGTAGCTTTTTTTATATTGCGTTTTGATCTTGAATGATCATCATCTCAAAGCCGTTTTTTTTGTCAGCAGGAAATGACTAAAGTGCTGACCAAGGCCCAAATGAATGAAGAGCTTGTTTTTGAAGCAGGTGGCCTCCGTTGAATGTGAAAGGCCACTTAGACATCAGAGAACGAGGCCTCTTGGTCCATAAAGGAGAGAGACCTCGGCATTTAACACACTCGGATACACACACAGGAACAACTGACTCGTGCTAGACCAAACACATCTTTATTTCCAGACCAATTATCCATCAGGAATGCAGTCTATATGGACACCGCTGCTATTACTGAGAGAGTGGAATGGGCTTCTTCAAAAAAAAGACTGTCGGTATAAATACACCCAAATAAAAAACAGTCCGTTGGTCTTTTATAGCTTGTTAGGTCTAGTTCCCGCAGTGAGGAAACTCTCTGAAATTGATTTTCACCTCAGTTCTACTGAAATAGCATCTTCTTTTCTTTCTTTCTCTATCTGGTCACACTTTTCTCCCTGAAGTGATGATCTGAGGCGAACGAGGAGAGGAGATTCTTTATGTGTGAGTGTGTCGGGATGGGCTGTGGGAAAGGCAGGCGGGTGTTCAGATGGGGCGTGGACTCATGGGAGATTTCTTGCTTGTACTGCCAGTTTCTAAACTTACAGAAGCTCGACTAGCCGTGCTCTCATGGTGCAAGAGCGAAAATTATGTGTGAAGTCCTAAGAATACTTGGAAACAGAGTAGATTGGATGCTTACCTAATGTCAGTCATTCATAGCATGAAATACTGGATAAACATTAGTGTGACACCCGATCTGTACGGTGCGATTTGCTATTTTAAGCTAAATTTGGAGATCTCTCACATACAAGAATGAGTCCACAGAGTTTGTTGGCAACACAGAATGAATGTTTTATATTTTATCTGATTTTATTCATGGCACGTTGGTTTCCTTTCCAAAAATTAAAAGAAAAAAAAGAAAGAAACAGTAGGTTATACTGAGGTAGAGTAATAAAGTCAGTTTATAATCTTAATTAGTTTAAGATTTTATCCTAATATTCTGTAAATTTCTGTAAAAATGGTGTCAGTCATTGCTGTGAAATGTAATGACCATTCATGAATAAGTTTGTTCATTTGATTGATACTGCACCATAAACAGATTGTAAAAAAATAAATAAAATCATAATCATACACAATATTCTGTTATTCTAAAATTAAAATGTATATTTCAGAAACAATAATTCACTATTGTAAAAATAAAAAAAATACTATTTCATAAACATTATATTGTTATTATATAGAAAAAATATTTCCCTGTTCTAAAATCGAAATTTTAAAATATTATGTAAAATATTTCAGAATTAGTAATTCACTGTTCTAAAATTTTAAATGTAACTATTTCATAAACAATGTTCTGTTATTCAAAATATTTATAATACATTTACATTTCAGAAACAATAATGCACTATTGTAAAACAAAAATATAACTATTTATAGACATTGTTATATTAATTATATAGAAAACATATTTCCCGATTCTAAAACTGAAATTTAAAATATTTCAAAAACAACTTTCAACTGCACTATAACAGAAAAAAATATACAGTATATATATATTTAACAGACATTTCTTTTTAATCCTAAAACATAACACAATGCAGTATATAATTCAAATTACCAGCAAAACACCTGTGAAAAATATAAAAAATGTCCTTATACTGCATTAACATTGTAGATTGGGCTACTATGTTAGATCTTAACTTTCAGGAAAAACCTCACTATTCTAAAGTTCAAAAATTATTCTAAAATTCAAATGTATAATTTTTCAAAAATAATAATTCACTATTCTAAAATTTTTAAATTTAAACTAATTCAAACTGTTTCAAACTTCACTCTGTCGACTATTTTAAAGTTTTCACAGTATTCATGTGTGCCTGTCTAATTGGACACCTGCACCTTCTGATGAAACCTATACTTCACAGGCTTGTCAAAAACACCCTTGATGACCCTTGGGAGTAACCGGTAACCGGACTGCAGTGCTGAGAGTGTGTTGAGTGCAGCAGGCATGTGTGCTCATTGTAAAGCCGATTCCATTGTAAGGAACGGCCAGCATCAGCAAATACTCCAGGCTTTGTCCTGCCCTATATACAGAGAAGCAGACTCACACACAGACGCTTTTCCCGCTGCAGCTGGACAAATTTGTTGTGGGTTGGATTTTCATGCAGGGGTTTAGAATCTCATTTGATGGAGCCGAAAGCCTCTCATAAACGGTGGTTTCTCGTGCTGCATCCAGCCACATCCTAGGTTTGTGTGTGAGTTTGTGGACAAATTTGTTTGCAGCTCATCTGAATTAGTGCAGAGTCATATTATGCACGCTATCTGATCCATAATGTAACAAACAGCATGAAGAAATTCGAAATATAGAACAATATTGAAATGTCATGTCCAGTTATCATTTACTCACATGCGTACTTCCCTGAAATTCTGTCCTGCACTTAATTGGACAATCACGGAGAACTAACCAAGGAGTATATTTTTATACCAAGCCATATGTTTCATATTTACAGTCACGAACCACAGGAGAGGAAATCAGGCCCTCTTGAAACCTCTGCTTCCTGTCAGCTGTATTAAGTGGTGCTTGCTGTAGCAAATATCACTGTTCATATAGGATCTCATGTATGACTTTCTTCTATGTGTATTTGATATTGTGTCACCTTGTTGGTAGTCAGCCACCCTGAAGCTGTAAATGTGCCGTAATAAACGTAAATCACAGACACTATTAAGAGGGTGTTTATTGTAAACAAACGTGTAGCTTTGTCTACTGGAATTTATGATGCCAGTGTTCGTGAGTGTCTGAGGAGTCATTCCCATAGTGCTTTACTCTTACCACACTGTGGTATTATAAACAGACTGCATTCATGAACACTGGAGCCATCCTCATCTGTAAATGTCTCGAATCTTCGCCCTGTACATGATAGACGCAGAAAGCATGGGCTTATCTAGAAACCGGCCCTGTGGGCAGAAAAGCACTTCTAAACATTCTGGATGTAGACTTTTAGTCGCTTAAAGGAATAGTCTGCGTTTAGTGCAAGTTAAACTCCATCGACTGCATTTGTGGTGTATTGATTACCAAAAAAAAAAGACTCAAAAGCAAAAATATGATGAGGCACTTACAGTAGAAGTAAATGGGGCCAATTTTTGCAACAATGTGAAACTTATAATTTTATCAAAGCACTTAGATTTATTCGTCTATTAAAACTTATGTATTATTTATTGTTTATTGTCTTGTTTAAATCATTTTTACAGTTGTTTAAGGGAAACGACGAGGAAACAAAATGTTACAATTGGATATAACTTTACATAGAAAGCTGAATTTGCATATTGTTTACGTCTTGTGGCTATGGTATCGAAACTAGCTACGATTCCATCCAAAGTTGCGAATTTTACTTTTGCGCAAAAATTAGAATATCCCATAAAACATGTGGAAATAAAGCACTGTTTACATCCCTTGTGTTCAAGAGAATAAATCGTCACTTCCTGGGATGCAAAGTATCAAAATCTTTTTCTTTCTTTTTTTTTGTACATAATGAATGCACCACAGAGCACACAAACGAAACGTATTAAACGCTGTCATGTTATCTTGCATTCGGATGCCTGATGTTTGGGAAGGCAATCACATGAGACAATTATGGGAGGGGATTATACCAAATCATGATGATGGACTTTGGTTCTGGCATTTCAAAATAATATAACATAAAATAACATTTTAGATGGTGTGCGATAAGATCGGGGGTCAGTCGTCCAATCACATGATCTGTTGAGGCAATGCACATTGAGGAATTTTCAATTTCCATCGTAGTTTATTAGCATGTCTTATTAAAAGATTAAAAAACAAAATAGTAGTATGTTATTTTGGATGCAGCAAGTTTTAATGATTAGGAATTGGCCCCATTCACTTCCATTGTAACATTCTTACTATAACTAACATTTTTTAGGGAAAGGAGAGACAAGTGGAATTTATTTTTTTGTGTGTGTAGCCACAAATCCTAACGATTGAGTTTAACTTGTTCTATAACTGCAATATTCCTTTAAAGTTCACAGATGGGATAGGGATCCGTCTTTCCTATGAAGATCCTTCCATAAATCAGAAACAGGACTAACAATATTGCTTTGTTTTTGCTTCTCTGGTAGGGTTCCTTGCTTGTTTCCTTTTCCTTGGCAGGACACTCACCCCTGAAGGCCAAAGCAAAGCTTTGTCCAGGACTACAAAGAACCAGTGAGAAACTTAACTGCACTAAACTTAAGTTTCCCCTTCCTTGATCGCTCTGTTTTCCTGATCCTTCCATATGGACAGGAAGTCACTACTGGAGACAACTCAACTAAATCAACCAATGATGGCTCAGCAAAAAACAAATTTAGAGAAGAAAAGTGTAGGATGAAACCATGACCGTCTCATAAACAAAACTCAGTATGACTCACAAAGTCCAAAACATCTCAACAAGACTGGAAATATGAAGTGCTGAAGGAACCGAGCAGATAATTTAATGTTACGTAACTGTAACAGTTCTTTATCTGCCATAAATCAGTGCTTTAATAAAGCCATCCTGGTCTTACGCAATCGTTTAATTAGGCAGACGGTCAGATTAAAGTGAAGAACACACTGCATCGCTTTGAGAACTGACTCATTCCAGTCAGATGATACAGGGAAAGGCCTGTGAACTCATCAACACCGAATGTTTACAGAGGAAGTGACTGTCCTAACCTTGTGCAATCTCTGTTATCAAAGACAACACCTTGGAGACAATAAGACTTAGTTCTAGTCACCAGTCATTGTCGTTCTCGTGATTTCTGTTCAAATGTAATTCAGTGGAAAGTGACGTTTATAAGTAACGTTGTTTGGATTTAGTCATAAAGTGTTTCACAATGGCACAATATAATCTCGTGCTAATTCTCACATTTGTTTGTGTGTTCCTCCCTGAAGCACGTAAACTTTAGAATTAGTTTGTTTGGAATTGTTTTAAAGGTTACGTTGGGGTTATGGATCATAATGGCACCTTTGTTTTTCTGATCTCTCCAGTGACTGCAGTTTTTAAAGTGGTAAATATGGCAAATGAACAACTGTTTTTGTGTAGAACAAAAAGTCTTTATAAAGTTTATTTTGCATCTGAACCTGGAAAAAATTGCAAGATGTCACTCCATGAACAACGTCCATGTTTAAATTTAAATTTGGTTTAATTATATATCCACAGAAGACCATTTCTTGCATTGATTATCAAAGACTTTTGGAGTAAAGGTGCAGCCACATTGCGAAATTTCACAAAAATGACCAAAAAGGATGTATGAAGCACCGCTCAGACAGAAACCACTTTCAAACCAAGCAGCTTTATTTTGCCGAATATGTATGGACAACTTGAACACAAACAGAATCGGTCCCAAAAAAACTTGAAACTAATAAACTGGTAAACTTGTGTTAACAAGGTTATTGAAATCAGTGTTGGGGAAAGCTACATTTAAAAGTTATGCATTACAATACTGCTTTACTCCATAAAAAAATTAAATAATAATTGCGTAACTTAATTATTCTTTATGAAAAGTAATGAATTACATTGGACAGGAGAGATATCAGCGAATAAATGGGAAAAAAGTAACTCATTACTTTCTTGAAAAAGTTACTCAGATATTTTGTTGTAAATTTAAAAGTAATGCGTTACTTTTCCAGTTACTTGAAAAAAGTAATATTACTTGCGTTACTTGTAATACATTTCCCCAAAATTTCGCCAAGTAATTGTAAATGTGACCACAACGGTAAAAGTGTAATTTTTACATTTTGTCTTGACTAGTTTCCTGTCTTTATATTTTAGGTGTTCTGTCACTTCCGGCTCATTTCAGTCCATACACGGAGGGACGTCAGATGGGGTTGGAGAGCAGAGAGGAAGCGTACGCTGAACTGGAGCTACGAACACTCGAACAGGCCTTACTGGCTACATGTGTGGGCAGCATCTCCGAACTGAGTGAGTGTCTGACTTCCTGTCTGTCTGTTATGTCTGATACTATTGGTTTTATCTGTTTCTCTCTCCTGTCCATTATGTCCATTATGAAACATACTGAATCATTTACAACTCAGAAAGTTCACGTTTAAGCTACAGTACAGCTTATGAGAAGGTTGGCGTGCTGGAATCTTTAAGTATGACGCTTATCACTAATGTCAGATCCTGAATCTTGAATGCAATTTTAATTTGCTTTTTATATTTGTAACTTTGTTTTTTGTATTTTGTTTAAAACTTTATATTTCTAAGTTTTTGATTCAGTTTTAATAGTGAAAATAATAGTACATCAACTAATAAGACAAAATGTAAATATATACAAACTAAACATATTTATTTTAATTTGCGTATTTCATAATATGAAATATAGCCATAATGCATATTATTTTGCATATATATGTTTCAAAGTATAAGCAACATAAAATAATGAAATTTGATTGTTAAACTTATATATCCATTTTATTTTATATACTTTGATACAAAATCGTGTACATATGCCAAACTATAAACTATACA
Organism: Schizothorax lantsangensis; assembly: GCA_027422415.1. Classification (NCBI taxonomy): domain Eukaryota; kingdom Metazoa; phylum Chordata; class Actinopteri; order Cypriniformes; family Cyprinidae; genus Schizothorax; species Schizothorax lantsangensis. The sequence goes on along the minus strand of CM049854.1, from coordinate 8,911,247 downwards.
AGTTTACTATTTTAGGTATGTCACTACCTGTCACAGTGCTTGCCTTGACACTCAACAGAGTCAAGATTGCAGCAAGTTTCATATAGAGACACAATTGCTTGTTGTTATCCCTGCAAACACAGCATGGAAAAGGAGATAATGTGGACGCTGTTTATCTTTCTGGACTGATTAGCCTATTATTTTATGCTCTGAATAAACACCACTATGCCGTTCCCAAAGAGGAGGCATGCTTGCTTTCGAAACAGAATGTTTTGTGATGGAAATAGAGAAAAAGGACACAAAACAAGTGTGGAAGTCAACTAAAAGTCTTCTGGTGCCTCGTGTCTGTTATTTTAGATAATTCCTGCAGGATGTTATGGTGTTATTAGACACACTCCTATCAGGATTGAAGGAAGATGAACCGCTGTACCAGTGTCTCCTCTGACATCATGATGCCTGACTCATCTGCACTCAAATGAAGCATGTCTGTCTCAACACGGTTCCCTTGATAAAAGCAACATCTGGTCTGGTATTTATTGTCTGGACTAGATTTTATACAAGTGGAAAGCTGAACAAATGCAATTTAGCTGAACTTTAAAGTGTAAATACAAAATTTACACTGCCTTATTCAGCAAGAGTCTGTTGGTTCATTGTACAGTGTTTTGGTTCCCTCCTCACACGAGTTTACATTTGAAAATGGGATATTTCCCTTGCAGTGAAGGAGTTCCTTTTTTTGGCATGGGTTGCCGTACTCTGAGCTGTTTTACCTGTGTTTACCCACCATGCCACAGGCCCACCAGTGGCATGGTTGGCGGCTTACCGATGGAAGGCACGAATTTCCTACTGCAAAACCCGAACACTTTGCTGCTTGTTTCCCACAGCACAAGGGCACGTTCATGCATGCCAAACGTTCAGCAGGACATTAGCAATCACACATAAAACTCAATGAATTCAGTGAGAGCTGTCTTTGTGTACTGCCTGTGATGTTGGCGCCTCCCCATGAGCTCTCATGTAGGTTTGATCCAGCTGTACCCAGGAGACCGACGGACAGTGGGGCATCTGTACGTCCTCAACTGCCCTGGAACGCTAGATGCAAATGGGCATCTACACAGCCTAAAATGTGTGATTTGGCATATGAAAAATTTGCTGTTGTTGGTAGCTCTTTCAGTCTGAATTTAGAGTAATGGTTGAAAAAGAAAAGCCTGATATACTTCAAGCAAAATCCAAGAGCACACTGATGTGACAATTTCGAACAATATCAGGCCAAAATGAAGCTTGTTTGGAGCTTGTTTCAGGAATTTGAAACAACTTGCGAAAGCGAACGTCATGGAAAAGTTTGCTCAAGCTGGTAAACACTTTTGAACTACCACTGGTCTATAGTAATAGGCAAACAAAATTGAAGAACAAACTTATGAACTGTGACATCATTTCAAACAAAATTAGGCCAAAACAAAGTTTGTTGTGGGAGTTCAAAACAGCTTGCCAAAGCAAACTTTATGGAAAACTTAATTCCAGCTGGTAAATACCGTCAAACTACCACTGGTCTATGCCGATTACATAATAGGTAAGCAAAATTGAAGTGGAATTCAAGTTGAACTGATGTGACGTCATTTCGAACAAGATCAGGCCAAAATGAAGTTCATTTGGAATTTGTTTCAGGAATTTGAAAAGTGAATATAAAAGTGAACTTTATGAAAAAGTTTGCTTGAGCTGATAAACACCTTCGAACTATCACTGGTCTATAGTGATTACATAATAGGCAAGCAAAATCGAAGAACGAGCTGATGTGACATCATTTCGAACAAAATTAGGCCAAAAAAAGTTCAGATGAACTTCATTGTGGGAGTTCAAAGCAGCTTGCCAAAGCGAACTTTACGGAAAACTTCGTTCCAGCTTTTAAACCCCTTCGAACTACCATTGGTCTAGCTACCACATTTTTAACAAAATCAGGCCAAAATGAAGTTAATTTGAAATTTGTTTCAGGAATTTGAAACAGCCTGCAAAAGTGAATTTTATGGAAAAAAATGCTCCAGCTTGTATACACCTTAGAACTATTGTTCCATGGAAATGATATAGCAGACAGGCGAAATCAAAGCAAAATCGAAGATGAACTGATGTGACATAATTTCAAACAAAATCAGGCCTAAACTAAGTTTTGGGAGTTTGAAACAAGCAAACTTTCTGGAAAAGTTTGCTCCAGTTGGTAAACACCTTTGAACTACCATTGGTCTGTAACTGCTGTAACTGTAACTGTTAACTGCTGCTTTCTCACTCCTGTCATTTTTGTTGTTTTTGTTATCGAGAGGAAAGGACACAGCACATATTTACATGTTCAAATTCTAAATGCTGCTCCCAATAGCATAGGCAGTGCCGGAGACATTAAACTGTTGCTCAGGTATTTACATTTTTTTCACCCCAAGCGAAGAGCGAAAAATAACTTCACTTCAAGTATATCGGCCTTTAAATTGCAACAAGTCTTACCATGAGCTTTGAGGATGTTGTATTTAATATCTATGGTCCAATCGCACTGATCTCAGCCTGCAGGGCAAGCATTAGTAGAAAAAAGCCTCAAACATCCTGATTGCTTCATAAATTCTCTTAAGACCCTTTGTAGGGCCTGGCAGAACACAATAAGGCCCCTATTGCTGCAAGTTTGGCATCTTTCAGATAATAACAGGAGATTCTTCCTACTCACAAACCACTCTGTGGTTTTAAAATTAACCCAAGGGGTGATTACCACAAATGAAGTCTACATGTTCCCACAAATGGAGTGGCCAGCCCACAACTTTGCTTCTCAAGTTAGCGTAGACCAAGACATGCATTGAATCTTGATCAGTGTATCCATATGTATTTTAGTTAGTACCTGGGCTGTTTCCTGCTACGTGTTGAGAATCCAATTTTCATTGGATGCCTTGTTGGTACAATCGTAAGGATGTTCATGTGTTGTGAAACTGTGAGATCCATGAGGGAAAGACATCAGCAGGTCACCAAAGCTGCTTAGCTGACACTCTCACATTCGCTTTCCACATTTGCTATGAAGGCCAACTTCTGGTTTTTGGGTTCAGTTAGTGTCCAAGGTCTTGTAAGCTTCCGACTGAGCTCTGGTGATAATTTGATATCTGGGTCAATGACAAATAAGAAGAAAAGGAAAAAATTGAGTGTACATTTTGTGTTTGTGTTGGTTTTATATCCTTTTGAAAACCTTTTTATTGAGAATCTTTTTTTTTCATTTTCAGTTTAAATTAACTGATTTTAAAATAATTTTGTTCTCATTCATTCTTATTATTTTCACAAAAATGTATGTATTTCAAGATAGAAAAAAAAATATGACTTTTTGCATGGTGGTTGCACCACATGACATTGATTTTTCAAATGTTGGTATAATGATTTACCATCAATTAAATTAATTGATTTAACAAAGATTTCAATAATTTCATTTATTTTGCTTTTTTTTTTTCTTACATTATGATATCAGGACAGTGGTACCACACTGACATTTTTGAACTTATGCTCATTAAAAAAAACATTAAAATTAAATCATAGGCAATGTGTATTCAAGATATTGTAAAAAGTAAGTACATTTTAATAAATTAAAATAATCTCTGTTAGCCTGATCTGATGCATATATCTTATGTTTCTAATTGATTGTTTGTTGTCAATATCAGGTGACCTGGTGTCACGGGCCATGCACCATATGCAGCGCCTCAGTTCTGTCCGTCACGGGCTCAGTCCTGCGCGTCATGCCCGCCAGCAGCCCGTCTCCTGGTCTCCGGATGCCCTCCACACTCTCTACTACTTCCTGCGATGCCCTCAGATGGAGTCCATGGAGAACCCCAACCTGGATCCGCCCAGGATGGCCCTGAGCAAAGAAAGGTGAGCCTCATTACTATTCCCCTCCCATTAATCCAGTCTCCAATTCACACAATGGGTGCTAAGCTAATTAACAGCCCAAACCCCTAATGACCCATTGATATGTAAGTAAACTCTGAAAATCACACAGCCTGAAGGCACTTTAAAACTGTTAATGATATAGTAGAAATTTGAGGAGCTCCTCAAACTCCTTTTCCAGCTGCTGTTTCCTGGAAGTTCATTGTAACTTGTTCTTAAAGAGAGATTGGTTTTAAGAGCGGGTCATTAGGTGTCCTGTCTTGCTTCAAGGATGTCCTCAGGGTATTACTTGCTTGCTAAAGGTAAATACGAAGGTTTATATTATGCAGGGTTCAGTTACAGGTGTACTGTAAATATTGGCTCTTGGAAGGATGCCTGTTTGTGGGATACAAAACTAGGCGTAACTATGTTGAAGCAGTAACTTGGCAAGCTGAAAGCAACTTTTTTTTTTGAGGTAATCAAACAACAGCAGCTAGCATTTTGAAAAAGTAGCCAGCTATGCTAGCTTCAGGCTACTAACAAAAGCTAAACTAGCTGTGTTTCCATTACCAATCAGACTGCACAAATTAAAATTGAAAATTGAAAATTAGCCCAATGGAAACTCCTATATACAGGTGCATCTCAATAAATTAGAATGTTGTGGAAAAGTTCATTTATTTCAGTAATTCAACTCAAATTGTGAAACTTGTGTATTAAATAAATTCAATGCACACAGACTGAAGTAGTTTAAGTCTTTGGTTCTTTTAATTGTGATGATTTAGGCTCACATTTAACACAAACCCACCAATTCACCAATCTCAACAAATTAGAATACTTCATAAGACCAATAAAAAATGTTTTTTAGTGAATTGTTGGCCTTCTGGAAAGTATGTTCATTTACTGTATATGTACTCAATACTTGGTAGGGGCTCCTTTTGCTTTAATTACTGCCTCAATTCGGCATGGCATGGAGGTGATCAGTTTGTTGCACTGCTGAGGTGGTATGGAAGCCCAGGTTTCTTTGACAGTGGCCTTCAGCTCATCTGCATTGTTGGGTCTGGTGTCTCTCATCTTCCTCTTGACAATACCCCATAGATTCTCTATGGGGTTCAGGTCAGGGGAGTTTGCTGGCCAATCAAGCACAGTAACACCATGGTCATTGAACCAGCTTTTGGTATCTCTGGCAGTGTGGGCAGGTGCCAAGTCCTGCTGGAAAATGAAATCAGCATCTCCATAAAGCTTGTCAGCAGAAGGAAGCATGGAAGTGCTCTAAAATTTCCTGGTAGATGGCTGCGTTGACTGTGGACTTCAGAAAACACAGTGGACCAACACCAGCAGATGACATGGCAGCCCAAATCATCACTGACTGTGGAAACTTCACACTGGACTTCAAGCAACATGGATTCTGTGCCTCTCCACTCTTCCTCCAGACTCTGGGACCTTGATTTCCAAATGAAATGCAAAATTTACTTTCATCTGAAAAGAGGACTTTGGGCCACTGAGTTATTTTTCTCCACAGCCCAGGTAAGATGCTTCTGACGTTGTCTCTGGTTCAGAAGTGGCTTGGTAGCCCATTTCCGTCTGAGCGTGGTGACTCTTGATGCACTGACTCCAGCTTCAGTCCACTCCTTGTGAAGCTCTCACAAGTGTTTGAATCAGCTTTGCTTGACAGTATTCTCAAGCTTGCAGTCATCCCTGTTGCTTGTGCACCTTTTCCTACCCAAATTCTTCCTTCCAGTCAACTTTGCATTCAATATGCTTTGATACAGCACTCTGTAAACAGCCACACTTTTCAGTAATGACCCTCTGTGACTTACCCTCTTTGTGGAGGGCGTCAATGTTCGTCTTCTGGACCATTGCCAACTCAGCAGTCTTCTCCATTATTGTGGTTTCAAAGAACAAGAGATACCCGGAATTTATACTGTAGGGATGGTCATTAATTGAAACTCAAATGTAAATATTCTAATATTTTGAGATACTGATTTTTGACTTTCATGAGCTGTAAGCTCTAATCATGAAAATTAAAACAAAAAAAAAACTGAAATGTTTTACTTTACATGCAATGAATCTAAAATATATGAAAGTTTCACTTTTTGAAATAACTTACAAGAAAAAATGAACTTTTTCATGACATTCAAATTCATTGAGATGCACCTGTATATCGCAAAAGGTTTTTTCACCGCGGCAAGTTTCAGAAGCGTCCCAGAAGTAGCTCTCCACTCTGCTTCGCTAAAGATACACACCTATATCTCCTTTGATTAAAAATAATGGCTAGTGCTGTGGCTGCAATATACATAAACCTACCAACATTCGTCGACATGACTTATCGCAAGAGGAAAAAAATACATTTTGGTCTCATAACATTGGTTAATGGAAACGCTGTGATTTCGCAATAGTTTTTTATCGACATTAATAAAATGTCGCAAAAGTTTTGCGCAAATCTGTAATGGAAATGCAGCTAGTGAAACCATTTTAAGGGAAAATTCACTACCTTAGCTCACTCAGCAGGACATAAATATTAACAATGTAGCATTTTGTCTGTTACATCCTAAAAAAAGGAGCTAGTTACTGGAAAAACTACAGTGTTATCATATTGAAAACATCCAAGTGACTGTCATGCTACTGATAAATGTAGCATAGCTTCTTAGCTAACATTCTTGTTTGTAAGCTCTTTGAGATGCCTTATCTAGACATGTAATACATTTTGCAGTCTAAATGCAACAAACTATAGAAAAATCAGCCCAAAACAATGACTACATGATAAATGAGTCACACAGGTACAACAATTTCTGGAAGCTCTTGCTGCGTCCAAAAACAAAGTAAATCCAGACTTTCGTCGATGGGTTCAGATGTTTGTTTCCTTCTTTGATGTGTTTTGTTGAAGGCCAAGCACAATTGTCCACATGTTGTGATTGTGTGTATACGTATGTGTGCAATTATCAGGTTGTATGTTGAGTAAGTAAAAGCCAAATCTTGCTATTGGCTGCAGCTGGTTCACTTGTGTAAGACCTTCAGCTAACAAACTTAAGTGGAAAACAACAATGGAGCCTTACTGCCGACTCCAGGACTCCAATCATGAATCTCTCTTAACTATCATGCCAGGAAAGATTTCCAGAAATATTGCTGAGCGCTTGTGTATGTGGTGGAGTAGCAGAATGGGATACAGGTGGTGCTTCAGTCCTGGCTGTAATTACGGTAAAGGCCTCAATCATTATTTAAGGTCTCCTCAGCACACCCTCTATTGAAAAGTCTATAAAACCTTTGCTTGAAATGAAACCACACATGTGTACTGTGTGGACCTAACAGTGGCCTGTAAATGGAAAGGGGGTGTTACGGATCCAGTGAAGCTTGGTTATGTGAGCTAGAGGTTAGTAATAGTAAGTGTTGATTTATGACGGGTATGTGTCTCCTATTGAGTGGGTGGAGAGAGAGGGAGGAACGGGTCAGAAAGGTGAACGGGAGTGCTGGGTGGTAAGTGGTCGCACATCAAGGAGGCACTGTAAGATGAGAGGGGTGGACGGTACTCTGACCCCAGATCAGGACAGAGAAGACAAGACACATCCATACATACTGGCTAATTGGAGTATAGAATGCTTTCATACTAAGATTAAGTTTCTAAAAAGGGGTTCAGAGTAAGTGAAGTAAACTTGTTTGAACCTCATTTTAGAAACATCCAACTACTTCTAAGAATACATATTTCTATGAATGTGTCAGTAAATCAGTATAACAGTAGGTCAGGTCTCTTTGCACACTAAACAAAAACAGTTCACCAACATGTCTAGTATTAAATTAACCATAAAAACATTTTATTTCTGTTTGGCCATGTTTTATCTTACCTACTGAAACAAGTGAGCCAGACAAAATAAAATCATACTTTTGTCTGTTTTCTGTTTGACCATGTTTCTTTTTTATTCTCACCTACTGAAAGAAGCCAGAAAATAAATAAATAAACAAACAAACTTTGGTTGTTTTTCTGGCATGTATAGTACTAGGTTTATTTACTAACATTTTTCAGTTTGATCATTTCTGATCTCACCTACTGAAAAAAGAGAGTCAGACAAACAAGACAAAACAATAAAATAAAATAAAAAACAAAAAAGCTAAATCATGCTGTTGGCTATTAGTCTGACATGTCTAGTACCAAGTTACCCCCTAGTATAGTTCTAGTATGTGTATATATATATATATATATATATATATATATATATATTTCTTGATATATATACGGTATATTGATATATCTTGATATATACATATTCTGCATTAGAAAATCATCACAAACTTATCGTTGCATACTGTAAGGAGTTACGAGTAATATATCTACTCATAATATCTACCTCCAAGCAGTAAGGTGATAATTATTAAACAATAATTAAAGAAAGGCAGCCATTTTGAATGAGCTGTAGAGCACTAATTAAACTATAACAGTGTTATTTCTACACTCTAAAAAAAAAAAAAAAGTTGGGCTACCTTAAAATTTTAAGTCAACCAGCTAAAGCAGATTTTTGAGTTTTCTCAACTTATTTTTTAGGAAATTTCTCAACTTTTTGTTGTATAAACTTTAAACAAGAAGTTGAGAACTCAAAAATCTGCTGAAGCTGGTTGCCTTAAAATTTTAAGTTTGCCCAACTTTTTTTTTTACAGTGTATAATTGAGGACTCAATTAGGGAAAAGTCACTAATCAACTGATGTATAGAAAGACCTTTTTCATAATCTCAATGGTGGGCTGTAGTACACTATTTACACATGATTTTTGAATTGAAACAAATATACAAAGTATCACTCCCATTTAAAGTAATGCTGGGATTAATCATCATCTGCTGCCAAACCGAGAGAAATTCCTGGCTTGAAAACCACAGCGTTTAATATGCAGCGGCCATAGAGTTGCCTGCCAGACGCTAGTGTTTGTATATGACTCAGAGACATGCTTCAGCATTATATATGTTTATAGCGAGGGAAGCAGCCGTGTGATCTCAGTAGTGAACTCTTAATCACGTTTCACATCTCTGGTGTAATCTAGTCACGTGAGAAGCCTTAACACGTGTGTAAATGTCTGTGCTAGTCCGCCAAATTAGCCCAAAGCGCTATATGGTTTCCACAAGCCCTGATTAGCCATGCTTTGATGTAGGCTGCAACTGAGCTCGGATTTTGGGTCGAAGGCCACGGGTTGAACTTGAGCCCTTGATTCAGAAGCGCGGGTCATTGTTGAAGCCTGACCCCAGGGCCAAATGAACAAGAGATGGAGGGACGCAGACGGACTTTTGCTTTTCACTAGCGTAGCGCTCTGACAACAGAACAAAGGTGAGGTTGTAAAAATGTTGAGGAGCTTAAATTTCATGCTGGTTTTGTTTTTCATTCATAAAAGAGCAGGTCAGAGGGGTGGACTACACATCAGGAGTTTACATTTGTGTGTGTCCCTGAAAGTGTGGCCGGTACATGTAATCTACCGTGCTAACAGAGCTATTGCTGTGTTTTCTTTGTGTGTGTGTGTTTTGTTGTTGTTGTTCAAAACGATGTAAGGGATCAATAATTCCATTTAGGAATGGAAAAGAGCTGACAAGCATAGTATCAAGTGTGTTTTTAGATTTGAGTGTTGTGCATATTGCTTTTAAATGATGCTGTTAGTAGCTGCTGCCAGAAGCGCCAGGCACATTCAGACTGACGGTTCCCCTCAGATTTCTGAGAGAAGTGGTTTAAATTTTTTTTTATCTTTGATAGTTTAGACTTTTTATTTCAGATTTATATATGTATATATATATATATATATATATATATATATTAGCCCCATAATTAAAATAAAATATTTTTATTTTGGAAAACCTGATGACCCATACTTAAAAAAAGAAGATCTTGGTGGATGGTTTCTACTTTTAATTATGATTTTTATCTTTGAAAACCTGGTGCACTTTAATTAAAAATAAAATAAAATAAAACATTAAAATACACAATTTTTTATTTTGGAAAAATAAAAATAAACCAATGCTTTTGGTGGCTGCTTAATATCTTTAATTATTCTTTTTATTTTTGAAAACTTGGTGCCCTATAATACTATCATTAATAAAAAAATAATAATATTTAAAATTAAAAAATTTATTTTGTTAAACAATATTGTGCCCCATTATAACAACATTTTTTTTTTTTTACCTCTTGATGGGGGGGGGGGGGGGGTTATCCAATGCCTATTCATATAGTTATACACTCTTAAAACAAATGTGTTAAAAACAACACAACCTGTGTTATATTTTAACACACCCGTGTGTCAAGTTAAGGACAACACATTTTGTGTTAATTTCAACTCAACCAGTGTGATATTCTTCTTAACACAGGTTGATAACATTAAAATATTTAACACACTAATGTGTCATAATGACACAAATATGACACAAATTGTGTGATTTATGACACATTAGTGTGTTAAAAAAACAGATGTGTTAAAAACAACACAACCTGTGTTATATATTAACACACCTGTGTGTCTAGTTAAGGACAACACATTTTGTGTTAATTAAATTTTAACACAACCAGTGTGTTATTATTTTTAACACAGGCAGTGTGTTAAAATATTTAACACACTGATGTGTCAAAAATTACACAATTTGTGTCATAGATGTGCTATTCTTAACCAGTTAAAATGAATGCAATACTGAATACTGAATGCAAAAAACAGAAACATAAAATCAACTGAAATAAAAGAATAAATCTCTGAAGATCTCAGCAGAGGAGGATTAAACAACTCCACAAACAGCATCACCAGCTTCACTCATTACTAACCAGTTTGACTAAAAAAGTTATTTAGAACAGAGATTTAGATGATGAATATTTCATTTGAACATACCATTAATGTGATCAGTGTTTACTTTAGTTGGGCTCTTGACCCTTGACTTTCTGACATTAGTTTTTCTCTGACTGCTGTAAATCTGTGTTTGCAAAACACATTTGTTATGGCAAAAAAACCCCCAGAAGAAAACATGATCTGTTGGTTTTGATTGATCGCTAGTGATGAGCTAGTTGTTGTGTAATGTCTTAATTCTCAGATCTCATCCAGAGTCCAAATGTGTGATTATTTGAGATTAACAAGTAAAAATAAGGTGTGATGTAGATAAAATACATCTACAATCTGATACTTCGTTGAATTTTAAAAACACTTTGCCCCCAAGACATTTTGAACATCTGTATAAGTTAGACGCAAACATTCATCAAGAATCAACATGAATCTCAACGATGGTGACAATAAACAAAAAGCTTCATGCTGCAGTGCATTCTGGGTGCACCAATCAAAACTCATTCATGGCTCCCAGAATGCATTGCAACATGAATAAATTAAGCCAATTTTGTTGATTGTCACCATTGTTGAGATTCATATGTTGATTCTCCATGTCTATGTGTGCCATAGACAAAAAATTATTGTGCTTTTTTTAATTGTTTAAATTGTCCAAACTGTTAAAATTCAACCTACAGAAACAAAGAGCTTCAGTATTCAACATAACAATCAGTGAATCATGATCATCAAAACAAGATCATTGTTTTCAGCATCAAGTAGCCAACATCATCTGATCATGTTTTCTCCAGGTTTTTCTTTGCTATAATAATCTGCCCTGTAAACAGAATTATAGCAGAAAAAGAGAGGAACATTTTTTATGTATGTATATATATATGTATTTAAGGGTCGAGAGCCCAACTAAAGCAAACTCTGACCACAGTGATGGTGATGGTGAAGTTTTGTGAAATGAAACCAACATCTAAACCTTTGTTAATTCTCATTAAGAACTTTTGTATGACAGAAATAAAGTCAAACTGGTTAGTAATACTGTAAGTGAAGCTGGTGATGCTGTTTGAGATTTAATGTGTTTTATTGCAGTTGATTTCATCTGAGGCTGTGACTAAGTCAGTTGTAGTTGTGTTTCTCTTTGTCTCTCTCTGTTTTTCTGTTTCTCTTTCCTTCAGTAATTCTGCTTGTTAACTTTCTCATTAAGTTCAGCTCTGCTTCAGTGTTACTTTAACACTCTGTATTGTGGGACCAAAAACACTCTGATCAGTGTTAATCCCTGAAGATTCTCCAAATAACGTCCCCAACCCTTCAAAGAACTCCACATCATGACCATCTCGGTAAACATTCTGGGAACGTCATTGACACCGGTGGGACGCTTTGATAATGCTCTGGGAACATTACATTTCTAGCGGGGAAATCCATATACCTGACACGAGTGCATCCACGTCATTTACCAATGAAAAAAACAGGTGCGGATTAGTTTAACAGCTTGTGGAGTGACATAGGCAGAAATGTGATTGGATGATAGTTAACACATATTGTGTTGGACACACTGTGCTGTTTCTCTCTCTCTCTCTCTTTCTTTTTACACATGATCAACTTAAAATTACACAAAATGTGTTAAAATGGCCATAACACAAAAAATGTGTTAATATTTAACACATCCATTTTTAGAGTGTATGAAGTGTATGGAAAATCCCCATAAACTTTTCCCATCTCAGACTCATTTAGTTAGTGTACTGACTGATATCTTTTTCCACACAAACGCGCACACACACACACACGCTTACAGATATACAATCAAATCCTTGTATGCTCTCACAGCTATCAGCTCCCCCAACACCATCCACCCCCTCTTCTTTGCGACCAAAGTAAACGCACTTAGCAGGCTGCAATCTATTAGTCTTGACAGTGGTTTTAGGGCCTTAGCACTTGGAAAATTCCCTTGATCAATACAGTAAGCAACTAAAACTGCTCCTCTAAACTATTTTAGTGAAAGTGTGTGGTTATTAAGTGTGTTTCTTTATGCCTCTTCCCTCACTTTCCCATGAAGATCTTTCCTTACACTTGGATTAAGGTTGAGCTGTTTTACAACCACAAGTCAAACAAATGTTACTAAACCTCATCTGTTTTCCTGACTGTAGGCGTTCTTGCTTGCAAATACACCACTTTTTAGTGTTATCTTTGGTTTTGTTCAGACAGACAGATATAATCAGGTTTATTTTGGCATGACCTACACAAATCTGTTGTTTGTAGTGCAAAAAAGCATTACTTTGCCCCCCCCCCATTACTTTGTGAGTGAAGCACAAAATTCTACATCGTATTTTGAGCAAAATGCCTAATTCCACACCAGTATAGTAGTGAAACACCAAATTATTCACCAAATTTTAAGTGAAATACCAAATTCAACACCATTTTTTTAGTGATCCACCAAATTTCTTGAGTGAAACACCATTTGTTTTGTGAAACGTCAAATTCTTAACCAAATTTTGACTGAAATACAAATTCAACACCAATTTTTAGTGAACCACCAAATTTCTTGAGCAAAACACCAAATTCCACACCATTTTTATTGAAGCACCACATTTTGAATGAAACACCAAATTCTTCACCAAATTTATTGAATGAAACACCAGATTTGACAGAAATACCAAATTCAACAAATTTTTAGTGAACCACCAAATCTCTTGAGTGAAACACCAAATTCTACAACAACTTTTGAGTGAAATACTAAATTCAACACCAATTCTTCTAATGAACCACCAAATTCTGTTTTTCCAGTGTACTCAAGGGCAATAGAGTTTCCTTCAAATGTTTACCCCATTTTGCCAGATGTGTTATTTTTATTTTTTTCAACATTACCAAGGTCTTCTAAATCTATTGCCCTGTAGAAGACAATGCTACCTTACGCTATTGTCTGATATTGCACCTCAGTGGCAGCACTGAGTACAACGCAAACTGAACAAACTGATCACTGGCAAAACACCTGCAAACAAAACATGATTTGATGTGCTTTTCATATCCTCCCTCAAGATTTAAATATAGCTTTTCTAAATTTAGCTTTGCCTTCAGATGTTTCACACTTGAAAGCTGACTTCAGAATTTTAATAGTCTTTTCTTTTGAACCAAAATGTCTCCCATCAAGTTGTCATCTGCAACGTTGATCTGTTTGTTGTGGTTGAGCGCGTCTGTAGGTCTCAGGAGATGTGTTTCTCTGTTGTGCATATCTTGTGTGTTTAATGAGCTTCACGCTCCTCTCTGTACGTCTCATTTGCATGTCTTGCCGGGCTGGCAGACTCTCGGCGGGACTACTTTGGTTTGTTGTTTGACGTCATTGTGTTCCTGCTGTGCATCGAGCGCTCTGGGGGCCGACTTTCACATTGGTATCTTCTCTAAATCCGATGTGAAGCTCACTTTCTCTGAGGGGTTGGAAGGCTGGGGAGACGTTACGAAAAACCTGCAGCACTAGCTACGGGTATCCTCATCTTCTTATCAGGGTTTTATTTAGAAAAAGATTAGATTTGGATTTGGAAAGGGGATGTTGGATGTGTATCAGTGTCTGGTGATGATACTTCACAGTTCAGGCTGACTTGGATGCTAAATACAACTGAGGGTGGTGCAGCTGAACAGTTATAATACGCACCCATTTTTGGTACAAATTGCCTTTAAAGGTGACAGTAAAGAAGATCTATATTATCTAAACAAATCTATTTGTAAGCATTCCCATTCACCTCATTGGCAGTTTTTAGGCTGCCGCAGGGCCATCAGAAGTATGTGACTATCTCAGTGTAGTCGAGATATCAACCATCAGGGGTGAACTGCTTGACCCCTGGGTGAGAATGCATACATTTAGGGTGTTTTCACTTCATTCCTATTTTAAATAACCAAACAGCATCTCTTTTTTCATTCAAACTGTTGCTTTTTATAACCATAATCGCTTAAACCATTGTATGATAATAATAATTATTATTAATAAATTTAATATTAGTAAGTTACTCTACACTATTTATTTACTTGCTTACAAGGATGACCAAGATGGTCTGACAAACCTGAAACACTTCAATATATTAGGATGATAATGATGATTATTTTTGAAAATCATTTTATCAATAACAAAATGAAAGAAAGAAGAAGAATAAGCATGCATTGAATTTTAGTCTATTACACATGCTTTTTATTTATGCTCCATTTTTAAAGGATGGCCAAAACATTTTTTAATAGCTGAAACACTTAAATATTGGAATAAAGAAGAAGAAAAGGCTGGATATTAGAATATTATACAATATTTTTTAAGAATCTCTTTATTTTTGAAGAATGACCAAAACACTAATGATTATTTTTTAATAAATTAAATATTAGTGTATTATTATATACTATTTTAGTTTTTTTTTCTTTCTTTATTTTAGTTTTATTTTGTGGCTGATGATTGTTAAAACAATAAACAAATAATATGAATATGAATATTAGCTTATTATACAATATTTTTTATTAATTAATCTCTCTATTTTTGAAGGACCAAGACACTTTTATTAAATCCTCCAGCCTTTCTTTTTGGATAAAACTTCTAGTTTCTGTGTACTTCACAATAGTTTACAATATACTGGCTCTGAAAGCCACATTTTCTAAAGTTTATTCAATTTGAGTCAAACTTTGACACAGAAACCACTTCAAGTAAATGTATTTTCTCTTACATAAAGTGAAAGTATTCACTTTATGTAAGTGTATTTTCTCTTTGCTTTTTCACTTCTGCTTCACCTTTCAGAAGCTGAAACATGTTAAAACTCTGAATTATTATTGCGTAATATAGTCCTCCAGTAAACAGCCCCTATCTATTCTCATATCAAGAAGCTTGCACACATACAAACACATTCATGTCTGCAGGGAATGTGTGTGAGCTGCTGAAAACAGGACAACTTCAGCAGCTGTACTTCATTCTCAGCGTGAATCCTCTGAAATGACAGGCTGCTGAAAGATACGGGGCCGTCTCAGTAAAAGCTGCACTTTCTTATTGCACAAGCCCTACTTTACAAACACTAGCAGATTTAGTGTGGCCCAACATGTTTTACACAACTGTGGCCCAAATCTCAGCAGACTTGACACACACACACACACACACACACACACACACACACACACTTGAATAATAAAACACAAATTTCAAATCTGATATCAATTCATGGCTGTTAGTATCATCAAGAGAGTACAATGAACCATTGTAGTTTGGTACAGCAATGAATACAATGAAATATTGTTGCAATATTAACACAACAATAGATTGGAAACAAACTTGCTGTTTTTTGCTGTCCTCAGGCCGTTCCTCCTCCTCCCTCCGCTGATGGAGTGGATGCGTGTGGCCATCGTTCACGCAGAGCATCGCCGCAGCTTATTGGTGGACAGCGATGATGTCAGACAGACGGCGCGGCTGCTCCTGCCTGGACTGGACTGTGAGCCCAGACTGCTGAAGTAAGACATTCACATCATACAACATACTGACTGACAACCAGCACACATTCATACCTGCTGGACAATAAACGAGTGACGAACATGAGCCACATCTAGAGAGCAGAAAACCAGAGAGAAATGCAAGATGAAATACAAATACAGCAATGCCCTAGCAACCTGTCAGAACACCTTAGAGACTGCATAGCAACAACCAAACAACCACTCAGAATCAAATGTGAAGTGATCACTCAGAAGGTATAGAAATGCTCTAGCAACCACTCAGAACACATTGGCAACATGTAGAACAGCTTGGCAACTGCATAACAACACCCTAGCAACCAGTACTCTTTAGCAACACCTTACAACAACTTAGCAACTGCATAACAATGTTCTAGCAACCAGAACACCTTAGCAACCACTAAGAACAGCCTGGCAACTGCATAACACGCCCTAGCAACCAACCAGAACATATAGCCACATACAACACATTTTATATCGTCAAAAATGCAGAAATTATAATAAATGAACATTTTCAGAAGCACAGCATGAATAAAAACCTTTTTAAAATACATTAAAAAATCTGCACTGAATCAAGCAACAGGGAAAGGGGACATGACATTTCATCCTGACTTTAAGGTGTTTTGTCAAGTTTTCCAGTT
Source organism: Schizothorax lantsangensis (assembly GCA_027422415.1). NCBI lineage: Eukaryota > Metazoa > Chordata > Actinopteri > Cypriniformes > Cyprinidae > Schizothorax > Schizothorax lantsangensis. The sequence continues at coordinate 8,894,531 of CM049854.1, read as the reverse complement.
GTGGGAACGTTGTTTTCAGAGTATATTTTATTGTTTCTATCACAACCTTGTAAGACTAATTAAATCTATCTTTTAAAATGTCAAAAGACATTTAAACAGCACTTAAAATGTGTCAGAGCTGAAGCTATCAGACATGATCTCATGCTCCTCCTAATATGTGACTTTCCATCAAACTGCATTAAAACATTGGCAAAGACCTTCAGCAAAGCCTCAGATTTTTACTGATCCTCAAGAGCCAAGCCTTATACTTAATGATTTGAAAACACTTCAGGAAAATACAGCACTCCACCCATGAAAGCATGAACTGAACACCACCACCCCTTTCCCCACTCACTCCCTCACCGTCCTCCTTTTCGTTCATGCGTGTTTTCTAACTCTTCTTCTGTCTTCCGTAGGCCCGAGTGCTGCTTTAGCTCCTTCAGGCGGCTGGATGCCAAAGCCGCCACAGATAAGTTCCAGCTGGACCTGGGTTTCCGCATGCTGAACTGCGGCCGCACCGACCTGATCGGCCAGGCCATCGAGCTGCTGGGGCCAGATGGTGTCAACAGCATGGATGACCAGGTACCGTGAGCTCAGAACCGCAAACCAGATGTTAACAGCACCTGTCAGCACCCAAGACCAAACTATACATCACTCTGTGACACTGATATCATATTTTGGATGCATCTGTGTAGGGTATGACTCCGCTAATGTACGCCTGCTCAGCTGGAGACGAAGCTTTAGTCCAGATGCTGATTGATGCTGGAGCCAATCTGGATGTAGCGGTATGGACCACCAGTTACTTTCTTAGGCCTTAACATCCAAAAATATTGCCGGACTGTTTAAACCAAGTTCAATGCTAATAAATGTTGATAAAATATTTACAATCAATCAATCAATAAAAATGTAAATAAAACTGAATTTTCATCATTCTTGAAAAAAAATCTTGCATAATTTATATACTGTTACTGTTATTTTAAATTAGATTTTTTTGTCACTTTTAGTTTTTTTTTTGTCTACATTGTTTAAATATATCTATATAGTTTTTTTTGGTATTTAAAAAAAAGGAATGTTGTCTTAGCATCAAGCTGAAATAAAATGTTTAAATGTTGTTTTATTTTATTTATTTATTTTTCAGTTGATGTGTATTTTATTTCAATCAACATGTTTTTATGGTTTTAGTTTTAGTTAACTATAATAAAACTGCTGTGATGCATTCAGTCTTTGAATGCATCCTTCGAAGGATGCAGCCACTGAATTGGGATGCAGTGCATGTCAGATTGTTTCAATACAATAATACAGCCTGTATGAAAGCTGATGGTCTTTTGTGTTCAGGTACCTGTTTGCTCCCCCAAACACCCTTCAGTCTATCCAGACAGCCGCCACTGGGTGGCGCTCACATTCGCTGTGTTACATGGACATATATCAGTAGTGCAGGTAACAAGCTGCTTGTTTTATTATGTGATTTTCATACGGCAACTATTCTACAAGTGAACTTATAGGTATACTGTTATAAGTTTTTGTTGTTACTCTCCTAACCTACATGTATGCCTGTATCTTCAGCTTCTGTTAGACGCTGGGGCGAATGTGGAAGGAGCAGCCGTCCGTAACGGACAGGAGAGCAATGTCGAGACGCCTCTCCAGCTGGCATCTGCAGCAGGTGTGTGTAGCACAACTCCCTCATACCGGCCTCTCCCAACCTTCACCAGCTCAGATTTACAGCCTGGCAGGGAAGGCTGGTCACTCCCATCCCAAACAGTAATCCCTAAAAATAAGACCCTGTGTTGGCAGACCAAAGCCAAACTGTACAGGCCACAAACTGTATGAGAGTTGACGGAATTGGGTCAGGAAGACTTGTTTTGCCACAGTTCAGAGCATGTGTTTGGTTTTAAACCTTTTAGGTGCGGGTACGTTCAACAAGAAGTTCTGGAGTCAAATCATTTTTATTGAACCTTTGCCACTGTCTATCCAACAGTATCTAAACTACTATCTGTCATAATTTTGCTGTGTTCCATTCTGAAAAGCTCACCCCCATGCCCTAATACCTTTGATCCCTCCAGAGTGAGAGCTTCGAAGAGTTAAAGGGGTGTAGGGCAGTGGTTCCCAATCCTGGTCCTGAAGAACCCCCAACACTGCAAGGTTTTGATGGTTCCCTTATCTGACACACATTTGAGGTCTTGGAGTGTCTACTTATGAGCTGACAAGTTCAGTCAGGTGTGTTTTATTAGGGAGATATCTAAAACGTGCAGTGTTAAGGGTACTCCTGGACCAGAATTGGGAACCACTGTGTAGGGGACCAGTTAACTGTTCCTTGGAACTGTTCCATCTGGTGGAGCCAAATAAAGAGATGTCGTCGTCACACAATTAAACATGCAAGCCTTTTGAAGTGGCCAGTTTTGAGAACTTCATTTGGAACAACCCTTTACGATGGTGGCCATGATTGTCCTCACTCCGAAGTGCCCTTCGGCCATATTGAATTTAATGTGGAGGAAAACAAGGCTGTGAGGAATAGGTTTATAGTCATTACAATAGTGTAGCACTATGTAAAGGTCCTAGATCATGTAATTTATGAACTTATAACTTTCAAAACTGTTTTATGGAGCTTTGTCTACTGAAAGTTTTTTTTTTTTTTTATGTTTCAGCTGAACAATTGGTATGTTGTTAAACAATACATTTGAATGCACTGTATACAGTGTATACTTCTATCCCTCAAACCTCATTTTATTCCTGTCAGAAACTAAATATGGCGTCACCCTTAAATCTATACCTCACCGTGACTGGAAGGGCCAAGTTTCTGAACTTCAACAGGCATTTATTATTGTAATTGTGGGTGTTAATGTTAATATTTCATGTTGCTGGTGTCAGAAATCTAAAGAAAGTAGAGTCAATTTTGGATAAGGAGGATGTTGCGAGTTCTAAACTTTACAGTATGTTTTCATAGTTCATTCAGCTCTTTTATCTCGCAAGATCAAGGCAAAATTGATTCCTCAAGACACGACCCTTCTACGATCATTACAGTAATGATCATGAATTGCATTCTTTCTTTTATTGTGGTTCTTTTAGCATTTATTCTCTAGATCTCTGCAATCTCACCATCTGTTTCCCGTTTTCTCCTGTACTTCTCCTCTGGTCACTCTCCTGCTTTCGCAATCTCTCAGGGAATTATGAGATGGTTAGTTTACTGCTGGCGCACGGTGCCGACCCCCTGCTGAGGTCCCAGGACAGTAACACGCTGACATCATCGCTCTATGAGGACATGAACTGCTTCAGTCACGCTGCCGCCCATGGCCATAGGTAATACCTAATACCTCCCATCATCCCCTGCAGCCTGGAACAAATCACACTCCCACACACTCACCCCCCGCAGCTCTGAACATGATCCCTTATGACAATTCATACGCAACTGTATTACCACATCAGCGATCTAACTTTCTATTCATCTAGCTTTGTGTCAATTTGTCTAACTATCTATCTGTCTGTCTATCATGTCCAGTTGTTCATTATCTAACCTGCTAGCTATATGTCCATCCATCCATCTCCAGTCATTCATTATGTGTCCTGCTAGCTCTCTGTCCTACCAATCATTCATCCATCAATCCCTCTTTTTGTCCATTCATTATCTATTCAGCCATCTATCCAACTAATCATTCATCTATACATCCATCTAGCTTTCTATTGATCTATTTTGTCTAGAAATTCATTATCTATCCAGCCAGCTATCTGTCTATCAATCCAATTATGATCCATTTTAATTATTATTTTCATCCATCCATCTACAGTAGCTTTCTGTCAAGCTATCTTTATGTCCATCTTTCTAGCCAGCTATCTACCTATGCATCGAACTCTTTCAAATCTCTTTTCTACCCAGTCACCCATCTTCCAATCTATGCAACTGTCTATCTACCCATCTTCTATGTATCTAGTATATATTATGCCTACTATGTATCTACCCATCTACTCATTTATCAGCCATCTATCCTTCTGTTTATCCATATGTCCAATCATTCATTATGTATCCACCCATCTAGTTTTGTATTGATCCATCTATCCACCTACTCATCCATCTATCACTCAACTAAAGCATAAAATGTTCTCCAGGAATGTTTTGAGGAAGCTCCTCTCTCAGCCTCAGAAGGTGAGGGAAGATGTGCTCTCGCTGGAGGAGATCCTGGCAGAGGGTGTGGAGGCCGAGACGCGGGCGTCTGGTCGGAACAGACATTCTCTACCCCCTCCTCCATCCCCAAACCTCAGTCTGGTGTCAGAAGATACCCTGCCCAAACTGTGCAAGGCCCGTATGAAAGCTCTGCAGGAGGCATCCTTCTACAGCGCAGAGCACAGCTACCTGGATGTCACCATGGAGCTCAGATCATTGGGTAGGTTAGATGCATGACTAATCACAAAGTTGTAAATAATTTCCAAAGAACATACAGAGTAAAGATGATAAAATAACACTTTCATCAAGTCACTATCAACTATGAATCTTCCTACTTTGATACGGTTATGAATCTTCCTTCTTTGATATAGATATGAAAAGCTGAGCTATCTAGAAAGCATTTGATTATTTGTAAGTAATTGTCCACATATTGTCTGATTCTGAAGGAGTGCCATGGAAACTCCATGTGTGGTTGGAGTCACTACGCAGCGCTCAGCAAAAGTCCAGAGCTGGAGTCATGCTCTCCCTTCTGCGAGACTTCACCTCCATCAAAGAGGAGGATTACTGTGAGGAACTAGTCTGCATCGGCCTTCCTCTAATGTTTATCATCCTGAAAAATAGCAAGGTACTTAAAAAAAACATTTGTTCATAAAAAGCCTGTGTATCAACAAAAATAAAAAAACAAAAAAATATATTTTTTTATAATTTATAGGATTTTTTTGTCATTGTGTCAATGGATGGTGAGCAATTATACTTTGAATTTAGACTATGAATTAAAAAATGACAGAATATTATAATTAGAAATTTCAGATTTCTGAACAGGATCTGAAAAGGATATTTTGTTCTAAAATATTTTTATTCTGCTTTTGATCCAAAATGTCAGACTTGGTGTAACAAGGGCTGTAAATAACTCTTAGTCTCTAGTTTAAACTACCTTTTGATTAATTCTTTCTTGTTTTCTCTACAGAACGAGGCAATAATTCACCAGCTGGGCGTCATTTTTAGTCACTGTTACGGTCCTGCTCCACTTCCTCCTATCCAAGAAAAGAAAGCAGCTCTCTTCGCTCAACTCGGTAATTCACTCCATCTTAGTACAGTTATGTTTATAAACTAGCAACATTGACTGAATCCACTAGTTAAATAAATTACCCAGCATTGATTTAAAAAAACAAATAAACAAACAAATAAAAGTTTATCATTAAACTTTTTGCATTATGGACGCCCATTTCTGACACTGAATAAAAAATAATAATAATAATTGCGACTTTTATACTTGCAATTGCGAGTTTGTCTCACAATTCTTAGAAAAAAATCTGAATTGTGAAATATAAAGTCGCAACTGTGAGTTATAAAGTCACAATTCTGACTTTTTTCTCAAAATGTACATTTATATCTTGCAATTCTGACTTTCTTGCAATTGCAAGTTTATCTCACAATTCTGAGAACAGAAAGTCAGAATTGTGAGAAAAAGTCGCAATAACCTTTTTTTCATTTTTTTATTCAGTGGCGGAAACGGGCTTCCATAGTGGACATTATAATTGCAGTTTATTTTTCTTTTTTTTCTGTCTATAAATGATTACTCTGGAAAAATCTTGAGCAAGTCTGATGTCTCAGATTCCTCTTTCCGTAGACCCTCACTTCCTGAACAACCCAGAGATGTCTGACGTGACATTCCTAGTGGAGGGCAAACCATTCTACGCTCATGGGGTTCTGCTGCTTACATCATCCGACAGGTGAGTCTGTTACCTTACTTATTAAGACACTGTGTTACGAGATAACAGACTTATTTTATTAAGTAGATGATATTTTGAAACAACTGAACCGTTAAGAATAAAGCATGTTGTCTGCTTTGGGATCAGGTTCAAAACTCTGCTGGCACTGAACGGGACAGACAGCACTCAGCCACGCAAGGAAATCGAGATCAGCAACGTCAAGTACAACATCTTCCAGGTAAGATCAGATGAATCCTCGTTCAGCGGGCCGTGACACAACAGGGTGTTCCAAGATGTTATCAGGGGTTGATCGCTGTCTCATTGTGTTTATCTAGATGATAATGTCATACCTGTACTGCGGGGGGACGGAGTCTCTGAAGATGGGCGTTCCAGATTTACTGGAGGTAAGACTAACCAGATACAGGCCAACCCAGCTTAATACTCAAAAACAGAGAGGTAGACCTTGGCAGTTTCATCCACAGTCACTGCCAATTGTTCATGCGCTGGAGTTTACCCGCAGTAATTCAAGATGAAACGTTATCTTCTCAGATTCACTGAGACTCTTCTTGGCCAGTAAACTATTTTTGTAGATTGAAGCAGGTAATAAAACAGAAGAAATCACTCCTTTGTTTGCTCTTTCTAGTTACTGTCAGCAGCCAGTTTGTTCCAGTTGGGGGCGCTACAGCGGCACTGTGAAATTATCTGTGCTCAGAACATCGACCTCGACAATGCTGTGAACATCTACCACACTGCTAAGGTAAAAAAATAATTATGTAATATAAAATTATTATTAAACTGCATAAAATTAAAAAAAATATATATATATACTGTAAAATAAGATGCCAATAAAAAATAATTGTAAAGAATAATGTAAAAACTGGTCTGATAAATTACCTTAGTAACAAGTAAAAAGCATTTTGGTGGTATTAAAGGGGTCATATGATGTGATTTCAAGTTTTGCTTTCTCTTTGGAGTGTTACACGCTGTTTGTGCATAGATAAGATCCCTGAAGTTGCAAAGACTAAAGTCTCAAAACCAAAGAGATATTCTTTATAAAAGTTAAGACTCGACCACGCCCTCCTAAAACAGCTCATTTAAACACGCCCCCACATGTCTACATCACGGTGTGGGAAGATTTGCAAAACACCGCCCAAATGTATAAACAATGAAAGAAGGCGGAACTATATTCTGGCTGTAGTGTTGTTGCTGCCGCCGGCGCCGATGTCCTGGAGACGCGGTGTTTCTTTGTGAAAGAGAAATTACTTTGTTTGGGCTTCCAAAAGAGAACACTACAAGAAATCAGTGGTTAAGTTATATTTACAACACTGTTCCAGAACAGTTCAACCCAAATATTAGAGGGTGTGCACCCAAATATTAGAGGCCTACAAAGTGTGCAGCTATAAAGTGAGGCAATTCCACCTTTACATTTTACAGAGGACTATTTCGTGAGTTTTGAGCTGAAGTGCTTGTTGTTTGTCGTTTCTCCGCTGGAAGAGTAGCCTACGTGTAAAAAAGATAATGCATTATAATGGCTTGCACGTTTATAAAGGCATCACAATACTGTTTCTTGAGGTATTCGGCCAATAAAGTGGGGCAACGCCTCGCTTCCACCTTTACGCGTTTCAAGGAAAGTAAAACCCAACTGTCGTAAACAAATTCCCCCTCTGACAGTTAAATAATTAAGTGATTAATTAAGTCATTAGTGAGCCTGTAAGAATCACTGAAGAAAAGAGAAACACATTTCTGCTACTGAAATCAACTGAAATAAAATATATTAAATTCAAACGATTAAACAACCCCACAAACAGCATCACCAGCTCCACTTATTTAATGCAGACTGAGCAGTGATCTTATTAGTATTAACAGAGGTAGTGCATTTGAAGTTGTTGTTTGTCGTTTCTCCGATCTGTGTTAGTTTTTCTTTCTGGCTGTTGTAAATGTGTTCCTGCAGTTATTACTCAAAACAGAGAAAATGATTAGTGGTTGGTTATATATTTATAATGACAGTCATCTATTTGAACTACATTGAGAGTCTAATCTCTGGTTAAATGGATGTTGTATTGATTACAGTAAAAGCAGTTAATATAAATAACGTTTTAAACAGTTTGTCCACGTAAAGTTTTCATCTATGGTAGCACTTAAAAAGACATCAATAATCAACTTATGAACCGCAACAAGTGACCATAAACAAGACAAAAAAAAAAAATCATTATATGCTGGGTATCAGTACAAAATTATGTCCCCATTGCTGCATGATTATTTTTTTTTTTATTGGTCACCATTGTTGAGGTTCATGCATTCTTGACAAATGCATAGATGAAAACGTTATGTCTGTTTGGAAAGTCCTTTATATTTATAATGGCTCTTAAAATCACTTTCACTATAATCAATCCAACTTCCATTTTGCAAATAAACTTTTTGATCAATTATCCAATGTCATCGCGCTTTTGAGTTATAACAAATATGTTTGAATAACACATGGACACAGCATCGAAAAAAAAAACAATAGGGTCGGCACAACTAAAGCAGAAGGATCTCTAACATGGCGTCAAATAACATCAACATTAAACCTTGTTAATTCTCAATAAGATGTTCGCAGATGTTGACGGAAACAAAGAGTCTGGTTATTATTGGAGCTGGTGGCTGTTTGTGGGGTTGTTTAGATCTTGAGATTTAATGTATTTTATCAGTTGATTAAAGTTAGTTGTTGTTCTTGTGTTTCTCTTTCTTTCAGTGATAATGGTTGATAAACAGGTGTTCATCACATGCTCTGCACTAAATGAATCACTTAATTATTTATACCTGAAATAAGCAGAGCAATCTGTTAGTTGTAGAAACTTAAATATTTAAGCACGCCTCAAATTTTTGAGTTAACTTAACTTCAGGTTTTTAAGGCATCGGTTTACTCAAACGGTTTGAGTTACCCTAACTTTTTGGGTTGTGAACTCAGCTGAAATTTGACTACTAAAACTGTTAGTTGTAAAAACTTAAATATTTAAGGACGTTACCTCAAATTTTTGAGTTAACTTAACTTTCAGTTTTTAAAAAGGTTTACTCAAACGGTTTGAGTTACCCATATTGGGTTTTACAGGAACAAAAATAATGTACAGTATGTGGAAAATAATGTGATTTTTGAACCTTAAACCGCATGAACACATTGCATTACACCAAATACACAAAATAATGTTCTTTTTAGCAACGTCATATGACCCCTTTAAATACTGTATTCTACCATGTTTGTTTTTATTGTACCATGGTAAATGACAAAGACTACCAAAGTAAAAAACATTTTACATGTCAAAAAACATGAAAATATGATTCAGATTCAAAGATAAAATGGTATTACCATGGAACATTGTTACTATTTACATTAACAATTTTTTTTTTTACAAGAGATAAATCATTATTACCACAGGTCTGTAGGTTTTATGAAGGTACATTTAAGATTAAAATGAATAAATTGAACGCAACAATATGTCAATATGTTTTCTAAATGGAACTGTGTTGCACTAGCAGCGCTTCAAAGTTTGAAAATTACAACACATCTGTTACTTTTTATATTCATTAAAAATAAAATACTTGGCTTGAATAGCTCTGCTCCTAACCACTAGAATATTGAAATAACTTTACTTATAATCATGCTGCAAAAAAAAAGTGCTCAGTATTTTTGTCTTGCTTCCTAGTGCAAATATCTAAAGATTCATAAATCAAGACACATTTACTTCAGAAGCAAAATTGCGTAAGATTCATTTTGTGAGAAACTGATCAACATAAATATAGTTTATGATTAAAACAAGAACAAATACCAGCCAATAGGCTCAGAAAATTTTACTTATTTCAAATGGGAAGCTAGTTTCATACCCAATTAACAGATATTTGTTCTTGTTTAAAGCATAAACTTTAAAGCATTTTGTTCAATTTCTTAAAATACAAGACTTCATATTTTCAAGTTTGCGTCTCAAGAAAATGTATCTTGATTTAAGGACATTTAGATGTTTGCACTCTGCTCCAATTTAAGACCTTTTTGTGGAATAGACTTAGGACTCACAAAAAAACCCTGTACCAAAGTGTCTCTCCAGTAACTGAGTGTTTTTGTCCAGGCTCATGGTGCACTGGAGCTCAGTACGTACTGTGAAGGTTACTTCCTGCAGAACATGGCGGGTCTGTTGGAGAGGGAAGCCTTCCGGACCATAATCCTGGGGTCCGGGACACGGAGCGGGTCTGGAAAAGACTCTCTTCTGGAAGAGCTGGAAGCAACGTTAGCACACAGACTACGCTCACTGCTAGTGACTTCTCATGTGTGAAAGGAAAAGAGTGAAGAAATAGAAGGAAGTACACAATAAAGGACATGAATGTGTAGATGTGAGGAACAATGAAAAACTGTTGAAAAAAAAAAAAGGAAAGCTTTGTGGACTGAATTCTACAAATAATCATTTAGGAGTTTTGGGACAATGAAAATTTGTGTGGAAATGCTAAAGTATGTTTAGATTGTGTTGAATTGTGGACAACAGTTTCCCCACACTTTGAATTGTGTTCTAAAAGTGGGAAAAGATCTTTTTCTTTTTTTGGACTATTATGAGCTAGATGAATGATGAATATTTTGTGGAGAAAGACAAGGACAGTTTCATGAATTCTATGTGTGTCTAAAATTATATCCAATCAGCCACAGAAGACCAATCAAATAAATATTTATTGGACAAGTTTTGGTAAAATTAACTCTATTCAGAGCTTGTCCCACTCTAAATGAAAAATGACAGAGTTAAAAAATGCTAAAATTAAGTGCTAATTAAATGATGATTGAGCATTGAACACCTGTGTGGCTGAAGAAAAGAGAAACAAAGAACTACTACAACTATCAGAACTGAAATAAAAGAAGACAAAGTATGTAAACAACTCCACAAACAGCATAGCTTCACTCATTGTGACTTTATTTGAATTGATCTTACTGGACAACAGATGTTGATGTTTTAGTTTCCCCACACTTAGTTGGGCTCTTGACCCTTGACTGTGTTTGATCTCTCTCTGTGCAATACATTGTAGAGCAGAGAGTTCTACTAAAGTGGATTTTATGAGGCTAGAGCATATAGAAAGCTTTTTCTTGTTAGATGTGTTTTTTTGATAGCAGGCAAACAAACACTGCTCTAATTGTTTTATTTTAAGCTGTATTATGTATTATCAAGAACCAGCACAGAATCTCAACAATGACAATCAACAAAAATCTAGATGAATGTAAAAAAAACTCCTATCATGAATATTATAGATGAATGGAGAAAGACAAGGACATTTTCTATTTAAAAATGTGTCAATAAACCAAAAAAAAAATCACTTCAGATTATTTAAGTTAATCTTGCTATTTCAGCAATATTGTTTGTTGTCTTGCTTCAGAAGCAAACAATTATAGGTTATTAAAATGCCAAGCAAATAAAGTTATGTGTTTTTTGTTTTTGTTTTTCTTACAACAAACCTCTGTTAATGTGTGACATATAACAAACTCAATCTGGTTAGTAATGAGTAAGCTTGTGATGCTGTTTGTGGATTATATCTTAATGTCAATCAGATCTCATCCACAGAGTTCTTGTGTTTCTCTTTTCTTCAGACTTGTTAACAATCACAAATAAATATGCAATTATTACAATGAGGTCATTGACTGACATTGGTAGAATGTCACCATCTGCAATGTCTTTTTATTTTAATATATTGTAAAATGTAATTTATTTCTGTGATCAAAGCTGAATTTTCAGCATCATTACTCCAGTCTTCAGTGTCACATGATCCTTCAGAAATCATTCTGATATGCTGATTTGCTGTTCAAGAAACATATTTTTATTATTATTGTTATCATCATCAATATTTAAAACAGCTGAGTACATTTTTTTCAGGATTCTTTGATACTTTTTTAATTATAGAAATTAATAAATACTTTTATTTAGCAAGGATGCTTTAAATTGATCAAAAGTGATGATAAAGACATTTATAATGTTACAAAGGATTTCTATTTCAGATAAATGCTGTTCTTCTGAACTTTCTATTCATCAAAGTAACCTGAAAAAATTATATTCAGCTGTTTTCAACAATATTAATAATAATAATAAATGTTTTTTGAGCAGCAAATCAGAATATTAGAATGATTTCTGAAGGATCGTGTGACTGGAATAATGATGCTAAAAAAATCAGCTTAGAAATCACAGGAATTTTTCATTTTTAAATATATTCAAATAGAAAACAGTTGTTTTAAACAGTAAAAATATTTTGAAAATTGACAGTTTTTGCTGTACTTTGGATCAAATAAATGCAGACTTGGTGAACAGAAGAGACTTCTTTAAAAAAAACTTACTGTTCAAAAACTCTTGACTGGTAGCGTATATATATATATATATATATATATATATATATATATTAGCACAATCTACAAAATATGTGAATGAAGTACTGTATGTAAAGTTAATTGACTGCAGAAAAATGAAAACTGAATACAAAGTATAAGCTGGATTTGAATTCTGTCAAAAATTAGACTGTGCTGCCACCTTCTGGTTATTCAGAGCACTGCAGGTTAAACTACTGTCTGATTCATAACTTCCTACAATCAAAGAAAAAAAAAAGGGAAGAAAAACAGACGTCAACTTACCAGGCTTGAAAGAAACACCTACAAGTACTGATGAATATATACAAATACTCTGATCTCCAAACTGGGACTTCACAAACTCCTAAAGGGAATAAAACTGCAGGGGTTTGTGAGACTCATAGAAATACCATATGCTGCACTCACTCATTTTCAAAGAAATGAACAGTACCTTATATATTCGCTCACATGAAGAGATGTAGACTCCAGTCGTGTCAGCAGCCTAATATAAACTGATTTATAAAATCACACAGAGCCAGTGTCCTCATGAGATCATGACATGGAGGTCAGTTTCTGCAGTTGTATGTTTTGAATATTTCTATATCAACATCAGTAACTGAACACATTCTTCATGATTCTGCATCAATATAAGTCCAACACTGCCATAACAATGCCACAGCATCATTTTATTTGAACACAGAGATTGGAAGGTCTATCAGTAAGATCTGTGGCTGGTTGCAAAAACTGCTTAGTCTTAAAAGTTAAAATCTATTTTATTTTTTTCTCCAAGACTGGTCATAACTTTTTAAAATCAGTTACAATAAAAACAAAATAGATTGGTGTATTTTGAATCCGAAAAGTAAGACTGACTACCATTTGGTTAACTGCTAGTTAGTCAAACTGGTTCTTAAGACACAGTCTTAACATAGAGGCTAAGTTTATGCAGCTGGTTGGCTTTAACAATCTTTGTTGCATTATATGGCAATGGTGAAAGTTAAAAAATTGCTCTTTTATTGAGAGCTCTCTTTATTAAGAGAGCTCTACTTGCTCTTTTATAATTCACAGTAAGCAGATTATCCAAGCAACTGGGAACTACTAACAGTAATGGTGCGGTGTATCGTTCCTGAATGAATAGATGCTTTAGAACGAATCAGTTGAGTAAATGATTCATCGACTAAACCCACAGAAAGAACCAATAAATGTCCCCACCATTTATGCATATCACTGTGTCTTAAACAGAAGCGTTGTATTCCAGCTACAAATAATTCACAAATCACTAGAACATATTGCTGGAGGACTCTCTCTGCAAGCGGCAACGAAAGGTAAGGTAAGTACATCAGATTAATAAGAAACAAACCATTTAAACATTATTCAAAATACATAGTTAATAACGGACATAACCTAAAAGAAAACAATAGAAGCCCAATAGAAACCATCACAGAAATTCTAATGGTTTCCATTAAAATACCATTATAAACCATTAGATTTTCCAGTAAAACCATTACAAAATTCCTTTTTGTAGTGTGTTTTGGGCATTTTTCCAATAGGATTTAACATCCCACCAATAGAATCCATCACATACCAGTAGACACCATTATAGTTTCCATCAAAACCAATACAATTCCCATTATAACCATTAAATCCATTACATTTTCTATTGTGTTTTGGGCAGGGTTCTATTGTTTTTTTTCAGCAGGGTTGACATGGAATACACTTGTTTACATATAAGGTAATCAAGAACACTCTGCGAACACTATTTTTAGGCTCTGAGGTAAATCATCCACTGTCAATTCATAACGGCTATAAAAGAGATGTCCACTGATATATGAACTATAATTAAACATTTTATTATTGCCTCCTAGCTGGTTATAAATAGAAACTCTGTAAAACATAGAAAACGTACCTTTTATCGTGTGAAGCGCCAAATCTGTCTGGAAACCGCCAACACAAACAAGCGGAGTGATACAAACAAAGTGAAAAGTCTATCAGCACTCGCGGAACGCACGTGCTCGGCCAATCGAATTCGAGGACTTAAGCATTATTTTTTTTGGAACAGATGGAACCTCATAGTATTAAAGTAAATTTATCAAAACAATATTAATGTATAGTGTTATTAGATCTAGCTATAGTGACAGTGACAAACTGAACAGTTGCTCAGTTGTAGCTATTACTTTGCATAATCACAGTAAAAAAGTTCTAAATAATGTACAACTGTGAGAATATCTATGTTAAGTATGCTACTTAAATTAGAAAATAATTCTTACTTAAATCACAAAAGTTAATTTCAGCATTTCTGTGTAACCTATATACATTCGTAGGCCTATAGTCATGAACATCCTATACTGTATGAGGTTAGTCTCTCTAATTGTTTGAAAGATAAAAACACATCCACTCAGTAAAATGCAAACATGAACAGTCACTATCATCCTATTAAGTGAATGAGTTTATTGTTTCATTATTCTCTCTGAAATTGCTCACAGTTATGATACAAGGGGATTTTTTACAACTTTAATGCATGTTCCTGCTCTGCATGGATATTTTTTTTTCTTCATTGAAGTTTTGCTTTATAACTGTATAAAATAGGAAAGTTAACAACAGGTATTGCTTTATTATTGTTTCATTTAAACAAGTTGTCTGTAAACAGGGGGCCGTGAACATCCGAAACTTTCTCGTTCGAGGTACATGGTACAGATAAAAGGAAGCATTTTATAAACTGATAGCCTACCATGTAGACACTGCAAGTTAGTGAAAGCTGTGTCACGTTGCTTGCTTACAGCGTAGATAGAAGAAAACATGACAGGAAAATAGGAATAGAACGAAAAAAGTTGAGACTAACAGAGGAAAAACAAATGTGAAGGCAGGTGTTTTTCTTTTTTCCCATTAAACAATATAAGCAAAGCAGTTCTGAGAAAATAGCGTGATTTCTGAGAATTGTTACGTCAAAGCCATGCGAAGAAAATGCGTACATGCACATAGCAATACAAGTCAAAAGCAAAGAGCAGGAACGGCCTTCGAGTTTCCCGAAGGCCACCACATCATATTTACAGAAGAACTGATCCAAGAACAGCTTTTTTGTCATTCATTGTACACACACAATGATATGAAGCTGAAGTTCATCTCCTCCCCACAGAGGCTAAACTACATTCTTAAATTACTGATAACTTTGCTTTTTTGTGGTTTGTTTGTTTTAACATACTATTTTGTTCTCTTCTGAAGCTAGGAAAGAAAGATTCGTAAAGTCCACGGTACTTTTACAAATCAAGACATAAGAAAGGTTCTTTAAACGAACAAAATTGTGTTGCCCTGATACAAACAAACACATTATTGTCATAAATAACATTCAAGTTTTCATATATATATATAATTAGATGAGAATAAATAAGGACAGAGATAAAACAGAAGGAGAAATACAAAAATATCCACAATGTATTCAATATTGTTTGTATCTGCTGGTAGCGAACATGAGATTGATCAGAAAAATAAAATAAAACAGACAAATCACTGTATTTCAGTGTCTACCGAAATCGATTAAATTAAACAAATTGTTCCATCACATAATAAATACAGAAATAAAAGGGTTAAATAATAATTAAATAAAGACTGGCAACACAATATTTCAAATCTGAATCTACAACAGAACTAAAGCTAGTGTCACATCTAGACATTTTATTTGTACATAATTATGTTCAATCTGTACAACAGAGATTCATTCATTAGGATAAATTCATTCAGTACTATTCCCCCCCACCCCGTCCCATCCCAAACTCACTGAAATCCATGTTTCAGTCCTTTTGCAGCAATGATTTCAGATCAAGTGATGTTCTACAAACATAAAGTCATAAATAAATAAAATAATAGAGAGTGCAAATAGAAACGATACAATTTGAAAAAGTCCACATCCTCCAGGACAAGCTCTTAAAGTCATACCTTCCTTCTTGATTTGTGTTTCGTTTTTTTTTTCTATGATCTTTATGAATCTGAGTCAAACATCCAAGAGTTGTGAGTGTGTACTTGTGTCTAGTATTTTAAATGTGAATCTGTTCCAAACCTAGTGAGCTGCCTTCTAAAGCACAAACACTTTTACAAATATGTTGTTTACTGAAATTTTGTCTTTGATGGCAAAATCAAGGCTAAAATTTTGCATACCAGGCTTAAGGCAGTTTCTTAACTCATTTGTAACCCCAAAAATAATGTGCTTTATTAAGGAAGCTTATTTCCAGCAGAAAAAAAAGTTAGGCCTTATTGCGCCTAATTCTGACAATTCAGAAATGTGAGATATAAACTCAGAACTGCAAGATGTAAATAAATAAAAAATCTTATTTCTAGTTTATAACTTGCATTTGCGAATTCTTTGAAGTCAGAATTGTGAGATTTAAAACTCGCAATTAAAAGAAAGAGGAAAAGAACGAAAAAAAAGTCAGAATTGTTTTGATTTTCTGCCATGGACTTGTGAGTTTTTATCTCAATTCAGACTTTTCTTCTCAGAATATCTTGCAATTCTGAGTTTATATCTCGTATATGTGAGTAAAAAGTCAGAATTGCGATACAAAATGTCTGAGATACGTCACAATTACCTTTTTAATTTTTTATTCTGTGGCAAAAATAAGCTTCCATGATTCAGAAATAGCAACTCTGTGTAACATACAACAAACAACTTGATTCTCAATAGATTCAGTAAAGTTTGCCATTAGCATGTTGCTAAGTTAACAACTTCCCTCTTCATAGGAAGCAACTCCATGTGACATACAAATGGCATTCCTTACACTGTGCACACTGGATACTTTCTTAATCGATTTCAGTAGAGTTTGCCATTAGCATGTTGCTAAGCTAACAACTTATCTGAAACACTCTAGGCAGCAACTCCATGTGACACATGGCTCTCCTCAAGTATGTGCACAAGAGACTCAATTCTCAACTGACTTTAGTACAGTTTGCAATTAACATGTTGCTAAGCTAACAACTGCACAAATGTTCAATTGATTTCAACAGAAATTGATGTTAGCATGTTGCTATGCCAATAGCTCCAAACTTTAATGTGCATAAAAATACATAACATACAAATACGGAGTCCTCAGTTTAATTAGATTGATTTATGTGCTTTCTCTGTCATCTTTAATGTATTTTTTTGAAGTTTGTTGCATTGCATTAAGAGTCTCTTAAAGTGAGATACCTTGAGGAAGCTCACTACATTTTGGAACAGAGCCAGTTTTTTTGTAGCCGGTTCTCACCGGCTGATCAACCATTTTAACAGGTTGGTGTGCTGAGATGATGGCAGGGGAGCACACAGGTTGAGTAGGAACAAGTATGAGTGTTTGTATTTTAGTCCTCAGAGAGATCGGAGAGTGGGAAGGAAAGAGTTTGATGAAGGATGAAGCGTCCATCTCCTTGGAAACCTGCTTGTTCATCATGAAAAGTGCCGTCTGTCAATAACTGTCCATCTCAGGATGTGCAGGGAAGTGGGGGGTGGAGTTTTAATACGTTTTCTGGATAATTCCTAGCAGCAAAGACAAGCCATCACAAAGGTGAGGAAAACGGGAAGACAGACGTAAAGACATGAAAATATCTGGGGTAGAAACGACAGGGGTTCGGGAAGGGGACTGGCACAACGACATGGCAGAGACGGTGAAAGGGGAAATGTGTCTGGATGTGTCAGAATTTGTTTTTAAGTCATTCCATCATACAAAAGTTTGTCCAAATATAAATTCCATCACCTCTAAGATTATGTACATTTTGAGTTCTTTTGAAGGTACATTTGAAAAGCTTGATTGGTAAAGTTTTAGGGCTGCTCCTGTGCCCCAACGGATGCCACCAGCATGGCATTGTCCCTGGGATTGCCCGCTGGGCATTTAGAGTCACTAGGCTGAGGGTCGTGGCGATGGGCGTTAGGTGGGTGTCTGTTGGGCGTGTCAGGTGGAAGAGGCACCTGACCGTTCTTCTCGTCTGAAAAAAGTTGTTTAATTACGTCAAAGAAGTTACTCAATGGGCTGCCTAGGTACACAGATAGGAAGAAAAGGAAAAAAAGAGAGACAAAGAGAGAACAAATAGAGAAATGAACAATGGGCTCACATGAGGAGAAGTGGACAGAAAGGGGGAAAGAGACAGGAGAGGGG
Organism: Schizothorax lantsangensis; assembly: GCA_027422415.1. Lineage (NCBI taxonomy): Eukaryota > Metazoa > Chordata > Actinopteri > Cypriniformes > Cyprinidae > Schizothorax > Schizothorax lantsangensis. The sequence continues at coordinate 8,876,237 of CM049854.1, read as the reverse complement.
AGAGAAAGAGGAGGAAAATGTGAAGACTAAGACTTGGAGAAGCTTTGACGGCCACACAAACTTTTAAAGTTGGAATTTGTGTAAGATATGAGGATTCCCTGGTTAAACCTGATAAAACCATTTTAAAATGGTACACTCTAAAAAATGCTGGGTTAAATACATCCCAGCGCTGGGTAAAATATAGACGGACCCAGCGATTGGGTTGTTTAGTGGTCGGGTTACTTCCCAGAAGGTTGGGTTAAACATTTAACCCAACTGTTGGTTGAAAACAACCCAGCATGTGTTCTGTCCAATATTTACCCAGCACTGGGTTGTATTTAGCCCAGCATTTTTTAGAGTGTAGCTAGCTGGTTCCTAGCTGGCCATTAGCTGGTCCAAGTTGGCTTGCAACTGGAAATAAAAACCATAATCATGGTGTTGCTAGTGCTATGCTCTACGAGTTGAGCAACAGGAACATAGCCACAGCAACATAATTAGCTGCAGTTTAGATGGATGATGAGCTGGACCACCAGATTGGCTGAGCTAGTAGACCATATTGGACCAGATAAATTACCTTGACTGCCAAAAATATGCTTGACCTGGTTTTTCCAGCCCAAGTTCAACTAGTTTCCCACTAGCAGCTCAGCCAAATTAACACTCTTGGACCACCAATAAACCAGCTTGCATGTTCTAAAAGCAACTTGACCAACTTAAGATGGTATGACATGGTTTTTACAGCAATGTCCTTTGATCAAGATGGTGTACCAGCTCAGCGGGGTTCCCAACCGCTGGTAGTTCAGCTGGTCAACCTCTTAAACCAGCTTGGGACTAGCTATAATCCAGCTACTGTGTTCCATAACAGAGCTACCACTTTAAAATCAACACGAAACAGCATTTACAACCCATTTTACTTCTGACAAGACATATATCTGAGCAAAACAGAATATTCCCTCCAAAAACTAAGGTGGAACTTGTATGTTTTCCTGCAACCAAGTTGGTGTACCAGCTCAGCCAGGTCTCCAACGCCTGGTAGTCCAGCTGGTCAACCTTCTAAACCAGCTTGGACCAGCTAGAAACCAGCTGCTGTGTTCCATAACAGAGCTACCACCTTAAAGTCAACGTGAAACAGCATTTGCAACCCATTTTACTTCAGCCAAGACATATTTCCAAGTGAAACAGAATATTCCCTACAAAATTAAGGTGGGACTTGATTTTTCTCCATAAGCAATTGTTTTCTGAGGTTCAAGACGGAATCAAATGTGAGTTTGTAGTTGATTGTACTTTTTGAGGAGGCTATTTGACCTGGAGGTGGAGGTTAAAGGTCATCCCCAAGAGCATCTTTGACACTTATTTTCAAATCTATTATTTACTAGTATTTGAAGTACCTACTTTAAAAGGCATTAAATTGCTTGTTAACAGGTGAGATTGGTGTAACAACAGTACCTAAAACAAATAAATAGCTTTAGCTAACATTATTTCTGGCCGGGGGGGGCGCCAGTCGGGCAGGTTAGTTGCTCCATTTTGCTGAAAGACAAACATCTTTTTATTAGGTTGTACTTGTAAATCTTTTGAAATAAAACCAGGAACATGTATTACTAAAGTAAAGAGAGTTGATATTGATTTCATGTTGATTTTAAAGATGGTTTTAGCCCTGGTAGGGATGAGGCACATGGGCTCACATGGCTTTATATAGCCAACATGAGAAAGGCTAGATAATTAGAAAAGGCTCTAAAGTAATGAGAGAAGCGATGTGGCATCTGTACATCTGTCACTGCAGAGAGAATGACACGTAGATCAGTCAGGAAACCCACACATGGGTACAATGTACCATTTAATCTTCATTCTGCTCACTCCTCAAAGTCACATAAGCCTATGAAGTGTCATCTGTCCGGTTCAATTACACACCATATTACACAGGCGGAATATACATCAACAAGATATCATCAAGCACTCTATATTCGGCCTTGTTTTTGTAATTATGTTCATGAAAAATAAATTTGGATGAAAGACTACAATGTCTACAAACATTTTTCACAAATGTTTAACCAAAGTCTATACAGGCTTAGTCGATCAATTTTATTAGTCGGCAAAAAAACAAAACAAAAATACATTCTTCAAATGTGGTTTATCAACTGAAACGTGTAAGTACTAGCATCATTACATGGCCGCTCACCCTAACATTAACTTAGTGTGCTATTGAAGTGTTTGTGCGGAGTGTGGACGCTGAACAGTAGCTTGCTCACTGCATGACAGTTAACTTAGAGGCGCCGGTGCGATCATTTGCATTTAACTTAAAATCAGGGGCGTAGTTTGCGGGTGAGGAGGGGAGGGGATGGGGGGAAATAACCCCCCAATAACCAAAACTAGTAAGTACAACCCCCACAATATTTATACTATAGTTAATGGAAATCAAGAACAAGGCTATTAATGGTTTAAATCGTGGCTTCAAGCGCCGACTTTACTTACGAACTGAACGGAGCAGTTTTCAGCACAATATGACTGAAGCGCTGTTCATGAGTGGTGCGCTAATCACGTATACTCTGCGCGCGTTCACCGGCGCGCTCGATAAGTGTGATAAGATTTGCACGAGCCATTCCTATCTGATGGTAAAATGTTCTATTTGAATTCTATTGAGAAATTGCCATTTTAAAATGCTATAAAGAAAGTTGAACATTATCTTAAAAAAGCAAATAAACTAAAAAAACTGCTGAAAAGAGAAAAAAAAATCTTGCACCAGCACTAACATAAATTAAAGTCTTTTTAAGCTACTCATGACCACCTTTACTAGAATTTATCACGTTTAATTTTAGGCTTATTTGTTGTGGTAATTTTTGTCTAACTTGTAAAATGTATAATAGATAATCTGAGAATAGATTTTTAGATTTATATTACAACTGTGGCATGTTGTAGCTATTGTTTCTAAATGTGCAGACGGTTGTTTATGTGTCATAATGCTATAGATTAATAAATAAATAAAAAGTTATTAGCCTGGTAATGATTAATACAGTAGGCCTACATGCTACAGTTAAGAACTATGGTACACTTTCATAAGAGCAAGTACAAGTCAGAATCGAGAGCCATGTGTAGAATTGGTTCTAATGATGAGTGATGGAAAAACATGGCCTTCACATATTCCAAGAGATGGCATAGATTAAATCATTAATAGCCTGATGAACTGTTGGAGTAAGAAATAAACAATATCAATATAAGAGAATAGTAAGTTAGACTTTCCCATGACATGCTGAATTAGAACATTCTGTCAAACTATAGCCTATAAGTGCCTAAATAATATAAAATACATTATATACCCTACGTAAATAAGTATTTTTAACTAGGCTATTATTAGGCTGTTACTTTATTGCAGTTATGTCATCAACTAACTTTGCTTGTGTGGATGATTTTACAAAAATAAACATATAGCCTAAGCAAACAAACCAATAAATAAAGCTTATGAGGGAACATGACCCGGGACTCCACTAAAACAGTTCACGCTTCAACCCCCCCCAGTGTTCAAACCAAAACTACACCCTTGCTTATAATACAATTTTTTGCTCATACAGATAAGAGTAATACATCTTTCGAATCTGTAAAAGGTCTACTTTCATTGTGTGCACTCACAATAACAACAAAACATTGTGCTTTTGTAAAATAATGAAAGCAAATAGGGTGCACTTTATGTCGTCTAGGTCTCTGTGAACTTGAGCGCGTTAAAAAAATGAACCTAAACTCAGTGCTTGAAAAAATATATCTACAGAAAGCGAAATGTGTACTTTTAATTGAACCAGTTCAAATGGAAAACAAATATTTTCAGATTATGTAATACATATGAAATGTGCACGTCCACTGTGGAGATGATGAGTCAGTGTCGTCGACTTTGTCACTGCAGCTGAAAATACAGAAAACACTAGTTTATCAATTAATTTTTATAATGTTAAGGCAGTCTTCTTGCTTTTTTTTTCCCTGAAGCATTCATAATCATTACTCCTGCCAGTGCGCTATGCCAAGCTTTATGTGTGCGCTTGAACACTGATAGGCTATAGGCAATTAAAGGCTCATTATTATTAATTATATGCACTGAAAAAAATTATTCATTCAATTTACAAAAATTTTTTAAGGTAAGTGGTGGCAATCAATGTATTTTAGCTGCATTGAAATAAACAAATTTAGTTTACTAACTTTCAATTTTTTGATTTAAATGTAGCTAAAATAAATTGTTGTATACTTTTTTCAGTGTGGTTTATGAACGTGCGATTAGTTGACTAATCACTTCAAATAAACGACTATTAGTCGATCAGAAAATCTTTAGAGGGCAGCCCTTTTTTATGCTGTGGCAAAAACAAGATTCCATGATATATCTGAAGCTTAGGTTATTAGCATTTACACATTATCCTTCATGCAATTACATTATAAAAATCATGCAACATTGAATTAAATAATTTAAACTGCTTCAAATTCTTGAATAACTTTTAAATACTGAATGGCATAAACCTCAAACTTTGGCAAATGCAGTAACTAGTTCCTTCACTCATTCTAAGAGAAGTTCTGTAAACTTTTTGTTTTTCCGAAAGGCTATTAAAAACCTGTGCATCCGGATTTCTGGAACTGGTGACTGGAAATGGCGATTTTCAAAAGTTATTGGCATTTGTGTGTAATATGCAGCAGAATGTCTGTGAATAGTCCAACTGAGGCTCAGACTAGCCTTGAGCTAACTCTGACTGCATGAGGAACCCCCCTTTTTAGTGTACTTGATTTAGGATACTTCCAAACTCATGAATACACAGCCAAACCTGCACAACTACACCAACTGGCACACAGTGGTGTAGGGTTCACTTGAACATTCAGGGGCACATCAGAGCCTCTGGTGTAAATATGCACAACCTCATCTGTTTGGCTCACATAGTCAAGAAATTAAGACAAGATTTGTAAGCCACATACACACTAAGAAGGTAACAACCAGTTTATGTTGTGCTCATTTTAAGAGTAAGCGCACAAAAGCTAAAAAAACAACAACAAACAAACTGTGCCACACTTACTGATTCAGCTACGCTACACGTGAAAGGATATTTATGGGGTAGGGTGCGCTTTAAATAGGATGTAAGGACATGCGTCATTACAAGTGCTGTGCTTATCACAGGTTTATATAAAGAAGGCGGATGTGTGTGTGATAAAGTAGTTAGTGACCCCAAAACTTTTTGGACACTTAAAGAGATCGTTCACCCAAACAAGAAAATTCTGTCCTCATGTCTGAAGAAGAATGAAAGCTATACAGGTTTGGAAAAATATGAATGTGAGTATATGATGATAGAGTCTTTATTTTTGTGTGAACTATCACTTTAAATCACACTTACAACCTAGGCTCATTGGAAACACGTGCCTCTATATACATTACTGCAAAACTGAAAAAAACTTGCCTATATGTACGAATCACTGCAGTTTCCAGTTGAAATGAACACTAGAGGCAGTAAAACTCTGACAACTTTTATTCCTTTTCACACAAAGTATGATTTACAGGTACAGAGTTTCGATTAATAAAGCCTAATTTGCACACAATTAATTGCAGAATATTATGCTATGACTTCAAAACAATTTTAACATCCTGTGCCATTTGAAAACTGATACTTTTGAACATTGTCCGCAAATATACAGTTTCATATGCATGAGCTTTCTAATACAGCAGGTTTGCTCGGTAGCTCACGTGATACGGCGTTGCACTTGAACGATGAAGAGCTCAGTACGAACCCCGTGAAACTATGGTTCGATAAAACAGCTCAAATCTGCATAAGGAAGTTAAAATAGCATGGCTGCATCAGAAAATGCGTTTTTAGATCACTTTTGTATTTGTTAACACTATCGGGTAGGTTTAGGGTTGGGTTGGGTATGTGGGATATTTCCAACACGACAGAGCATTAACCTTTAGCGACACTCCCCGGATATTTGAATTCTGAACAGCCGCAATACGTACCTCAAGTAGCATAATAAAAAATGCAGCAATATGTGCCTGTACCAACGTAATAAAAACGTGCCATGGTCACTTATTGAACGTGTGTTTTAGTGCCACTCTTTGGACATTTCACTTTGAAACTGCCGTGAAACGCACAGTAAGGAACATAACGACAGTGTTGCAGAAATGTATATAGAGGCCCGTATTTTCATGAGCCTGGGTTGCACACTTAAAATTAATATCATTGTATTAGACTAGTGGTTCCTAAACAGCGGTCCTCAGCAAACTGTTAAGTGAGCCACAGGATTAAAACTCAATATTAATACATTTTATATATTTTCCAACTTACAGTTCTTGAAATTTCTGGAATCCAAAACTGAATCATGGTTAATTATATCAATACTCTGCATTACCAGTTTCTGTTAAAGGAATAGTGCTCCCAGAAATGAATGGGTCAATGGGTGTCGACAACATGAGAGTCCAAACAGCTGATAAAAACATCACAATAATCCACTCCAGTCCATCAATTAATATCTTGTGAAAGTGAAGTGAAAACTGCATGTTTAACTCTAAACCGTTGCTCCTGGCCAAAATATGAGTCCATAATCTATAATAAAACTTCTTCCAATGAAAAAGTCCAACCTATTGCCCTCTCACATCAAAATCCACTCACATTTTTAGAACCGTTTTCACTTGTAAACGATGGATGATCTGTGCATATTTCTCTCCTGATTCAGACATGATGACTTTTTTTACTGGAGAAAGTGTTATGGATTATGGACTTTTAGCAGGAAGCAATAGTTTGAAATGGAAAAAAAAAAGACTCAATGAATGTGTTTCTTACATACATGCAGCTTTTCACTTCACAAGACATTAATTGATGGACTGGAGTGGTGTGCATTACTTGTGGATTATTGTGATGTTTTTATCAGCCGTTTGGATTCTCATTCTGACGGCACCCATTCACTGCAGAGGATCCATTGGTGAGTAAGTGATGAAATGCTACATTTCTTCAAATCTGATGAGGAAACAATCTCATCTACATCTTGAATTGCTTGAGGGTGAGTGCATTTACAGCTAATTTTAATTTTGTTAGCTAATGCAATGACATTCAGACATTTTTAAGTGTGACTCAAGTGTCTAAATACTCTCTGGGCCACTGCAATTGTGCTGCAAGTTGGTATATTTAACACAGAAGCCGTAAGAGTCTTACCACACTTTGACTTTGAGACTTTAGCTGCACACTGAGAGTTCTCTGTGAGAGAGAAACATGCGTGTTAACACCAGACAACACTATCAGCGTAGCCTGAAAAAAAAAAAAAGTTTAAACCTTTTTTTGGTTTATAAATTGGATCAGCGCATTAGCTCATTAGATTCGCTGTGTACGCTCTTCATCATGCCCATGTGAAGCAAATGAGCAATTTCCAATTAACAAGCATGGGGCCAGATGTCTTCATCTAGACTACATTAGGGACAAGAAGACTTCGGTTGGGTGGTTATTAGACAAGTTTGTGTGGATAATTATGCTTGTTTGGAATAAAAATAGTTTTTATGAATCTAAAGAACATTGGGAGGATAGTTATTTGCATACACACCGAAAACCACAACCTCCTACACAAAATAACATAATTAAATCCATAATTTAAGTGTCTATTTTTGGAGCGGTGAGTGTAATCTGACTGCAGTGTGTATGTGCCATTTATCTGCAGTGCAGTAGTGCATTCAAACCACAGTGAGTCATACAGCGCTGAATGAGACACGGAGTGCATGAATGTGACGTGTTTAAGTGAAAGCAAAGGAGAGAGAAAGAAAGACAGTGAAAGACAGTGGGGTGGGAACAGTGAAGGACGATAGGAGGAGAAAAAGCAAGGATCTACTTTCTTGAGATGGTCTGGGATGTCTTTCTGTTGCCCAACACTCCCTGAAACCTCCCAATTATTAAATACTACTTCATTATTAAATGATATTTTCATGAACTGTACTAGAAGTTACTAATTACAAATATGTGTGCATAAATAGTGGGGTTCAAAATACCACTGGGAAAAAATGACTATATTTAGCTTTTTTACAAATTTTAATTAAATAAATAAATTGTATTATTAGCAAAACAATTTCAGTGAAAATTGTAATTTATTGGAATAATATAATACAAAATTAAGCATTAAACCATTAAAATAAAATTATAAATATTATCATAAGCCATTACTCCAGTCTTCAATGTAACATGCTTGTTCAGAAATCATTCTAATATGCTGATTTACTGCTCAAGAAACATATAAAGCAAGTATAAGTATAATGAATTATAAATATTTTTATTGTAAATTTGATCTTTTTTTTTATTAAATTGACAAAAAAAATAAACTGACAAAAAGTGACTGTAAAAACATTTGTAATGTTTAGGGCTGCAAAACGATTAGTCGTGATTAATCGATTCAAAATAAAAGTTTATGTTTACATACTATATGTGTGTGTACTGTGTATGTTTATTATGAATATATAAATACACACATATGTATATATTTAAAAATATATATTTGTATGTATTGTATGTATTTGTATGTAAACACTTATAAATTTAAATATTTTACATATAAATCTAACATTCTAACATTTTCCTTAATATATACATGTATGTGTGTGTATTTATATATACATAATAAATATACACAGTACACACACATATAGTATGTAAACAAACCTTTATTTTGAATCGATTAATTGCAACTAATCGTTTTGCAGCCCTAATAATGTTACAAAGGTTTTGTTTCAAACTTGAACTTGAACTTTTCATTCATCAAAAATCATGAAAAATATCAGTTTCCCCCAAAACATTAAAAAAATATTAAGCAGCAAAAACTTTTCAACACTGATAATAATAATACTAATAATTGAGCAACAATTCAGCATATTAGAATTATTTCTGAAGATTCATGTGACATTAAAGGCAGGATTAATGTTTTGCCATCACAAGAATAAATGACATTTTAATTACATTTAAAATATTTTTTTTCTATCATATTCAAATAGAAAACAGTTCTTTTAAATTCTAATATTATTTTATATTATTACTGTATTTCAGTCAAATAAATGTAGCCTTTCATTTATATAATCATTCCTCTCTCTATTTTCTTTAGCCATATACAGAACCATCATATTTTGTCAGAGTGTTGAACAAATACCAGGAAGAGAGCATCAAAGTTTTTAAATCATAACTAAAAGTCCCTGGAGATCCATTACCAGTAGTTACTGAAACAATCGTATTGGTGTGCATTTGGGGGGGATCTGTAGGTATATATGCATTGTTTTTTTGTATTAGATGCTGTTGTTTGCCTAATAGATCACTAGGTGGAGCTGTTATCAGGGAGATGGTTGGGACACTGTCAAATAGCATCATGTGTCAATAAGAGAGGATGTGCACGGGGTAGACGGAGAATAGGATGGAAAAGTTGCTTTTCTTTGCGATTCTCCTTTGAAAAAAAACAAAACATACTCGGCTGTTTATCCTTGAAGCTCTGGATAGTTCAAGGTAATAGAAGGTATATACTGAGGAAAACTTTTCCAGAGCTTGATATTTTATAATAATATCCCTGATTTGTGTGCTCTGGTTGGTTTAGCACAATAGCTGATGCAGACAGAGCACGACGTCGGTTTAAGGATTATCCCGACCTAAAAAGGTAGCAGGAACCTTTACATAACCAGTCCAACAAGGACACCATGTCCCAAAACTAGAAATCATGAAGCTGTGGTGTCCAAATTTGGAGAACTGTCAGAAAATCTACCGTTAATGCCGTCTGAGAAATGGGAGCAGCAGTGTGGCCGAAGGGAATCACCACGAATTGGAAAACTCCCCATGTCTTCTAGCGTCCCAGTGGGGATTGCTTTAGGGTGGGATTTTGTGGAGAATATTGTGATGCTGTGTTGTGGTGTGCTGACATGCATGATGGAGGAGGGGTATAAACAGGCATGAAAGGGATCGTGGGGCTCGGGACGGAGTAGGGGAAGGGACGGGGGATTTATACTCACCAGACAGCTGCTGGACTCCCGGCTGGTCGTGTGTGCTTAACAACTGCGCCTGAATCGTTTCTACCACCCGCTTGAAACGCCGGCTTGGACCTACAATACAGTGTAACAGGTCACATATAAAACCATGTTGACATTTTGAAACAGGAAGTTTGGGCGGGGCTTCCTTAATACAAATTAATCAAATACTCATTCACTTGGTTTGCATTCAAGTGAAAAAAGCTCCACAGACAAAAAAAATTGGAGCCTTTTAAGAATCTGTCAGGAATTTATTGTAAAACTACTTTCTAACTTGCAGTCTTTCTTATCTCTGCTAGGTGGACAACAACATTATTTAACATCCTGCACGCTGTAGTGGATAAGAGCTGCTGCTGGCGCTCTCATGAGGAGACATAACGGATATTAATGGCAGAAAATAAGGAAGAATGATGCATTAGATGATGCATTACTTTTAGGTGTTCTATTTATCTTATGTTGTTATTGTGATCTGCAGTATACTGATGGGATAATTAGTGTGTAAGAGGCTATTTGGCTCATTCTGAGAATTAAATGGAAATTTTTGTAAGAATTGTTCTTTAGAGGACAGAAAGAAAATTCCTGGCAAGACTTAATGTAGGACTGTCAGGAATGGGATTTATGTTAAATATTTACAGTATATTTGCGATGACTTTGCGCACATATCTAATTTTTTGTTTATCCGTTACGTTTCCTCAAGGCAATGGGTCTCATTCACTAACTACGCGTAAGCACCAATTTGTGAGTGAAATCGTACAAACATTTTACATAACTCATCTAACTTTTGTACTCAAATTTATTGTAAATTAATGAAAAAGATGTAGGAACAATTAAAACCACATGTATGCACATACTCTAGGTGGCCTCATATACATGTAAGTCTTAATTATATTTCATCATACATATGCATCATATGATTGCTGAGCCTGAGAGTGACAAAAAGCTGCAAAGGAAAGATTGTTTTGAAAAGTCCTTATATGAATATGTTTTGGGTGTGGTTTATGCAAATGACTAACCTTGGACACACGGATGCTAATTTATAATACTCCAAATTAGTGTTGTCAAAAGACCCGGTACTTCGGTACCAAGTCGGTATTTAAAAAATGAAAACATCACGGTAGCAGATTTTTTTAAATACCGGTGGTACCGAGTACCCGGTCAACCCGGTTCTTGCTGCACGATCCAAAGCTGCGCAGATGCGCTCTCTTTTTTTGTTATCAACATTTTTTTATCAGATGCGCTCTCTTCATAAAAGCACTGAGACAGGGCGACCTCAAAAGGAGGAAACGCATCAAACTAACAAAACACTTTAAAGACCGACAGCCGGATCAAATGAAAGAGTTCAAGCAGGTAAGTTTCAATTTAATATTTAATATTTAGATCTTCTGTTATGAATATTATTCCATATTTTAATTTGAATGTCGGATTGAAATAAACATGTCCGTTATTAGCGGAGTTAATCGTTAGCATAAGCGTGGCTAACGCTAATATAATGAGCATTAGAATGAAGTTTCTTTATTAACTATTTAATGCTCTTATAACTATTAGGGTAAAAAAAACAGGAGGACATGATGGTATTTACTATTTTTACACACCAGAGTCTTTTAAATTAATTGTTAATCTAAAATATGTGTGTTAGAGAATGTACAAATGGTTAACAGTGTTTATGTCATATCAGTCCGTCAGAAAAGCAGTTCTGGGCTTTTTAGTTTTTTTAGCTAGTTAGTTAGTTGTTATTCTTGGCTGGATAACTAGCAGGTTTTAAAAGCCCTTCAAAATTAAATATGTAAACAGTTTGGATTAAATGAAAGTACAGTCAAATTTTATCTCCTGTATAGACTTAATAAGATTTTGATTTTATGTATTAGTAAATTTTGAAATTAACCCTAAGAAGAAGAATTGCTATATAACTATTGTTTATTGATAGTTCATGTTATCTAACAAATGGAATCTTATTGTAAATTGTTTTAATACTACAGTTTCCATCTATTTGATATACACTTGTCTTAAAATATATGTAATCTTATCTAAATGTATTATAAAAGATGAGGTTTGTTATTTACTGAAAAGTTATATTTTAGCTGGTGTCAATGATCTAATGTTGCATTTGGTCAGACTCAGCCCATTGCTTTACTTAAGTATATTATATTTTCCTTTTACAGCTGCAGGCTGAGGAAGATCATGAAACACATCAGCAAACCCTAAAACAGACAACAGTTTACAGTTTTTCAGCAGCAGCAGAAATATGACAAAAACTTTAGGGTGAAACTTGTTTTTTTAATACTTTTATTACTTGTGGAAAAACTTGAAAATTGTAAATTAGCATAAAGAATGGCATTGATTTTTTGTACAGTTTATTTTTGTTTAACTTTATTAATAAAAAATAATGTGTTTTTTTAATTAGCATGTTTTTGTGTTTTGCTTTGGTACCGAAATTGGTACCGAGAACCGTGGATTTTAACTGGTATTGATACGCAATACAGAAATTTTGGTACCGTGACAACACTACTCCAAATACATTAAAGGGATAGTTCACCCAAAAATGAAAATTCTGGCATCATTTACTCACCCTCAAGTAGTTCCAAACCTGTATGAATTTCTTTGTTCTGCCGAACACAAAGGAAGATATTCTGAAGAAAGTTTGTAACCAGGCTGTTTTGGGGCACTATTGACTTCCATAGTAGGAAAAAAATACTATGGAAGTCAATGGTGCCCCAGAACTGCTCTGTTTCCTACATTCTTCAGAATATCTTCCTTTGTGTCCAGCAGAACAAAGACATTCATACAGGTTTGGAACTACTTGAGGGTGAGTAAATGATGACAGAATTTTCATTTTTGGGTGAACTATCCCTTTAACAAAATAATGCGGTTCAGACAGAATTCCTGTACGTACAGTGTTGGGAATTAGGTGGACAATTTTTGTTAGAAGTTCTCCTATGTTAAATATTAATAATCTGCTTAAAATTAAATAAATAAAAATTTGAAGTTGTAAATAAAAACACAATTGGAGAATGTCTCCAAGAAAATACTATTTCAGTCTTTCTAACTGAAAATTTAATTCAATGTGTTACTTGCCGTTTCTCTGCAAAATTTACTGAATTTCTGAATTTTCTGAAATTTTATTAAAATGAGTAATAAACAAAGATTTTAACCTTGTATATCAACTATGTATAGGTTTATTGGTGAATATAAATTGAAATTTTTAAATGATATTTATTATTTATTTTACATTATTTGGCGACAAAGCGTTTTTGGAAAAAAAAAATATTGCAAAATATATGACTTTAAAAATACTCTTAAGCTATTTAAGAGCAAATACATGAATATCGAGAGATATATATTTTGTAGCTTTTCATCCATCCATATTGCCAGCTTGACCCAACTAGTGCTACATTGGATTATTTTTTCCTTTTAAAAATACTGTTGAAGGTTATTCTGACAGATTTAATGAAATTATCCCAAATATGCCTCAACATCATGGACAAAGATAAAATAATTCACCTTTTACTCACGGCTATTTTATTTCAAGCTACGCTGGCGTTCTAAGGTCTTGATGAGCGCTGATGTAGCAGTGGCTTGATTGCGGTTGCTGTGGTTACCTGAGAGCAGAGTGAAGGTGACTGAATAGATGCCGTTCTCCTTGGTGGCCGCGGTGCTCTCGGTGTACGTGATGTCGACCTGGAACTTAACAGGCTTCTGGAAGACGGTGGGGCCGGCGGTGGATTTGTACTCGGCCCGAAAACTCGTTTGCGAGACGACGCTGTGACTGAGGCTGGGTATCTGAGGCAGGAGGAAGACAAGGATTGATCCACTGTTACATATTTGGAAGCACCTATGAAGAACATCAATGGAAACTTGGAAAAGTGTGGCTGTTTATTAAGGTGCGGTCACATGTATGGTTATTTGGTGAATTTTTGCGGGCGAAATCCAGTCATTTCAATAGGAATCTAGGTCTTTGGGAATTTCAGATTTCACAGACTTCGCATTAGGTTTAAGTCACCATGGGAACTCTCCATGTTGACTCACAAAATGCTGCTTTATCTCCACTTCTGAGTTGATTTGTCTGAGTTTCACTACGCTATTGCCAATGGATGTTTTTTTTGCCAGCAAAATCACACTGAAATTACTCCATTTACCATTGCTTGGAAAATGGTCACAAGCATAATCCGGTCATTTCAATAGGAAAGTTTGAGAATTACGTGTAAGGGTGAAAGATTTCCACATGCAGATTTCATATTGAGTTCAAGTTGGTCATGGGAATTCACTGTGTTGACCCAAAGAAAGCTGCTTGAGTTGTGCTACACACAACGCTACCAGTGCTGGGTAGTAACTGATTACATGTAATCTGGATTACGTAATCAGATTACAAAAATTAAAAGATTAGTTCACTACCAGAATGAAAATTTCCTGATAATATACTCACCCCCATGTCATCCAAGATGTTCATGTCTTTCTTTCTTCAGTCGAAAAGAACTCAAGGTATTTGAGGAAAACATTTCAGGATTTTTCTCCATATAGTGGAATTCAATGGGGATCAAATGGTTAAAGGTCCAAATTGCAGTTTCAATACAGCTTCAAAGGGCTCTACATGATCCCAGCCAAGGAATAAGGCTCTTATCTAGTGAAACGATTGGTTATTTTCTTAAAAAAATAAAAATGTACATACTTTTTAACCACAAATGCTCGTTTTGCACTAGCTCTGCGATTCGCGTCCATGACTTCACGCAATACTTAATCACATTGGAAAGGTCAAGCGCGGTTAGTTCTTTGTCTGTGTACTCCGGTTCAAAAAGGTAGGGTGGGGCGAAAAACTCATTTTTTCCTCCAACTTCAAAATAGTCAGAAATCGCTGTTTGACCTTTTATTTGTAAAGGGTGTTTGACTTTCTTTGCACGTTCGCTGTGTTAAACACTGGGTCGGTATTTCCGCCTACGTCACACGTGCATGATTACATGCGAGTGTTCGTGCTAGTGCAAGACGAGCATTTGTGGTTAAAAAGTATATACTTTTTTTTTCTTTTTTTATGATTGATCGATTCGCTAGATAAGTCCCTTATTCCTCAGTTGGGATTGTGTAGAGCCCTTTGAAACTGCAATTTGGACCTTCAACACATTGATCCCCATTGAAGTCCACTATATGGAGAAAAATCCTGGAATGTTTTACTCAAAAACCTTAATTTATTTTCGACTGAAGAAAGAAAGACATGAACATCTTGGATGACATGGGGGTGAGTAAATTTCCTGAGTAAAATATCAGGAATTTTTTATTCTGGAAGTTAACTAATTCTTTATTAAATTACATTTTTAAATACTTGCTATTGGACTACAGTTACTTTTTTATTGATTACATGATTACATATTCACACAATGGCAATAAATTATTCATAATTCACCTAATGTATTTATTTGAAGTACCCCCTAAGATTTTAAGGTAGCAAGTTAATAATTATGTAACACATTTGCATGTTCACAGTTCTCTGATGCAGGTTAATGGTCACATGACATGCAGGTAAGCAAAATATTTTATATATTATTTTCTTTCTCTTTGTATTTCTTATATCTACATTGTACAACATTATGTTTTTAAATCAATGCGATAAACGAGTTAGATAGATCAAAAGTAATCAAAAAGTAGTCTATTGACTATTGACACTCGACTTTTACCCTGCAAAATTCTGCAGAAACTGCGCTAATATGACCGCACCTTTACTTTTGCATAGCTGAAGGCGAGGAAAACATCGCTAAGCATGACAAACAACTTTTTAAGCGCACATTTAAAACACTTGCAGGTCTAAATGGCAGACTAAACTCCCTTCCCTTCTGCACAAACCTCTCGAGGCACAACATCTATATGCTAATGATTCATGCCCTGCGTTGATTTTCTATTGACCTCTAATGAAAGAGGCAGCCACGGGGAGGATGGAAACATCACAGACTAGCATTTTACAGGATTGAAACACAAATCAGAAAGGTATTTGCAAATGTAAAAACACAGGCTTCCGGCCAAGCCTATCAAAACCGGAGCAACGGGCAAAGTCTTTCAATCTGATAGAGAGAACGCAGAAGCATATATTCAAATATTCATAGCTGTCGTTTACAACAGAGGAATGAAACAGGATTGGAGGCATGCAAAATAGATTGCTTACCGAGAGAAAGGCGTGGACGATGTCGGCTTTTATAGAGCTCAGTGGCTTGTCCCTAATAACCACAAAGATCTGCTCCTCTTTCTCTAGGTTGATGAAGTTACCAAACCAAGATTTTTTGGCAAGTCTGCAGAGTGAGAGAAATATGAAACATGAAGTTTTTATGAAGTCTTCAGGGGATACAAGATCAGTCCTTATCAGAGCTCAGAATAAGATAGATCCTATGGCGCTTATGCAAAATGAATTGATTTTGAATAATTCATAAAAGGGACTATGTGAAAGAACGGCACACAGCAGAGGGTATACAAATTAACATGATGAACTTTGCATGAGGTCATATTGATGGATGGGAAAATAATCAAATAAGTCATATAAAAATCCATAAGGTGATTTTGTCTCAAAGCTAAAAAAAATAAATAAATGTTTGGACATTTATTCATTTTTTGAACCTAAAATGCATTTAAGGAAGTCACTGGTTACAAAATTGAAAAATAAGACTGCATAATGTGTTTTGATAGAAATTTTAGAAGACTTGCCAAGTGGGATCACATATTTAGAGGCGCACAACACAGTTGCACTGACCTCTACAAAGTCTTGGGTACAACTTTTCAGTTAAATTGGCTATGATAAAAATAGTTTGGAAGATATATCTATAATTTAATGAATGGGCTCTGAATTGTTAATCATTAACACCCACTGTTGCATTTCTGTTAAATTCATAAAAGATGTATCCACAAGTTTGAATGTTTCTGTAATGTTACCATGTTTAAATTTTTTATATATAATATTAAATATTTTATATTAAATATTTTAAGAACTGTAAACAAAAATATACTTAATTGGGAATCTGTAATAATTTACATTTATAAATCTGAATAAATAATCCAGAATATATGGTTGTAAATCTCAATACCTTTTATATGCAGTATTTTTAATTAAATATATATTCTATATTTATAACTGTTTATATATCAGTTTTTTATATAATTTTTTATATACTTCAGAATTTAATACTTTTACTCAGCAAGGATGCATTATATTGACCAAGTGACAGTAAAGACATTAATAATTTTACATTTATTTTTTTTTTTTTTTATAAATTATGTTCTTTTGGACCCCATTTGTCAAAGAGTCCAGAGTCCTACGGACGAATCACAGCCATGCTGACATAGAGCGATGCCACACAAAATTTCCACTAATTAATTAATTATACTAATTAATTATGTCCCACTAATATATCAGTTAGCATGTTGACTTTGCATTGCTAGAAAATGTAAATATTTGTAGATAAACTGTAAATATATTTCTGTATGTTGCTACGATAAATTTCAGAGTATCAGTCATATTTATACCAAAAGATAGGTATTATTAAACAACTGTTGCATTTTTGCTGCAGTAGGTCTCTCAAAATTAAAGCATCTCTGTTGATGGAAAAATCAAGCAAAACCCCCGGTGTTTAAACTAGCAGCTGTAATTTGGTCTCGTTTTAGTATATAAAGGAATAACCGTCTGTCTAAACATCGTTCTAGCTCTAAAAAGCTTAATTCAGCCGCTGTTGTGTATCAACAAAGCACAGTCGCTCGCAACTTAGCTTCCAGAAACTGATTTATGGCAGAGGATGACAAAAGAAAGCAGAGAGCGCCGCGGCTTATCCAGCTGGCGCGGAAAGCGAGAGAGAGGCGGATAAGTTATGGAAGACAAAATAGAAAACAAAAGAGGATGAGGCATCACTCCGTGTGGGGGAGAGAGTTTGTGACTGCTGTCTGCTGTGTGCTGAGACCCACCTCAGTGGGAGAAAGATATGACTGAGCTTCCATTAGACTAGAAAAAAAGACTAAATGGTTTAACAGAGGCAAACATAACTCACAATGATTTCTGAAGTGCTGAGGGGGGTTTACATTGGGTAAGTATTGTTCAAGGTCTACTATGCCTCTTTTTCAGAGGATGTTTCTTGGCGGCTGTGTTTCCAGCATAGAACTGACTTAATGGTAAGCGGGAAACGCATTATGGCATTTTTATGGAAACCAAATGTCCTGATAATAATAATAAAACCTGAAAATCACCTACAATGTAGGAACATCCCAATGGTACAAATGATAACAACAGCTAAATAAAGGGAGTAAATTAAATTTACATATAATTTATATAACAATATTAATTAAAAGTACACTAGACCAGGTCTTATCATGCATAGCAAAAAAATAAACCTATACAAAATATATATATATATATATATATATATATATATATATATATATAACTGGTATAAATATGACTGATACTCTGAAATTTATCGTAGCAACATACAGAAATATATTTACAGTTTATCTACAAATATTTAAATATTCTAGCAATGCAAAGTCAACATGCTAACTGATATATTAGTGAAATATAATGAATATATATATTATAAAATAATAGCAGTAAGTGATCCAAGAATTCCAAGAATGCACTCTCTCTCTATAAATAAAATAATAGAATAAATGCATAGAAAAATAATAAAAATTAAATTAAAAAAAATAAAATAATAATGCTTTCTCTCTCTCTCATGATAAAGGTTCATGACTCCTAAAAATAAGTATAATAAGCCTAATAAAAAAGACAACAGCAGTCAATGAGAAATCCATAACATGCTATAAAAAGCTGTGTACTCACTCTGGGGAAGACTCTGGCGTGAGGCTGGACATTTCTTCTTGAGTGGGAACTGTTCCGAATAAAGCAAAGATGTTAGCACGTTCCATTTTTGTCATTCATCAAAGTTGTGTATCATTTTACAATAGCTTTCTAACTAATTCAACATATCAGTATGTAGGACAGATATAATTAGAGCCTATAGTTGCATGCAAATGTGCATCGTTTGTGAGTATTTGTCACATGTTGCCCGTTTGGCTTGGGATTAAAGGTTACGCCAGCAATAAAACTGGATCATTAAGGGGTCGCATGCAGGAGAAGTTATTTAGAAATGGAAACTGATCCTACTGAAGCAACGTGAAGTGGTAACCATGGTAGCAGGCTTAATATTAGTTTAGTCAGTATGTAAATCTGAGCATTTAGCCACAACAAGCCATGAAACAGATCCAGTCAAGCTGGAGGAGGTAAGAGCTTTATTTCAGGCCTATAATGACTCAATGTAGAGTGACTACATTAAGAGGGATTTGGAAGATCTAGTCAAAATCATCTTATTATCCCTTTGTTAGCCACCCAAACAATTCCAGGTGTTTGTGACTTATTACTGAGCCAATAGCAAACCAAGTTTATTTAAACACCCCATGAAACAGTTTAGGGGGAAAAAATGAAGAAAAAAAAAAAAAAATTTGCCGACAAAATTGAGACATTGGAAAAGTCCAACAGGAAGTTGGGGCAGGACTGTTTTTAAATAGCCAGTAGTCTTTAGTCTATGATGCAGCCTGACAGAGTTTTCTATTTTTTGTTTGGGGCAGGTTGTATTTAAAATTAAAGGGATAGTTCACCCAAAAATGAAAATTCTGTAATTACTCACCCTCATGTCGTTCCAAACCCGTAAGACCTTTGTTCATCTTCAGATCACAAATTAAGATATTTTTGATGAAATCCAAGAGTTTTCTGACTCCCCATAGACAGTATCTGAACTACCACATTCAAGGCCCAGAAAGGTAGTAAGGACATCGTTAAAATAGTCCATGCGACATCAGCGGTTCAAACGTAATTTTACGAAGCTACGGCAATACTTTTTCTGCACAAAGAAAACAAAAATAACTAATTTATTCAACAACTCGTTCCCTGCCGGCTTTTGGTAAATCGGACCACGCGGCCATTTTCCTCACACCGGAATATAAACAAAGGATTGTTCAGGAATCCCCGGGGAAGAGGGAAGTGACGCGCTGGTCCTCCCACTCTGAAGCTATGCTACAGGCGTCTCTTGATGACGTCGACTGGGACATGTTCCGGGCGAGTTCAGCTGACGTCAGCGAGTTCACGGATGTAGCATTAAGCTTTGTTTACATGCTAACCGACCAAGCCACTGAAACGGTAACAATAAGGACATTCTCTAATCAGAAACCGTGGGTGGACAGAACAATCCGTGCTGCGGTTAACCAATGCACTGCCGCATACAACGCCGGTCTTTTGTCAGGAAACATGAGCGAGTACAAAGCATCATGTTATGCTCTCCAACGGGCAGTTAGAGCTGCTAAACTCCGATACAGGGAGAGAATTGAGTCACATTTTCAGCTCAATGACTCTCGACGCATGTGGCAGGGACTGAAGACCATCTGTTCCTCTGGAAATAACCCCTCCGCCGAGGTGAGAGCAGATCCATTGTTGGCCGAAGAGTTAAACACCTTCTACGGCCGCTTCGAATGCAACGGCAGCGCAACTCTGCTGTAATGCCTTTGTGGAGGAAAGAACACACACACACACACACTAAGTGCAACGATACATACCTGAGTTCCGATTTCCTGCCATAAAACCTCCTTAACTCAGGAGACCCATAAAACCAGGAGAAATTTGAGAAGAACATCTTGAATGTGGGTTAAAACAGGACTTCACTTGGTTCTTATCACTTAACCATAACTCGACCGAAACAGGACGAAACCCCTGCTAATGGCCCAGCGACAAACTTTATGATATCTCCTGATCGTTTAACGCAATAAGTCAATGATTTTTATCAACGAGAAAAGACGTTTTTACGACAGACGGTCAGCTAAGAAAGACCAGCTCTCCACAAATGTGACATTCTCATGACCCGGACAGTGACTTTCCTGACCTCCCGTTTCTCTCACATTCCAAACTGAAACACCCCTCAATATCTCTTTTTGGACAAGGAACACCCGAAATGTTATTGACTTTGCTAAAAGGACTCAAAACTTTTATAAAGTGTTTCAAAAGACAATTAATACCTGTTGCTGTTATCAAAAGCAATATATACAATATATTTTACAAAATATATCAATGTGTATTTTATGTCATTTATAAGCTTGCTGTGTTATTGGAATCTATGATATTGTTGGAATCTTTTGATGTCTAATTTTCCCGATCACTATTGTATAATTTCACATGCGTGGTGTGATTATTTAGAATTTAGGATAGTTTAATCTATGCCTTAGCCATGTAATATATATAACTGAGATATGTACTTTGGAGAATGCCAGATATCTGCTGTTTGGGTTTCAATGAAAGCTCATTTCAGTGGCAATAATATGGTGTGGTTGAAAATTACCCTTAGCCCATAATGTATGATTATAACACATATAGAAATCTGCCAGGATATTTTCTTCATGTGACAAAATAACTAAGCAGATAAATTTACTGCATGGAAAATGAGCCGTGTAGGCGGAGCTCCGTCTACAAGGACAATCTAATTGGTGGAAGCCTCTGGGGGTTGGACGGAAGGCCTCCAGTTAAAACCCTATGACACAGACTTGTTGACGCTGCTTGCGTGCGCAAAACTTGCAAAGACTTTGGCTTCGGCTCACTGGCCGCGCTGAATAAGCGCCCACGACCTTAACATCTGGGTCGATCATCTAACAACACTACAAATACTTAGTCACATCTCTGAAGAAACCCTTGAAAGCCTGAAGCTACGCGAAAAGAACTTCGAGTGTCAAACAACCCCAGAGCCAACCAAGCAACAACAGAAGGACATCCCCAAGAGTGACGTCACGCAACGACACGCGGAATTCCGTCAAGCCACAGATCAACGATCATTTCAACTTAAAAGCAAGTATCAAACAACCTCTATTCCGCTGAATCGTGTCGCATCTATCTCTAAAGTAAGGATAATAGTTCTCCTCTTGATGATCGACACGGGTAAAATCGTGTGGAAATAGCAGAACAGTGCTAGATTGTAATCATTCTCAGATTGCAACAATTCATTGCCTATGTTTGTGTGTATGTATTTTGTTTCATGTTATTTAGCTTAGTTCATGTTTTTTAGTAAGATAGCAAATAAACTCTTGTTTGATTTATAGAGAAGTGTTCTGTGTTTTGTTGTGAAATATTCAAATCAAACTTTGCCCAGATTATGTTACCTATGCTCATAACTGTCATACGGTTATTTAAATAATTCTGTATTATTATATCGTGGCCACGAGAATAAACAGAATTTCTCAGATATACTGAAATCTAACAACTCGCTGGACGATTGTTAAATAAGGTATAAGTTGGACGTTTTGATTAATACCAATTGATCATATCGATATCAGACTTTAAGATTCCCTAAAGCTAAAATAAAGCTTAAACCAAAGAGCTAAATTAAACAATGTAAAAGGGGTAAAATCCTTTACACTGCCGATCAGCGCGTCAGGAAGCGGCAGACAGAGCAGCGATGTTGATCATGTTATCACCGTGTCGGAGGACGAGGTTCGGAGAGAATTAAGGACAGTAAACATCAGGAAAGCCGCCGGACCTGATGGGATTACTGGCCGCGTTCTAAGGTCATGCGCCGATCAGCTTGCTGGTTTGTTTACTTCCATCTTTAATGAGTCCCTTGCTACCTCTGTGATTCCCACCTCATTTAAGAAATCTGTCATCATCCCTGTGCCTAAGAACAGTAAACCCTCTTGCCTGAATGACTATCGTCCAGTTGCCCTCACATCAACAGTCATGAAGGTTTTTGAGAGACTTTTAAAGAAACACATATGCTCCTCCATCCCTGCTACCTTGGACCCTCTTCAGTTTGCCTATCGCCAAAATAGGTCTACTGATGATGCCATCTCTCAGGTACTGCACTCCTCCCTCACACATATTGACAGCAAAAATGGCAACTATGTCAGACTGCTATTCATTGACTATAGCTCAGCTTTCAACACTATAGTCCCCACCAAGCTAGCTGTCAAACTCTCAGACCTCGGCCTAAACACTTCACTCTGTGACTGGATTCAAGACTTCCTCACCGGCAGACCACAAGTGGTGAAAATGGGCCAGTTCACCTCCAACTCCATCACCCTGAACGTAGGAGCCCCGCAGGGCAGTGTCCTGAGTCCCCTGCTCTACTCTCTCTACACACACGACTGTGTGTCCTCTCACAGCTCCACTTCTATTGTTAAATTTGCTGATGATACTGTGGTTCTGGGCCTCATTTCCAACAATGATGAGACCGCATACTTGGGTGAGGTAGAGAGACTTACATCATGGTGCCAGGACAACTGTCTCTCTCTGAACGTGAGCAAAACTAAAGAGCTGATTGAAGACTTCAGGAAGAGACAGCAGCGGCCCTACACTCCTCTTATGATCAGCGGGACCCCTGTGGAGAGGGTGAGCAGCTTCATGTACCTCGGTGTAAACATCTCTGAGGACCTGACTTGGACTGCACACATTCAAACACAGGTCAAGAAAGCCAGGCAAAGACTGTACCATCTGCGACAGCTGAGGAAATTCAGGGTCTCACCAGCAATCCTGAAAACTTTCTATTCAGGGGCCATAGAAAGTGTATTGACTCAATGCATCTCAGTGTGGTACAGTAACGCCACAAATCAGGACTGCAAAGCTCTGCAGAGAGTCGTGCGCTTAGCTGAGCGCATCTCTGGGTCTGCCCTCCCCTCTCTGCAGGACATCTATCTCAAACGCTGCAAAAGCAGAGCTGCAAAAATAATCAAGGACTCAAATCAGCCCGGTAACCGTCTTTTCATCACACTGCCATCTGGCAAGCGCTTCAGGAGCATGATGGCAAAAACTGAGAGACTGAGGAGGAGCTTCTACCCTCAGGCCATCAGGCTCCTAAACTCAGTCTCATAACATCCACAGGACTCAATTTAATAAACTGTAAAAAACACCCATTATTCTCCATCATCCGCATTGCTGCTATGTGTACATACCCGGTACAACCTGTTTGCACATTCCTCTTGCACATCCCTGTTTATATTAATATTTATTAAATCCACAGTACATTTGCACATTTTGCACTATATTGCACATTTTACTCCTTATTTTATTTTATTTTTTACTTATTTTTTTATCTTATACCTACCTATATTTATATATACTCTCCTGTGTTATGTTTCATCTTTTATTTTATTTTTTTACACTGTCCATTGAGCGGACCCGTCCTGACCTACATTTCACTACTGATTATACCCTGTATGATTGTGTATGTGACAAATAAATAAACAAGAACAAGAACAATTTCATCTCTTCCGTGTCAGTCTTCAATGTGCGTTCACAAGAGCATCATGACGCATGTGTATGGTGCTGCTGATGCAGAAGTCGGCGTTCTGATGTTGAACCTGGATGCGCTGTGGCTTGTTTACAAGCAGAGGAATGCATTCGCATGCGTGGTGGTACTCTCGTGAATGGCAGCAGATACTGACCCGAAAAAGAAAAATTGTTGAATCAAGTCGTTATTGTTGTTTTCTTTGCGCATATAGTATTCTCGTAGCTTCATAAAATTACGATTGAACCACTGTCACAGACTATTTTAACGATGTCCTTACTACCTTTCTGGGCCTTGAACGTGGTAGTTCCGATACTGTCTATGGAGAGTCAGAAAACTCTTGGATTTCATCAAAAATATCTTAATTTGAGTTCTGAAGATGAACAAAGGCCTTATGGGTTTGGAATGACATGAGGGAGAGTAATTAATGACAGAATTTTCATTTTTGGGTGAACTAACCCTTTAAGACTACAATATACTTCAAGTGAAATCAAAGAATGCACTGGTGTGTTTACTTTGGCTGGTAAACACTTTTGAGCTACCACTGGTCACTGGCAATTACGTAATAGGTAGGTGTGCTCTTACATACTTATCTAAACACGCTCACAGCAGTGTGGGCGGTGTCTGGATGTTCATTAACACTATATTGCTGCAAATATATTTTGAACTTTTTTTTATTCCTAAGCAAAGAACGAATAATAAATTTATCGTGAGTGTATCATGGGTTTTAAGGGGACAGGGCATTCTCATTCTAGACCAGGGGCATCCAAACCGGTTCCTGGAGGGCCATTGTCCTGCAGAGTTTAGCTCCAACACTAATTAAACACACCTGAACAAGCTAATCAAGGTCTTCAGACTCACTAGAAACTTCCAGCCAAGTGTGTTGGAGCTGGTTGGAACTAAACTCTGCAGGACGTTGGCCCTTCATGAACAGGATTGGACACCCCTCCTCTAGAGCCCTTTACTGGACAAGAATCTATAATACAGGGGTTCTGAACTCTGGCCCTTGAGGTCCACTGTAGAGTTTAGCTCCAACCCTAATCAAACACAACTGCCTGTAGCTTTCTAGTGATCCTGAAGACCTTGATGAGTTTGTTCAGGTGAGTTTGATTAGGGCTGGAGCTAAACTCTGCATTAAAGTGGACCTCAAGGGCCAGAGTTGAGAAACCCCTGCTATAAGACAAGATGACATCAACATTGTTGGCTCATCAATAGTTTTCCCATAAGTTAATGCATTATTCTTTTCAACTTTTATGAGTACGATAATATCTAGATTTGCCTCGAAGCTAACAGAAATGGATTGAACACCACATAACTATAATTTTGATTTCATAGTGTCGTGAATCGTAGCCTGGCCATCTGTCCAGAGTTTTACCTTTCTTCAGCCCAAGATGCTGGGATAGGCTCCAACATCTCCCCAACCCTACTTAGGACAAGTGGTTTGGAGAATGCATGGATGGATGAATTTTAGCTTGTTTACTCTATCCACCAATACCTTGCAGTTTCCTGCGGTGAAAGCGCGGTGAGCCCAGGAAGCTGTTCTTGATGGAGTTGAGGCGCGTCTTCCAGGGCATTCCCCCGATGGAGGGGCTGGGGGGTGGCGTAGGGGTCGGCGTTCCCGCTGGGCTGTCCTTAGGCGTGTGCACGGGCGTTCCTTTGGGGGTGGGGATAGGGCTGCCCCTTGGAGAGGGGTGGGGGGTCACCTGTATAGTGGGGATAGATTTGGTGGTGTGGTCAGAGTTGGGAACAGGGTGGAAGTGGTGTAGTCGGATAGGGGAAAGAGGGACAACAGGCCTAAAGGGGACCGATAGTTGAGGGGGTATGATGGAGGCTGGGGTTGCCTGCCGCACCAGTGGGCTGCCCAGTATACATGGTGCTTGAGGTTGACATGGAGTCGAAGGTTCTGACTTCACTGTTGAAATGTGTTCGGGCTCAGATTCGGGTAGGGGGTTTGATCGGGCGGATTGTAAGGGTTTGTCTTTGGGTTTGGCTGGAAGAGTCTGGGTCTTTGGGCAGGGCAGGAGAGATTCAGATATAGAGTTTGGTGTTAGGAAGTTAGAAGTGATTTTTTTTGACTCGTTCTGATCTGAATTTGGTTTTAGGGAGTCGGTGATACTAGAACTGGGGGACAAGAGCAGCTCAGTGGACTGAGGCGGGACACAGAACTTTCGGACAGGCTTTGGGGGAAGGTGAGAACCAGAGCAGAACATCGAGATAAAGGCACGAGTCAAAGTTTTGTGGGTAAAACACACAAATAGGGAAGGAATAATTTAAGGAGGAATGGTGGTGTAGAAGAAACAAAAAAAGCATGCAGTTAGCCAAGACCGGTGAGCTAAAGATGCAACAAGACCATTGTGAAGAGCAAATCAAGTCTTTTCAGGCACACCAAAGAAAGCTGCCAATGGGAAAATAAAAAAGGATATAAGAGCAAATTTTCTGCCATGAAATGAGCAACTTGGGTATCAAACAATAAATCATGTATGAGAGGTGTGGACAATGTAATTTGCAGTATGAATTTGGACTTATGCTCAGAATCATCTGTTAACAAACTAACGTCAAAGAAATGCAATGCCTGACTGTGTCCAAGTTCTGAATCATGCATAAACCTTCAAAGCTTGTGAACATCTGAATATGAATGGCTCAAAACACAAAAGCTACCAGGTTGCAGAAATACTTCAAGCACTAATCGTCTTTTCACAGTTGGAATCCAGAAAAGTAATCAAAGCAAACAAATTCACAAAAGTAACAAGCAGTACATTAACCTAATTTATGTCAAATATGAAAAGACTGACTCCAAAATCCTAAATTTTCATGTGACATACAAAACAGAGGTTTAGAGTGAACTTCTAAATCAATTTCCACTTGGAATATACGTTGGCGAGCTTTAGGGTAAGTCCTTGGTAATCTGTGAGCCGTCTTAAACAAGCCAACTGGAAAAGTTTAGCCAAGAGCTTCTGTGCTAATCAGAGGAGTGGGATTTTCTACAGCGTTCCCTGAGCTGGATTTCCACTTGGGGAAAGACACAGAGAGCAGCAGATAGGATGAAAGAGTATATCTCCATGAAACAAAAACTGCTGTCTTCTGCAACTCACTCTTGCACGAATTCCTTCCTAGTTTACTTTGCTTGCTAGAGGACAGAAAGCTATTTCCAGGGTTCCTACACCTTATGACTGGTTCATTTTCACGAGCTTTTAAGTCATTAATGCTGGATAAGGATTTTTAGAAATAATAATTTCCGTCTCAATAAAAAGTGAGTGATCACCAAAACACTTACCTAGTGGTTTTGTTAACTGAAATAAAATATACATACTGAAATAAAATACAAACTGAAATAAGATTAAATATTAAAAAAGGATAACTTTTTCAGATACTTGCCAAAGCAACATTTCTGATTTTCATTTAGATTAACTTGACATACCATAATAACTAAACTAAAAAACTGAAATTCAAAGCAATGAAAGCTATTTAGGCATATTTAAAAAAAAAAACTGACACTTAAAATGAAAAAAACTCTAATATAAAAAATTTGAATAATTTTTTTAACTATAACAACATCTCAATACTACCAAAAACATTGCTGGCCAAAGCAACATTTTAAGTTTTGTTTTGTTTAGTACTAAGATTATTAAAAATAAATAAACTCGAACTAAACACTGAAACTTAATAAAAACAATACATAACTTATATAAAATATAAATAATAATATAAATAATATATATATATTATAATATAATAAAATGACAAAACTTTACAATTAAAATAAAAACATAAAAATTTAATTAAATTGAAAATATACACAAAAATTATAATAATATATCACTAATATATAACTATATATCACTAATATAACTAAAAAACACCACTACATATTCTGTATCATGAGCACTTTGCTTGTTAATATCATCTGACATATATATAAATATATATAATCCAAATTTGTTTTTATGGAAATCAATACTATGTCACTAATCACAGCAGTGTAATACATACAGTGTGCTACCAACACAAAATGGAGTGTGATATGATTGCCATGAAGGTGATTGAGCAGATGTGTGCTGATTGGTGGACAGAGAGAAGCGGGCGTGCTGGGGGCGGAGTTACTCACCCGTGGGCTGCTGAGAGGGCTGGTGGAGAGACCAGAGGACGCGCCGCTGATGGATCGTGACCTGTGAGGACACAGACCATAAAGCACACGGTCAGACGCCGCTTACAGCTGAGAGGGGACAGGAAGTGAGAACAGGGTGCTGATGAACACATACAATTGTAGAAACAACAAGAGCAAATATGATCTCTCATTCTCAGAGATTAAGTAAAATCAGGCTTAATATATCAGTTTACTGTAATTTTTTTGTTTGAAAAAATTTGGCCACAACAATTTTATTAATGGGTATAAAAAGAGTATTTAATACTATTGTCTTTTTGTAAGTATTAAGAAATTAATACTTTTATTCAGCAAGGATGCATTCATTTGCTGTTTTTTTTTAAACTTCCTTTTCATCAAAGAACCTAAAAAAAACTGAATCAAGGTTTCTGCAAAAATATTAAACTGAAGGGTCATGTGACACTGAAGACTGGAGTAATGATGCTGAAAATTCAGCTTTTATCACAGCAATAAATTACATTTTAATATATACAGTATTCAAATATTTTAGTATTCAAGTATTTTAAATTGTAAGAATATTTCACAGTTTTACTGTTTTTACTGTATTTTTGATTAAAGAAATGCAGCCTTGATGAGCAGAAGAGACTTCTTTCATGAAAAAATTTTACTGACTCCAAACTTTTGAATGTATAACATGTATAAAACATATGATTTTGCCCCCATGACAATGAATATTGTTTTTATCAAAAATATTGCATTTGCAGGAAACACTTCACGTCATTAACTAGATAAAATACAGATAGTCATTGTTATTTAATCCAGTTGTGGTTTATGGAGTCTAAGATTTTGTTATTAATAATATTAATATTAATTATATTTTTGATGATATATATATATATATATATATATATATATATATATATATATATATATATATATATTATTACTATTATTTTTTTTATAAAAAGGTGCAGTTCTATCTTCAGGCATAGTTTTGTCATTCTGAGCTGTAACTGTTTGGGGTTTTTTTGACAGCAGATGTCCACAAAGATACAGATCGGACATTTTCATCGAATCATCTTCAAGAACGAAGCACGTCCATTATCAGCTCACAGTCTGTCTTCATCAGCACAGAGAGCCGCCTAACACAACAATCAGCAGCTGTTCTTTCACTCTCACACATCATTGTATTCCCAGCACTCCTCAATCTTTTCTGACATATTCATCTTTCCCCTTACAAACAATGCACCACTGTACGGTGATATATCTGACTGTCATTTTTTAGGTTTAAATCAACAAAGATTTAACTTCTCCACCAACTTTCATCTTGTCTTTCTCTCCACATTCTTATCACTTTTGCCACTGTGAATCTTGATCTCTGTCCCTGTGTCTCTCTAGATCTCTAATCCAGGTCAGTTGTCAGGTCTGTTTGGGATAAAAGCAGCCCCCTCGGCCCTAAAGCACTGAGCTGGACAGCGGTCTGATCTGAGGCCCTAAAAAAACAGGGTAAGCTTCACTAAAAACAACACATGCCGTTGTATCAGCAAGAGCCTCAATGTTTTGAGCAAGGGACATACAGAAAGTGATCACAAGAGAGAGAAAGAAAAAAACACTTCAAGAAAGAAAGGTTAAAGTGACAGTTCACTGAAAATGAATGGCAGAATTTTTATTTTTGAAAATTTGCTGTTAATTTAGTCACCCCTCAGGCCATCCAAGATGTAGGCGCCTTTTTGTCTTCAGTAGAACAGTAAAGATTTTAGCTTAAATCGTGGTCTTTGGTGATTCATATAATGCAAGTCAGCAGCTACCATCACTTTGAGAGTCAAAAAAGCATATCAAGAAACACAGAATACCTGTGGCTCCTGACGATATATTGAGGTCTTATGAAGCGAAACGATCGGTCTGTGCAAGAAACTGAACATTATTTACAACATTATTACCTGTAATCCAGAGCCTTAAGCAAACAGGGAAATCTGAGTCTTTTCTGCAAACAGGTTCTTTTGGATGGTTTATTTCTGGTTCAGTTCACAAGTTTGTTTTGCGTAATCATGCAATGACGTCACATATACGCGATTATATTAGTAAAACATGGTTTACATGTCTAAAGCATATAAAGTGAATAAACTAGTTTTCTTTAGCTCACCTATTTACATATACCATGAGAAAACAAACAAACGTTCATTTCGCCGCTTCATTCAAGTGCTCGGTTCACGCATGCTCATATCAGCGACTCATCGGTCCGAGTCGAACTGTTTGCTCAGTTCAGTGACTGTTGGAGGAACTGGAGCACTGAATCAGTTCATTCATCATAAGATCAGATATGCCACTATTTCAGCTCATTTCAAGTCAGAGTGACTGTCAGGCATCCCAAAGTGAGTTTTGATCGAGTAACTTGTAGATCTCTGCTGCTCGTGCCAGACACTTTCGTGAACTGGTTCAATGAGTTCACTTAAAAGAATCAGTTCAAAAGAATGATTCGTTTGTGAGCCGGACATCACTCCGGACTGTTTTCCTGAGGCTCTGGATTACAGGTAATAATGTTGTAAATAATGTTCAGTTTCTTGCACAGACTGATCATTTCTCTTCATAAGACCTCAATATATCAAGGTTCAAGGTTCAAGGTTCAAGGTTCTTGTTTATTTGTCACATACACAATCATACAGGGTATAATCAGTAGTGAAATGTAGGTCAGGACGGGTCCGCTCAATGGACAGTGCAAAAAAATAAAATAAAAGATGATACATAACACAGGAGCATATATTTAAATATAGGTAGGAATAAGATAAAAAAAATAAGTAAAAACAATAAAATAAAATGAGTAAAATGTGCAATGAACTAAAATGTGCAATACAGTCTACTGTGGATTTAATAAATATTAATATAACCAGGGATGTGCAAGAGGAATGTGCAAACAGGTTGTACCGGGTATGTACACATAGCAGCAATGTGGATGATGGAGAATGATGGGTGTTACAGTTAATTAAATTGAGTCCTGTAGATGTTGTGAGACTGAGTTTAGGAGCCTGATGGCCTGAGGGTAGAAGCTCCTCCTCAGTCTCTCAGTTTTTGCCATCATGCTCCTGAAGCGCTTGCCAGATGGCAGTGAGATGAAAAGATGGTTACCGGGGTGATTTGAGTCCTTGATTATTTTTGCAGCTCTGCTTTTGCAGCGTTTGAGGTAGATGTCCTGCAGAGAGGGGAGGGCAGACCCAGAGATGCGCTCAGCTAAGCGCACGACACTCTGCAGAGCTTTGCAGTCCTGATTTGTGGCGTTACTGTACCACACTGAGATGCACTGAGTCAATACACTTTCTATGGCCCCTGAATAGAAAGTTTTCAGGATTGCTGGTGAGACCCTGAATTTCCTCAGCTGTCGCAGATGGTACAGTCTTTGCCTGGCTTTCTTGACCTGTGTTTGAATGTGTGCAGTCCAAGTCAGGTCCTCGGAGATGTTTACACCGAGGTACTTGAAGCTGCTCACCCTCTCCACAGGGGTCCCGCTGATCATAAGAGGAGTGTAGGGCCGCTGCTGTCTCTTCCTGAAGTCTACAATCAGCTCTTTAGTTTTGCTCATGTTCAGAGAGAGACAGTTGTCCTGGCACCATGATGTTAGTCTCTCTACCTCACCCAAGTATGCGGTCTCATCATTGTTGGAAATGAGGCCCAGAACCACAGTATCATCAGCAAATTTAACAATAGAAGTGGAGCTGTGAGAGGACACACAGTCGTGTGTGTAGAGAGAGTAGAGCAGGGGACTCAGGACACTGCCCTGCGGGGCTCCTACGTTCAGGGTGATGGAGTTGGAGGTGAACTGGCCCATTTTCACCACTTATGGTCTGCCGGTGAGGAAGTCTTGGATCCAGTCACAGAGTGTAGTGTTTAGGCCGAAGAGTTTGACAGCTAGCTTGGTCTATAGTGTTTGAGCTTAGTCAATGAATAGCAGTCTGACATAGTTGCCATTTTTGCTGTCAATATGTGTGAGGGAGGAGTGCAGTACCTGAGAGATGGCATCATCAGTAGACCTATTTGGGCGATAGGCAAACTGAAGAGGGTCCAAGGTAGCAGGGATGGAGGAGCATATGTGTTTCTTTAAAAGTCTCTCAAAAACCTTCATGACTGTTGATGTGAGGGCAACTGGGCGATAGTCATTCAGGTAAGAGGGTTTGCTGTTCTTAGGCACAGGGATGATGACAGATTTCTTAAATGAGGTGGGAATCACAGAGGTAGCTGATATCATCAGAAGCCATGGGTGTTAATTGTGTCTTCCTTGATATGTTTAATTTTTTTCTCAAAAACAGACAGCCGCTGACTTGCGTTATATGAATCACCAAGGACCACGGTTTCAGCTAAAAATACTCTTTACTGTTCTACTGAAGAAAAAAGTCACCTACTTCTTGGATGGCCTGAGGGCGAGTAAATTAACAGCAAATTTTCATTTCTGGGTGAACTGTCCCTTTAAGATAAATGTCAAAATGGATGTTTATATTTAAATCAATAGACTCAGCTGAAACCTTTTAATGAGTGGCATTTCTCTCTTGTGTGGGTGTCTAGAGTGAATAAAGACGCTGTGATGACTGTCAGATGGCTAGACAGAATCCAGCTAATGCTAATTTTAGTTATGATTTTATTTTGGAGTTATACAGGGGTGAGTGGAGACAGACAGCACATGGCTAACTGATATATGCATAACAGCATATGCAATGCATGATTTGCTAAACCTATATATTTAGATGTGAAAGGTATTAAATGGTGACTAATCATTAGAGCATTATAAGCTTTGTTTACAGGTAAATCATTACTATAAAAAGACAAAAAAATAGTTACACAACTAAACGATTATTCAAATGAATTAGTGAATAATTTTTGGAGGCAGTTTGTTTAAAAAAAATTGCTTTGCTAAAATTATTGAGGATAGACTTATGTTAACATAACATGATTTTTGACCTAAATCAACCACATAAAAACTCACTTTTCTTGCTCATGTACTTTCCATTTCAAAAAAACTCACTCCTTCCCACATGCTTCATCACACAGATCCAACTTTTAAAAATTACATTTCAAAGTCTCTTTTTAGTCTGACACACACTGATCTCAAGCCTTTTAAAGTCGATAAACAGCACAAAAACACAAATGATGCAACACAGTGTCTGTTTCTGAGGTTGTTTCTAGTTAAAAAAAAAAAAAAAAACGCTATTTTAGTAGGTAGTAAATCATGATACAGAAAAAAAGTTTGGCACCAAAACAAACAAGAAAACAACAACAACAACAATACAAAAAAAAAAAATACAAAAAAACAAATAAACACAAAAACCCAAGACACTAACCAAAAATAAAAAACACATAACTAAACAAAAAAAATAACAAAAAATAAAACACTCAAAACACAAAAGACAAGACACAAAACAAAAATAAAAACAAAAAAAATAAAATAAAACAAAGAACAAAAACAACACACACAAAACAAAAACAAAAAAACAAAAAACTAAATAAAAAACACTGAAAAAAACAAGACAACAAAAATAATAATAAAAAACAAAACAACAACAACAACAACAAATTTAAATTCAAGACTACACTAAAGATGAGTTGTATATGACTATGCCATTACATATAAGGTAATGGCATCTAAAATCACAGCTAAAAACTGGAAAACTAAGTGTGTAATCTATCTATCTATGTATCTATCTACTGCAAACAGAAGTAAAGATGCAGAGAGTTTTCTGTCATTTCAGAACACCTTCCCTTGACCTTCTTAAGCTTAAACGATGATTTCAGAATTATCTTGACTCATTCATTCATTGCCAAGAGTTATGTTTATTTAATTTTATTTTATTTATTTATGTTTTTACCAAAAATGGTAAAATAAATGTTGATAACCACTGGAATTAAATGTGTGTAATGAATTACCAGGACAAATATAATGTAATTTGACAACAATCTAGTATAATTCCTTTTGAAATGGCATTTTTGCACATTTTGTACTAATTCACATGATTATTTTAATTTGTACGTAGAAAGTAGCATATAGTGCATATAGTATGCAGTTAGCAGTAGCTAATATCCCACTGAACACTGTCAGCGCGAGACTCGTCTTTCTTCAGATATGCGGCTGTTTCCTTCTGAAAGGCAATCACTGAGAAATCCTCAGGTGGCGTATGTGTCAGTCTCAGGTCATCTCCTGTCAATTCCCCATTTCAATCCTGCCATCAGATACGCCTGGCCATTTGAGTGGGAATGAAAGGAGTGTAATGAAATTGAGTTTTGAGATGAATTGGAGGAATGAGACCTACTTTGTTATGATACAGTGGAAGGTGAGGGTTCAAAGTGTAAGTGGAGATATGAGAGACTAAAATAAATAGATGTGGGCTTCATGCATGGTAAGGCTGCAACGTGATGCTTCAAGATAGATGGCACAACATCGGATATACCGAGAGGTTTCATATACTGTAAACTACTTAATTTCATGATATACATTTGAGAAATTCAAAGAGAATCACTGGACCTTTCACAGAGCCTCAATTCACAAACTATATGTCGTTTAAAAAAAAAAAAGTATTTTATACCACCACATTTACTATTTAAATTGGTTTATTAAAATATATTTTAAAGGGAAACGCTAAGCAGGTGTTGCCTTTAGCATTGTATGAAATCAAATAATATATTTTCAGCCTGATTTCATGACAATAATTCATGTACAATCAGAAAAAGTTATTTTATTCTTTTATTCACTTAAAAAGTTACGTTTTTTAAGAAAAGAAAAAAAGAAAGAAAGAAAGAAATCGGAACTAAAATAAATAAATAAATATTACAAAAGAACTTAAAATGCTGCCCTGACAATTAACTGAAATATGATTTATTGGAAGTACTAAAATTACAAAAAATATATAAATATATACACAGTTGTAAACAGAAATAATAAAAATCAATAATAAAGCAACAAAACACAATTACCAAAGCTTATGCAAGTCTAAAATAAAATTTACATAAATACTGAAAATATAAAAATAAAAAGCTAATTCAAATTAATAAACATTATAATAGTATATAAATAATACTGCAATACTGCATAATTATAATAATCATAAATATGATACAATATTTAATAATTGTGATACAATATTTAATAATACAATATTTAATAATCATAAAATCTGTTTCATTTGAAGTACTAAAATTAAAATTAAAAATTGAAATAAACAAATTAAAGCAAAATAGAATATTAACGAAAAAATGATAAATTAACAATTGCAATAGTTGACATAAAAAACATAAAATGTATCAAACTTAAAATTAAAGTGAAAAAGAAAAATATAAAAAAATCTAATACAAAATATTAATAAATAATACTAAAATAAAACTGTCACATCATAAAATTAGTTTCTTACAGTATGACATCTGATAATAGTGTAAAGATTTACTGTAAAAATGTTAAATGAGTACTTTGTATTATTTTACAGTTAAAATCTAAATATACAACCAAAAAAAAATAATAAACATAAATAAACGTACCCAAGAAGCAACACTGCATGAGATAATAAGGCTCAGAATATATTATGTTCCATATTAATTTAACATGTTTCGTATTAATTAATACCACTTTTTTTGTGTTGTTTATAATGTAAAAGATTATTGAGATTCACCGTTTGTGACAGTACTCTGATATTGCATCAAGACGCAATTTATGGCCACATAGTTTTTTTTTTTAAACGAAGTTCACACTCACATATCATAACACTAAGCAGCCCTGAAGTGTGTTGAAATGTCTTGAACTAAATGATTCTTTCAGTGGATTATTGCAGACAGAAGTCAGGAGCCTGTAATGCAGTGCAGGTCTCTCTGGAAAGCTCTGGACAGGAAAAGCTTCTCTGCATCTTTAATGACTAAAGCTCTGTGAACTATCTGGAGGTCGGAGGTCGGCTAGTACCTTTCCTCTTTGCTCTTTGCTTTGCTTTTGGCATCCGAGATATCCAAGCTTTTACTGAACGTGCTTTTACTGCAGCGGGAGACAAAGCCAGCGAACAGTGAGTCTCTGAACACTGAACAAACGGCTATAGAGAATAAAAGACAGCGCTGTGGCTTTCTTCTCACAGGGGAGGTAAGTGCTTTTTTCAATGGTGTTGGTTACGAAAGTATTGCTCTCATTCGTTTTTATTTCAGATAGCTTTTTAGAAAGACAACCTGAAATTTGAAGTGTCACATGAAAAATGGAGTTGAGGTTGAGAAAAAAAACGAGTGATTGGTGAACGACAGGAATAATTTCTCAAGCCTCCGACAGTATTCACCTCACAGCGGCGTTTCTCAAAACAAACGCAATGACAAACAGCCGGAGGGGCCATGAAATATTCCCCAGCTGAAGATTAGCTGAGAATCTGAAACCGGCCGCTCCACAGCGTCATCAAACGCACAACAAACCTGAAAAAAAGCTCTGATTTCTCTGTATTTTGAGATTCTGTTTGAGTATCGAGTAATAGACGAGAACCCACGAGGCAGCAAATGTTGAATTATTGATAAAATAAAAAAAATGCTGGGTTATTTTTTTAACCCGAATGCTGGGTTCAGCCCATTGGGTCATTTTATTGGGGTGTTTTTAATATTTTTATCCAGGTGCTGGGTAGGTTTTTTTTAACCCGAATGCTGGGTTCAGCCCATTGGGTCATTTTATTGGGTTATTTTTAATATTTTTACCCAGGTGCTGGGTAGTTTTTTCTGTAACTAATTTGCTGGGTCATTTTTAACGCTGGGTTATTTTTTTCTACCCAACCGCTGTGTTGAGCTTGTCTCCAAAGAAACAACCCAGCTGCTGAGCTACAGTCAGATCGCGGGCTTTCTGAGTCCTCTACAGGAGAGAGCGTTTCTCAGCGCCGCTGATTTGGTGCACTTCTTCAGCGAAATAAAGGTTTGTATACATTTTATTTCATTTATAAAGTCTTTACTGCCCTATAAATTATATTATTTTACGCAACGCAACAAAAGCAGCAGTCACTTCGCATGATGGAAACGCCTTTTGCCTTGCATAACATAAATGGATTTTATTCGTTATCGTACTGAGTTTAATTTAATTTGATGTTAAAATGTGTTCTCTAATCTCAGTACTGTTTATTTATAGCCAAGTTTTGGAGTCAGGCATCTTTCAGCTCCGAGTGAAACGTGAGGCCGCAGACTAAAGTTCACAGTTCCCCTGTGAACAGCAGCCCTTCACCGGCTCAGATTTCGGTGACACACCGGCACAGAATTAGCACTATTTTGGTAAAAAGTGATTACAGAGAACGGTTGAATACACTTAAATTAAAATGCTGATTTTAAATGTGCTTTTTTATTTCTAAAATGCTTGTTAAACAAATTTAAATGTATGTAATATTGTAAACTATGTTTAGACAATGTATTCACCCAAATAAATTCAATTTGTCTTGTATTTTTTTCCATGTGTTCTTGCTTAATAATAAATGTTCATCTTTTGACTATTGCTGTTGCCTCTAGTTTCCAGTCCATATTAAGCCAGCAATATAATAATTTTTAAACAATAGATGACTTAAATCAAACAACCCAGCATGTTTGGTAAAAACATTTAACCCAACCAGCTGGGTGTCAAAATAACCCAGCATGTGTTCTGTCCAATATTTACCCAGCACTGGGTTGCCAAATAACCCAAGTTAGGTTGTTTTTAACCCAGCATTTTTTAGAGTGTAGTTAACGTGTGTGTGTGTGTGTGTGTGTGTGTGTGTGTGTTTGTATATTTCTTTGTATGTTCCAGGTTCACTTAAAGCTCTATTGACAGCTTCCATGACGTTGTTGATTAACATAAAATAATAATTAATATAAAAAAATATACAAATATAAAAATATCTTAAAAACAAAAAGTTAAAATTATAAAAATAATTTCAACTCGTCCCTTAGTTTGTGAATAAAAAGAAATAACACTATCACTCAGTTTAGAATATTTACGATTTTATAAAATGTTTTTTTGTAAGATTTTCACCAAGGCTGCAATTATTTGATAAAAAAATACTGTAAATACAGTAAAATTGTGCTGGTGCGGGCGGATAGATACTTGTGTGTGTGCGGGATGCAGGAGAATAAAATTATTCACGGGACTCCCGCAAAATAGAAATATCTAAACATAAAATATCTAAAACAAGTAAATTATTATTCATCTATTGCACAAAAGCACTAAGAACTAATATAAAATAAAAACGATTAACAGGCGCAAGCGTAGGCAGAGTTTCTATTTAGGCTATAACACGTGTTTGCTGCGTTGAGCAATGTTGATTTCTGGAACGCAATGGCCAGTCAGGAGCGCAGTGCTGAAATGTGCATGCTCACGAATACTCTCATTATAGCACACGAATTATAGACATTATGAAAGATTCATTATGCATATATTCATTGTGTTATAACAGAGCTTTGTGAGATTGCGATGAACTGAGATGTCATCTTTTTAGAGATTATAAAAGCAGTGCTATTTGCTGGTATTCTGCCATGCCTTGATATGATGCTTTAATAACAAATATTTATCCGGAGCGTTTATGCTGGGATTTCATGTAAATTTCATGGATGTAGCCACAGAAAAAAGTAACGTAACTAGTTACTTTTGAAATAAAGTAATCAAAACAGTAACGTGATTACTTTTAAAAGGAGTAATCAGTAATTTAATTACATTTTGAGAGTAACTTGCCCAACACTGGATAATAATCAGAAATGTTTCTTAAGCAGCAAATCAGCATATTAGAATGATTTCTGAAGGATTATGTGACTCTGAAGACTGGAGTAATGATGCGGAAAACTCAGCTTTGATCACAGAAATAAATTACATTTTATAATATATTCACATAGAAATGTTATTTTATATTGTCATAATATTTCACAATATTACTGATGTTACTGTATTTTTGTTTAAATAAATGCAGCCTCAATGAACATAAGAGACAGTGAAAGTCATCATCAGAAGCATCATCACGAATGTTGATGGATGGATGGAAACAGAGAATATCAGCAGTGTGTGTGTGTGTGTGTGTGTGTGTGTTTTCTGCACCTCTGTCCGTGTTGTGTCATGTCGATGGCTCGTCGTGCCGGTACAGGTGAACCTCCATCCGTAACGCTCAGCACCTCCATAGACTTCCTCTCCGGCCTCCTCTTCCCGTGTCTGTTCAGCATGGGTGAGTCGACACGCTTCCGTGGTGGATCTGCACAAACACACAGAACCCAATTCATCCGTTTTATAGTTTATATATTTTTATAAAAGCTATATACCTGTATCTGTGATAAGAAGTTAATAAATAAGTTATATTTTAGACAATATTGTCAATGGCTGTGCTCTGAATGAATCAGTGTTTTGAACGAATCGCATGAAACAATGATTCAATGGCCTATTCATAAATAGATCTGTTTACTTCAGTCTTGAATGAATCAGCCATTTGAACGAATCAAATGAATTGCGCATTATAACTTTTACCGCAACCCATTTACCAAACAATGGTTTTGATAACCATTGACTTCCACTGTGTGAAAAAATAAATAAATAAATACTACAAATACTAAAATACTAATACTAATACCAAAAGATACTACAAAAGAAGACATTTCTCAAATTGTCTTTTATATTCCACAGCAGAAATAAAGTCATACAGATTTGAAATTATGTGATGGTGAATTTTCATGAGTGAACTTTCACTTTAATACCCATTAAAAACCCATAAATCTAATGGCATTATTTATTCAATTGTAACTGCAGTGTAAATGCACTCATGCCACCTTTGAGCTGCAATAAACTGCCTGTAAATGTATCTGAATACCAATTTAGATGCAGCTTATGAAAACAATAAATAAATAGATAAATAAATAAATCATGGCTGTTTTAGACTAAATGTTTATGTTTAATGTCTTGTTTAAGCTTTTCTCATTTAACAGTCGTTTTGGGGTGATTTCTCAGCCAAATTTACTATATATACTTTTGCTATAAATATAGTATAGAGTCAGAATTCTGTGTATAATACACTTCTGTATTAATTTTTGGTTTCATTATTCAGAGTTACTGTTTCACACCTATATCGCTGCGAGGAGGGAGGTTCTGGTCTTCATGGCTGGGGTATCTCTCCTTACGATCCAACAGAAGGAAATAGATCATCTTCTCCTGATTCTCACTGATGAGAC
This sequence comes from Schizothorax lantsangensis, assembly GCA_027422415.1. Taxonomy (NCBI): domain Eukaryota; kingdom Metazoa; phylum Chordata; class Actinopteri; order Cypriniformes; family Cyprinidae; genus Schizothorax; species Schizothorax lantsangensis. The sequence continues at coordinate 8,835,763 of CM049854.1, read as the reverse complement.
AGAGGACGAGAAACAGCCATTTATCAAAAAAACACATTAAAAACTAAATAAAATGCTAAATTCCCTTTGTTGCCTTCTAGCTCGAAAGAACTGTTTAATAGATCTAACAGAAGATATAAAGACTAACTAACTAAGAGATCACTCACTCGTCCGACAGCAGGTCCTTCATCAGCTTGTTCTTGTCCCGGAAGCAGCCCAGCGAGTGCATGCTCTCCAGGACGTCCGGGTCGATGTCTTCAGCTGACGAGACGCTGCGGATCGCCACCTTCCTGGGCACCGGCTGCTCCGGCTCCGGCTCGTTCTTCCCTCCTCTGAGGAGAGCAGAAGCCAGTCAGTGACACTGACACACCACACATCCAACAACAACACAAGCTCACTCCTCCTGCCATCAGAGAAAATATCCCGGAGTAAACACAGTCTCATGGGTTTGGAAAGAACCGTGTCAATCATTCAGCCAAAGAACAGCGAAAATGAATCTTTACTAATAATTTCCGATGCTAGAGAAAACATGGATTGACTCGACGTGACCCTATCACTAATTAAACAGACTGTCATTTCTTAATTTTTGCTCCCATCAATATAAATATGCTGTCTATTTGACATGTGGATTGATATTGCAGAATGGGGCAAAACTTGTTACTTTACTTTGCTTACTTTCTTACGTCCAACTGCAGCAAGCATGCCAAAATAAAGCTTTTTTGTCACGGAAATCCTGATTTATAGTGGTAAATTAATCATTTTACTTCTGTAGTGCAACATATTTCTGTGTGAATGCTGGATGCTTTTTAAGATGTTTTGAGATAAAAACAAATCTGTGGTTCTTTTAAGTGTGTCACACCACAGGACATTACGTCACACTAAAGGACAGAAATGGTAGTTATTAAATTATTTATATTTAATTTTGAACATGTCAAAGGAGAAAGAAAGTTTAATTTTGATACAAACAATATCAAAATGTATTTTAAACAAAACAAAAAATAATTTTCATCAACAAAATTCAGTCTCTTAGTCAATCAGTGTGTTACTGAAACTCTTCTAGCCCCCCGCTGCATGTGTGACACAGCTAAAAATGATTGATATTCAAACTATATTCATTAAGATGTGAATAATTTTTTTAAAACTATATGGCTACATTTTTTAAGGCATCATTTTGATTCTTTTTACTTTCTGCATTGTTCTCTTAGGATCTCCTCCCTTCTGCGTGGATCCCTGTTAATTTTTTTGTCCCGGATATATTTCTGTCTCCTCTCTCTTCCACTAATTTCTCTCCCTCAATTCTTTCTGTCTCAAAAACAAAGTATCACATGTTATACTTATTTTCATGACACTTTATAACAGTACAAGTTTTCTTTAAAAACATCAGAAAATTATTTGCATTTAAGAACACTGAAAATGATCAAAAAAGAATCAAAAGTAGTTGAATAATTCTTATTTAATTATTTAAAATGCTTTTTAAAGAGACCTTGTCCTCTGGTGTGACGTCTTTGTGCTGTGGTGTGACAGTACAGGCGTCACACCGGAGGACATTTTCTGTCACACCAGAGGACGTTTCAGCCTTTTTCTGTCAATTAACGACCTTGCTATTCCAAGCTAACCTGTCATTAGCGGTAAGCAAGACACATTTGCATAATTTTCCATGATTATGTAGTTTAACATGCAGTTTTTAATTAAAAATATATAATTTAGGGGTGTCACACCAAAGGACAACAAAATGTAACACTTTTGTAGTGGTTCCAAAAAAGTTAAATATTTGAACAATTCTGAGACAAAATTGGACCATGTGCACATGTTACGGGCTTCACAGGGGGCTTCAGTAACATGATCATGAATGGGGTCCTTCAACTAATTAAAGTTTTCTCTGGAATTGGCCGATTTAAAATCAGGATATAGTGTCACACCAGAGGACATGGTTTTCAGAGACAAAATGTATCAAGTTCTTATGCTTTCAGAAATATATGGATGAAAAAAATGATTGGCATTTACTAAAATAGACACTTGTACAATTATGCCAGAGGCATTTATTTACATTTGTATGCTTTTCTTTTTCATTTATAAAAGTTGTAATTTATTGAACCATGCTAGGGAATGTCACACCATAGGACAATTTTGAGATTTATCTCAATTTTTTTTTAAATCTAATAACACTGCAGCTTTTATAACAACAGGTCCACGTAGGACAAATAAATGTTTAACCATTTACTGCATTTTAAATAATGACAATATTAATTATATTCATTTTTATCTTGTGGGACAGTGAAAATGCCATGTCACGTCAACAACCCATATATATATACAGTATCTCACAGAAGTGAGTACACCCCTCACATTTTTATAAATATTTTATTATATATTTTCATGTGACAACACTGAAGAAATGACACTTTGCTACAATGTAAAGTAGTGAATGTACAGCTTGTATAACAGTGTAAATTTGCTGTCCCCTCAAAATATATGGATGAAAAAAATATATGTCTTGCCTACAGTCAAGCATGGTGGTGGGAGTGTCATGGTCTGGGGCTGCATGAGTGCTGCCGGCACTGGGGAGTAACAGTTCATTGAGGGAACCATGAATGCCAACATGTACTGTGACATACTGAAGCAGAGCATGATCCCATCTCTTCAGAGACTGAGGGTAAAGGTGATGGATTGGCCAAGCATGTCTCCAGACCTAAACACTATTGAGCATCTGTGGGGCATCCTCAAATGGAAGGTGGAGGAGCGCAAGGTCTCTAACATCCACCAGCTCCGTGATGTCGTCATGGAGGAGTGGAAGAGGACTCCAGTGGCAACCTGTGAAGCTCTGGTGAACTCCATGCCCAAGAGGGTTAAGGCAGTGCTGGAAAATAATGGTGGCCACACAAAATATTGACACTTTGGGCCCAATTTGGACATTTTCACTTAGGGGTGTACTCACTTTTGTGGCCAGCGGTTTAGACATTAATGGCTGTTTGTTGAGTTATTTTGAGGGGACAGCAAATTTACACTGTTATACAAGCTGTACACTCACTACTTTACATTGTAGCAAAGTGTCATTTCTTAAGTGTTGTCACATGAAAAGATATAATAAAATGTGAGGGGTGTACTCACTTCTGTGAGATACTGTATATATATGATAAATGCTGATATTTGGATCTTTCTAATCCTCAAAGAATCCTGAAAAAAATTACTCAACTGTTTTAAATATTGATAATAATAATCATTTTTTTGACCAGCAAATCAGAAAATTACAATGATTTCTGAAGGATCATGTGACTGGAGTGATGATGCTAAAAAATTCAGCTTTGAAATCACAGGAATAAATTTCATTTTAAAATATATTCAAATATATAGAAAACAGTTATTTTAAATAGTAAAGACATTTCACAATATTAATGTTTTTGCTGTATTTTGGATCAAATAAATGCAGGCTTGGTGAGCAGAAGAGAATTCTTAAATTACTTACTGTCCAAAAACTTTTGACTGGCACTGTAAAATGTGTTGCCGCATTAGTTATAACAATTTAAAATTTGTTAAGTTAGCTTAAATATCCAACTTAACTAAACTTGTGATTTTAAGTCAAGCACAAACACTTACGTTTTTTTAAGTTGAAAACACATTATTACTTTTAATTTTTTAATTTGTTATAACTAATCGCAGCAATCATTTAGTACAGTGTAAGTAAATGTATGTAACACCAAATACACATTCACTAATGAACATCAATATAAAATGAGTTAATGTTATCCAATAGCCTGTGTGTCCTCTGTGATATCAGTGAAAGGGCAAGTCATTTCAAAGGCTTTTTAATGAAAGATTATAAAGACAAACAATGTTTTCATTAGAATAACGTGTGCTAATTAATTGTGCACATACATCCCACAGCATAATCTACATACGGACGTGAACGGACTGCTTTCTGTGTCAGGTCACAATTAGTAAAGCAACACAAGCATGTGTTTCATTCGCACCCTCACAATCCTAACAACCACAGCCAGTTCTGACCCTAAATCCACGACAAGCGTCTTCATAACCTTCCCTCTCAGATCCGCTCCAAATATTTGCTGTCGCCATCTGTTAGAAAAGACGGTGGAGCAGCGAAAAACATAAGTATTCTGCTTAAAAACGCAGGCGGCATGTCTGGCGTGTCTTTGACCCTAGAGAGGGATGACCTTCGCCTGCTGTCTCTGTCTCTGGAGGAAGCCAGACGAGGCGAGCGGCCGGAGGAAAAGTGTCCTTGCTGCTGACATGTGGGGTCTGTGCCATTTATCACACGCGATATAACGCCGCATCTCTGAGACACACACACTTTTGATCCCGTCTATCCGTCCCTAACACCAGCCCGCTGTTTCTGTGTCACAACGATTGTTTCCTGCCCCCAAAATCATGTGAGTTCAGTACTTACATGTACCACGTGTGCTTCTGGATCAGCTCTAACTGTAAGAGAAACACACAGAGAGAGACGGTTAGAGTCCCAGCAGAAAAACAGAAACACTCAGAGAACAGGTCTCAATGAATCACTCCAAATTATACTTGCTAATCTAATTTCAAGACAATTTGAAAATAATATTAAAATAAAAACAAAATTAGAAAAGCAAAGCCCCATTCATTTTGCAGTGTATAGTGCTATAGTGCTGTGACTAAATAAATAAATAAACAAACAAATAAATAAACAAACAGATAAAATTAGATTGGGATTTTATTTTATTTTTTATTTTATTTTTAAATTAGAGTGATATATATATATATATATATATATTCTATTACAATTCTTATTAATTTTAGATATTGTTGTTTTCATTTTAATTTTATTTAAAGTTTTTGTCATTTTGTTCAGTGATTTTTTTGTTTTGTTTTTCTTATTTTTTTATGTTTAGTTCATTAATTAATTTTTCAATAGTATTTTTTAAGATGTTTTTATTTATTTCCATTTTAGTTTTCATCATTTTATTATGCATCAAGTTAAACTACATGTAAGTGAGAAACGTTGACTTAAATAAAAAATAATAAAAAATAAAATAAAAATAAAATAAAATAAAATAAAAAATGCGTTTTTGTATATATCATTTTATTTTATTTAATGTTTCATTTCTTTCAAGTAATGGATATTCAAAATCTATTTTAGTAAAAAAGTGATTAAAAATGTAAGATTCCCCCAGTCTGTGCAGTACATATATTTCATAATAAGGAATATATATATATATATATATATATATTTATTTTGGTTTGTTTTTGTTTTTAATATTATTACATTAGGACTGTCAATTTAAACGTGAATTTAGTGTGATTTATGACTGGCTGGATCTGGAGTTTGTGAGTTTCACTAAATCAAATCTCTGACAGACTTCAAGATTTGACATTTACACAGCACATAAAAACAAAAAACACGAGGTTGTTCGCTTTACATATCAGCCAGACAGTCTCTTCCTCTCTATCAGCTCTTGACTAAAATAAGTTGCAAAGACCAGCAGCCTTTAAAGACTTCAGTGCAGTAGTCCGCTGTGAACTCTAGTGTTGTAGGCTTGGTAAAAGAGCCGCCGAGAGCAACCCTTCTGAAAAATGACAAATGGGACAGGCTACGGTCTCGTGACCTTCATGGAAATGTGTAAGCAAAGGCCACGAGACCGCAAGTCCACATCCAGCACCCAAAGTCTGGCTCCAGAAGACGAATACCAGAGCGAGTCCAGCTGAGAGGTAATGGAGACGTTTCATCTGAGAGCAGATACATCAGCGTCTGATGACAAATGACCGGCTGTGTAGAGATGAGATCCAATTATTATTTGCATATCTGTGCTCGAGGGGGTCATAACTGCTGTCTACTGTTTTCCTCAATCATCTGTTTCTATGATATGTATTTCACATATGCTAACGCCTCACAAACACATACGTTCGTTTGCATGTGGCAAAACCCTCGAAATGAAAAAAATAAATACAAATCCAATGAACCTGTTGAACAACCTAGGAAAATGAACAGAATTTAAAAACTTCGATGGTTCACTCACAAAACACAAAGTGTTTATTGTTGAGGCCCGTTTATGTTATTAGAGTTCATTACTAAAATCCATATACAATCAAACTGTTATTAATAATATCTTACCACAAAGTCCATTTCCAATATAAGAAACAGCTGTCTGGTATTTTCAGGAAGGTTTGTTGTGAATTTTGCATTGAGAAAATTAATCATTGCGAAGATGATTTTTTCAATGTCTTTCTTCACAATTCAGCCACTATCAAACTCCATCAGTGCTCTTAAAGATGTGTGTTTCCTGCAGGCTTGTCCTTGAAAGCCACTGTGACTCATTCAAATGCCACACTCGTAAAAGGTAACGAGAACAAGCTAACGAGACGTGGGACGTGATCACGAGACGTGTTCTGTGAGATTACAGCGAGACGACTGTCATGCAGGAGCTCGGTTGCTTTTAACTAACAGCTTTTCTCTGAATTTTTCTTCTGAAATAGCAAAGAAATGAGACTGAAATCTCTTGTGCAAAGTGTTCATTTGTAGTCTAGGGGAAAAAATTGAGATATTAATACAGAACTTTCATGTGGAGCCAGAGTTCCACTTCCTGTTTAAATTGTTTCTCCATGGAAACGCAGTCTTGAGACGTCTTCCTGCGGAGCGAGTGAATGCCTGTATAGAAGTGTGATGTAACCACGACGGAGGAGCTTCACACATGAAAAGAACAGATTTCATAAGAACTACAAAAGCTACCTCAGCTCCTCGAGGTTACTGTGACATTTCAGGAAAAAAATCAAAATGAAAAATTGAATAAATATTGAATTATGCTCTTTCTAAAAGAAAATGAAGCCTTTTTGCGTTACACCATTATTTTCATGACGATTAAACACATTTTCTGCCTAAAATTCCCTTAATGTGTCAAAACTTTTTTTAAACTCATTAAAACTAAAACTAAATAAAGTAGTTTAATTTAGCATTAACTAAATATTGCATAAACTAAATGAATTAAATGCAAGACAAATACTATCATCATATGTAAATACTTTACAAATTAATAACATACCATAATATTTTTTATTCACATTCAAACAATGAAAACTTTAATAAAAAAAATTAATAAATAAAAATCCAATGTAAAAACATAGAAATGCTAATTTTGTATTACATACTTTTTACAAATTAATTACATATAATTTTTTTATTCAATTACAACACTGAGAATTAGATGTATTAAACATTTCCAAAATGCAAAAGATCAATAAAAATGAGTGATAATAAATAAAAAAACATATGCTCATTTTTTAAAGTGAATTCACTTTTTTAACGTTAGTTAGTATATAATGTTGCTGTTTGAGCATAAACAATATCTGCAAAGTTACGACGCTGAAAGTTCAATGCATGTCTTTTAAAATTCTGGCAATTTAATGCCTACAAAAACGGCTCGTAGAGACTACAACGAGTTACTTCCTGGGTTTGTGACATCACAACCCCAGATAAACCCCGCCCCCAGGAACATGCAACAAAGGGGGCGGGGCCATGTTGTACTGCTTTACAGAAGAGGAAGAGTTGTTGCCATGCCGTTAAAACTAGGGGTGCATGAAAAAAATCTGTTCATATATGAATCGCGATTCTGTCTTCTAACAATTATTGTAACAAAAATTGTTACAATAACAATTTTTTTCCACAATATAATGATGGAAATTAGATTTTTCACAATCAACAAACAAACAACCAAACAAATAAATGGGTATGTACATATTTTTTTAATAATTACTTTACAAATTAATAAGATTTTTTATTCACATCACAATAATAATGTGTTAATAATTATTTTATTTGAAAAATTGTATCACATACAATACATATACTGTATATATATATATATATATATTTATATAATTTAATTTTTATTTTGCTTATGGGGTGAAAAATAAACCAGATGTTCCTTACAGGTTTCAAGAGATTCATTAACAAGACAGACAAACTGAGACTTCACCCTTGAATTCTCTTGACCCTTGCACCATGAAAAAGGTCAATCTGACCCTAGATTTGTTCCTGATTTGGATTCAACAGTGTTCTATAGTATTTCAGAAATATTCTGTCCCCTGTCTCTCGTGTCAAAACGTGAATCAGAGCCTGACAAACTGACAGATATCAGCTCCAGAAGGACTCTGATTTCAGCATTTATTCAAGTCAAAAGCAGTTTTTTTATTGTTTAGTATCTGCGTCCTCTGTGAGGAGAGAAAGGTCACAGTGATAGCAGATGTGTCTGGACACGCTGAGCTGATCTCCAAACACACAAACGCACTACCTTTGAACTGTCCGACTAGCTTTGCTATCTGCACATCAAACTTACATTTCAAACCCCTCTTTCTCGTTACCGCCGTGCCACAGTATCAAGATTCCCCACTGAATCCAAATCAAGAGAGTCAGAAAACACCAGAGAAACACATTTTCAAAATAAAATCCTACCTTTCTCTGACTGCTAACTACTAACATCTTATTTAGCATCTCATCACATTAATCATACATGAAAAACATGTAGAAGTCATCTGCGACCAAAGGAACAAGATCCACAGCATGTTGTCCGACTTGTTATTGTCTAAAGCCCAAAATATACTTTGGTTTTTACGCATAAGTGAGGGTCCGTGTACTATACACCGATTTTTGTAACCCACATACTTTGTACACGAAGGTCGCACATGTGCACTGAATTTGTTTTGCATTAATCAGTTGTTCCTCAAGGTGGCAGCACTTTTTTGGTCAGTTGCAAACTGCAAAGTGGACCAGACTTTATGCTGACAGTACAAATACTTACTTTTACTGTTACAGATGATGATTACTTAGTTTACTAGGATTAAAATGAAAGTAAATCTAATGTTTACATGTATAAAACTAATGTTATATAACTAACCCCAGTTCAAACTCATCCGTCTTACCGTTAACCGATTCTCGGCGTCGACCTCGATCATTCCTCGCAGAAGGTTCTGGCAGTCCGGTGGGATAAAATGGGGCATGTGAAAGACACCCAGCTTCACTTTTTCTAACAAGTTTCTTAAATTATCATCATCAAACGGCAGAGCCCCCTAAAAGAAAGACACAGACAACAAAAAGAAAATGCATCAGTCTGAGGAGAAATTGAGTAAATGAGGATTTCTGGAGAAGAAGAACAAATTAGAATAAAAGTGCTCAGAGGATTGACCCATAAAAGTTTTCATATAATAACTTTCGCTTCACTGCTTTTTCTTATGTAAGGGGTCTGTCAGTACTGCTGACATGCTACAGATGAGGGTGATGAGGTTTCATTTTCATTTCTGATGAAAAACAAAACAGAGCAATAACAAAAAACAAAAGAGACAGGACGAGAGGATAAATGCACACCAAACACTTTGGATCTGAGAGGATTTTGTGCATTCAGCATCAAGCCAGTCTGCCAAAGCACAGTCTGTCAGAAGTCAATTATATTTTTGGTTTTGGTGCTGTCTGCCTTTCCACAGCAGGTCAATATATATTTCATAAAGGGACGACCGAATGAACTTCAGCAGAAAAGAAAAGAAAAGAAAAGAAAAGAAAAGAAAAGAAAAGAAAAGAAAAGAAAGAAAGAAAAGAAAAGAAAAACAAACGCGAGATGAGACAAAAGACACAATGAGATAAGAAGATGAGACAAAATGAGACCAAAAGAAATGCAATGAGGCAAAATTAAAAAAAGAGAAGAGACAAAATGAGATGAGATGAAACAAGACAAGCCAAAAGAAATGCAATGAGACTAAATAAGAAAAAAATGAGACGAGACAAGGAGAAACAAGACGAGACAAAATGAGATTCAATTAGATGAGAGAGGAAAATAGAAGAGATGAAACAATATGGAACAAGACCAAACAAAAGACAAAATGAGATGTAATGAGATGAGGGAAAATAAAAGACAACAATGAGACGAGTTAAGGTGACAAGACGAGACAAAACGAGATGGAATGAGATGAGACTAGAGAGGAAAACAGAAGAGACAAGACAATAACATAAGACTAAATGAGACACAATAGGCAAAATAAAAGTAGAGAATAGACAAAAATGAGACAAGGTGACATTACAATAAATGAGACTAGATTAGATGAGACAATATGAAAAAGTGCAGAGACAAAATGAGACAAGATGAGACAAGACAAAAAGAGATGCAATATGATGAGACAAAATGAATGAAGAGAATAGACAAACCGAGATAAGGAGAGGTGACACGAGGTGAGACAAAAAAATAAATGAGAGAGGAAAACAGGAGACAAAACAATATGACAAGAATAAACAAAAGAAGACTAAATGAAAAAAGAGACAAAAATGAGACAGGATGAAACAAGGAGACAAGAGTTGAGATAAAATAAAATACAGATGAGATGAGATGAGATAAGATGAGAAAGAAAACGGAAAAATAAAAGAAAAACTATTTGAAATGAGGAAAAAATTTAAAAAAGAGCAGAGACGAAATGAGACAAGATGAGGTGAAATAAGAAAAGACAGAAAGAGACGCAACAAGCTGAGTCAAAATCAAAGAAGAGAATAGATCAAAATGAGACAAGGTGACATGAGATGAATGAATGAATGAATGAGGCATTTATATAGCGCTTTATTGTGTATTGCCGTACACCCAAAGCGCTGTACAATCATATGGGGGGGGGGGTCTCTCCTCGACCACCACCAGTGTGCAGCATCCACTTGGATGATGTGACGGCAGCCACAGGACAACGGTGCCAGTGCGCTCACCACACACCAACTACAGGTGGAGAGGAGAGAGAGATAGAGCCAATCAAGTGGATGGGGATTATTAGGAGGCCATGATTGACAAGGGCCAGTGGAGGGAATTTGGCCAGGACACCGGGGTTACACCCCTACTCTTTACGGTGAGTGTCATGGGATTTTTAATGACCACAGAGAGTCAGGACCTCGGTTTAACGTCTCATCCGAAAGACAGTGCTTTTTACAGTATAGTGTCCCAGTCACTATACTGGGGCATTAGGACCCACACAGACCACAGGGTGAGCACCCCCTGCTGGCCTCACTAACACCTCTACCAACAGCAACCTAGTTTTCCCAGGAGGTCTCCCATCCAGGTACTGACCAGGCTCAACCCTGCTTAGCTTCAGTGGGCAACCAGTCTTGGGCTGCAGGGTGATATGGCTGTGGCTAAATTTTGATGAGACAAAATTAGATCAGATGAGAGAGGAAAACGGAAGAAAAGAGACAAAACAACATGAGACAAGATCAAAATGAAATGGAATAAGACCAGACAAAATGAAAGAAGTCAATAGACAGTGCAATAGGCCGATTAAACCCTCCCACCACCTCCTCGTGGTATCAGCTGGTAACAAGGCCCTGATGGACCTTGGCTAATGGTGGGGGTCCCCATCGACAGACGAAGCGACACGCCGGCTGGGGTATCTTTTCTTCGCATCCATGGAACTGTCTCAAAATTTGGCTCTTCAAGCTAGGGCGTCCCCCAGAGGCGACGCACGCCGCCCTTGCCCGAGCGACGTGAGAAATATGCCAGGGCTACCTACTCAAGGACGGAGTAGGCCAAAGAAGCTTGTCCCGCTACGACTTGCTACGATCAACATTGGAACTCTCACAGGACGCTTTCGCGAGTTGGCAGACTCCCTCATGACCCGGCGTGTCGACGTTGCATGCGTACAGGAAACAAAGTGGAAAGGATCGAAGGCGAAGGAAATCGGAGAAGGATACAAGGTCATCTACCATGGCACCAGCTCGACCCGGAATGGAATAGCAGTCGTTATCAGCAGGCGCTTCCACGACAAAGTGACCGAAGTCAGGCGGCTGTCGGACTGGCTCATCTCTGTCAAAATTGAATCAGAGTCAACTACGGCCCACATTATCTCCTGCTATGCACCTCAGACCGGGTGCCCTGATGATGAGAAGGATGACTTTTGGGCCAGTCTGGACACGCACCTATGGACAATCGCCCCGGACGAGTACGTCATCCTGGGAGACGATCTGAATGGTCACGTTGGATCAGGCAATGATGGGTATACACGCTGCCATGGAGGACATGGGCTCGGTGTGCAGAACAATCATGGAAGTCGCATACTCGACTGCGCAGAGACCCACGACCTGGCCGTGACCAACACTTACTTCAAGAAGAGGGACACTCACTTGGCCACCTACACCAGCGGCGGCCATGCCACCCAGATCGACTACTGGATGATCCGGCAGCGAGACCTGAAGCTGGTGGTAATGGACATAAGACTCGACCCACTTTGTCAGACAAGGAAGCCAGTGACCGGACCTGAGCAAATTAAGTGGTGGAAAATGAAGGGGCAGAGGGGCGACCTGGCAGCTGTGCTGGCCGAGTTCGCAGTGAACCCTGAACAACCGTTGAAAGCCATGTGGAATGAGGCCATGGCCCAGATCCATCAAGCGGGTGCAATAACTTTGGGGAAGACCAAGCCAGGCCGAAAATATATCGACAAGCAAACCTGGTGGTGGAAGGAAGAAGTGCAAAAGGCGATTAGAGAGAAAAAGTCAGCGTACAAAACCTGGAGGACCACGCGACTCGATATCGACTGGGAGCGATACCAGTCGCTGAAATTGGCAGCGAAACGGGCAGTGGCCACTGCGAAGAGTCGCCATTACCAGGACTTGTATGACCAACTGGACAAGCCAGGAGGGGCAAGTAACATCTACCGCCTTGCCAAGTCCCACCACCGCTCCACTCAAGACATCGGCCAAGTCATGCAAGTCAAGGGAGCTGACAACCAAGTCCTTCAAGACCTGCCATCCATCCTTCATCGAAGGTCAGAGTATTTCTCTGGCATCTGCAATGAAGAGTTCCCGCACCCGCCAATTCCAAGCCCTCCACCCACCCTTGGCCCAGTCCCCCGGATCACGACTGCAGAGGTGAAGCTGGCCATTGAGAAGACGAAAAGAGGCAAAGCAACCAGCCCCGGCGATATACCGACCAAGGTCTGGAAGACCCTCGGGGGACCGCGGAGCAACCTTCCTCGCCGACCTGTTCAATCAAACTGTGGCCGAGAACAAGCCTCCCCATGCCTGGACAACTAGCATAACCGTGCCAATCTGGAAGGGCAAGGGAGATGTCAGCGAGTGTGCAAACTGCCGGCCAATACGACATATGTTATGACATATGTTGTGTCATGCAATGAAGATCTTCGAGAGAGTGCTGGACCGTCGCCTCCGAAGCCTTGTCGATATCACGCCAAACCAATGTGGTTTCGTGAAGGGATGTGGCACCACTGACGCCATTCATGCTGCTCGACTGCTGATGGAGAAGCATCGAGAGAAGTACAAGCCGGTGCACATGGCCTTCCTGGACCCGGAGAAAGCATTTGACCGGGTCCCCCACGATCTCATTTGGCGAGCGCTGAGGCTTCATGGCGTCCCAGAAGAGTACGTAAAGTGGGTCCAACTACTGTACCACAACACCTCAAGCATGGTCAGATGCCCAGCCGGGACGTCGCCACCCTTTAACATCACTGTTGGCGTCCACCAAGGATCGGCCCACTCGCCCCTGCTGTTCATCCTTCTGTATGGACACGGTGACGGCCGATCTCCAAAGACCACAACCCTGGATGCTTCTCTACGCTGACGACGTCGCCCTCGCGGACCCATTGCGCACAGACCTCGAGGAGCAAGTACAACAATGGTACGGCCGGCTCAGTGAAAATGGGCTCAAAATCAACATCGCCAAAACAGAGGACCTCGAATGAGGCCTCCAAACCAATGGCACCATTCGCATTGACAGCCAGGAGTTGAAGAAGACAGCCCAATTCAAATACCTTGGGTCCCTGGTCACGTCAGACGGCGACACCATCTCCGACACACAAGCAAGAATCAACGTGGCGTGGCTCAAGTGGAGACAGGTCACCGGAGTCCTGTGTGATAAGAAAATGCTAGAATATCTCAAGGCAAAGGTATACAAGACCGTCGTTCACCCAGTCGCCCTCTATAGCGCTGAATGCTGGCCCACGACCAAGAAACATGAGTCAGCCCTCCACGCAATGGTAATGAAGATGCTCCGGTGGATGCTTGGGCTGACCCTCCACGACCACATAATGAATGAGGACATCAGGCGACGACTCCGAGTAGCCGCAATAACGGAGAAGATGAGGGAAGCCCGCCTGAGATGGTACAGCCACACCATGCGCAGTGACAAGGACTCCGTGGCAAGAACAGCACTCCTTCTCGACCCTGGAGGCTGCCAGCCGCGAGGAAGACCCAAGAAGCGGTGGATGGACTCCGTCACAGAGGACATGAGAGCGGAGGGCCTAGCACCAGAGGACGTCACAAACCGAGCTAAATGGGGGAGACAGAGCCAAGCTGCGGACCCTGTATGAACACGGGAGAACGCCAGGAAAGAAGAAGAAGAATAGACAGTGCAAGCTGACATGTGATGTTATGAGATGAAAGAGGAAAACAGAAGAGACAAAACAACATGAGATGAGACCAAACAAAATGAGACAAAATGCAATAAGATGAGACAAAGTGAAAAAAGCACAAAAATGAGACGAGACGAGGTGACGTGAGACGGAAAATGAGATGCAATGAGATGAGAAAAGAAAACAGACAAAGAGACAAAACAATGAACAAGACCAAACAAAACAAGACAAATTGAGATGCAACAAGATGAGACAAAATAACAGACAAAAATTAGACAATATAAGGAGACATGAGATGAGAGAAAATGAGATGGAATGAGATGAAAGACACAATAGGCAAAATAAAAGTAGAGAAAAGTAGAGACGAGGTGACATGAGATAAAATGAGATGGGAACATGAGAGACAAAACATATGACAAGACCAAGAACAAGCCGAGATCACATGATCCGTACAAAACTAATTGAGATGAAATAAGAGGAGACAAATAGACAAAAGAGGAGATAAGAGAAGAGACAAGATGAGGTGTCGCAAGAAAAGAAAAGAAAAGAAAAGAAAAGAAAAGTTGAGCTGAAGTTCCTGAATGTAAAAGTCTGTTCTGAAGTCAATGAATGATCTCTGAAGAAAGGACTCAGTCATCAAGATTTCTAGAACGTCAAAAACAATCCAGCTCGGCTTTAAAATGCAGGCCAGTGGCTCTGTGTGGAGAGATAAACCTCTCTGACTCAAGGGTCTCAATTTTACTCTCAAAATTGAACAATTGAACATTTCAAATGAGCTGGAACTCTCGGGATATTGCTGCGGTTCAGACATGCAGGTAAAACATTTTGAATAAAATCGGCTAATAATGCAGTGCAGAGGTGCGTCCCATACTTGCTCCAAATTGTATTGTCTTTGGGACTTAGAAACATCAATTCCCAGCCTTCATTCAAATATGCCTGTTCATTTCCACAAAATACCATTTCTGATGAAAAAGGATCGCTGATGACATTCTGAAAGCGAGAGTTTAACTATAATATCCATCACACTGTCAAAACAAGCAACATAATACAATGTGTTTGAATGTTGTTTGTGTCTTTCTACACAATTTAAGCGAACTGAAGAGAAGATATTTGCCATAATCAAGATATAGTTCATGCAAAAAGGAAAATTCTGTCAAACCTCTATGACTTTCTTTCCTTTACCAAAAGGAGATATTTGGTTGTCATGTTGATGCTGCTCTTTTCCATACACTAAAATTGTATTTTAAAATATTTACTGTTTCTCAGAACAAATGTAGTCATATGAGTTTAGAATAACAAGAAGGTGAGTAATTGTTGACAGAAATGTTATATTTGGGTGAACTACTCCTGTAAGGTAAAGTCTGGAGTGACTCACCACCAACAGAGCAAACAGAATGACCCCACAGCTCCAAACGTCTGCTTTCCT
This sequence comes from Schizothorax lantsangensis, assembly GCA_027422415.1. NCBI lineage: Eukaryota > Metazoa > Chordata > Actinopteri > Cypriniformes > Cyprinidae > Schizothorax > Schizothorax lantsangensis. The sequence goes on along the minus strand of CM049854.1, from coordinate 8,820,003 downwards.
TCCGTCATACTTCTCTCCCTAACAGAGACAAGACAAAGTCAAAACGCAATCCTTCTGATTCCAGATCAGGTCACACATTCAGAGTTCTCATGTTTACTTCCACAAAGCAGAAAATCTGACACTCACCCGGATGACTTCAGGACACGCATAATGAGGAGATCTGTGAAAAGACAACATCAGCTTGAGTTACCCACAGTAATCACCGCTATTCATCTCTCAATATGTTTGTCTTATTTTAATTATTTTATATTTGTCATTTCCCCCCCATTTTTATCCTTCATTAAACAGCCTTTGCTGCCAAATACATTAAAATGTTTAAAGCAAGACATTTTACAGTAAAAATGCAATTTTACAATAAAAATTAAATAGTATAATTGTAAAAATATAACATAATTAGGCCGTTTCCCATACAAAATGTCTCAATATATATAGTGATTTTTTTATTCTAAATAAATACAATTTAATAAAACATTTATATTTAATTACATGTAATCAATATTTAGCATGTGAGAATGACATTTTTTTGCAGCACAGAAACATTTTTCCCCGTTTTTATCCTTCATTAAACAGCCTTTGCTGCAAAGTACATTAAAATGTTTAAAGCAAGACATTTTACAGTAAAAAAGCAATTTTACAATAAAAATAAAATATTATAATTGTAAAAATATAACAAGTAAAATGTCTCAATATATAGTGATTTTTTATTCAAAATAATAAATAAAACATTTACATTTAATTACATGTAATCAATATTTAGCGTGTGAGAATTACATTTATTTTATTTACATTTATTTTTATTTTTTGCAGAACTGTAAAAACACATTACCATATAATTTTAATAAAATATTTTTAAAAAAGCTTCTCGGGGACTCATATTTCGAACTGATTTACTGAAACAAACTATTTAAAAGTACTGATTTGCAGTACATATATAGTACATTACATTATATTAATTTTACAATGTTTATTACTTTGAAGTTCATATTGTTCATATAGACAGACAGACACAAGTATTAAAAAAATTATATACACAATATATTTCAACAATTTTGCAAACAATATCATGAAGAGAGAGTTTTACAAATTTTTGAAAAAAAATTATACTATGTATATATATATATATATATATACGTATATATATGAAATCAAATTAAAAATTACATTAAAACTTCACAACTGTGGTGCTCATTGGGATGACGGCGGTTCGAATCTGACGTGCAACATCTCCTAAACTCTTTCCAATAATTTTAATCACTATAATATTTTTGTCAAATAAACATATAAAACCATAGAGGACAAGCTGTAATTCCCCGAAGCAAAAGTGCTCTGAATTTCAGCAGACATTTCTGCACTGATCCGTGACGTGCGATACTGTTTGCTCAGAATGATTAATATCAAGATCTGGTTGGAGGGACAAAGATACACTAAAGAAGACGATAACATCTTCCCAGAGTAATTAGGGTCACAAAATGTTGACGGTACTTCCTGTTTCACCAGCTGACATCCTGTCTCCATTAATCTTTCTTGACAAATCCTCTTCTACAAGAGTGTTGTGTATCTGCGCATAACGCTCTTCTCATCGACGCAAGAGTGAGCGTGTTTTTGCAGAGATAAACAAAGTTAATCATATTATTTGGAGAGTTTCTCAGTGAGCTGTCAGCATCTCCCATGATCCCTCGAATACCTTCACAAGTGTGCGCCTATGCAAATATGAATATCCTGTTAGTGAGAGCTTTGGCTTATCATCTAATGTATTCAACTTGAAGAACTCCAACTGCATTCAGAAACACTAGAAACGTCAAGAGAAAAGCTCGAGAGATGAAGTGGAGATGTAGGAGGAAGATCTTCGTGTAAGGAATCTTGTTTCAGCCATAGAATAAAAAAATAAAATAAAAAATAAAACAGTTAATTGCAAGTTTATATCTCACAATACCCCCCCCCCCCCCCCCCCCCCAATCATGGAAGAAATAATAAAACCGGTTTTTTTTTTTTATTCAGACTTTTTTCTTGTGATTGCGAGCTTATATCTCAAAATTCAGACTTTCTCAGAATTGTTTTCTCAGAGTTTGTATCTTGTAATTCTGTTTTTGTTGTTGTTGTTGTTTCCGCCATGGAATTAAAAATAAAAACGGTAATTGCAATGTTTTTCTCTCACAATTTTTACTTTTTTTTCTCCCTCTCAATTCTCCCTGCGTATTGCAATTCTGTTTTTAGTGTCCGCCACAGAATTAAAAATAAAAACGGTAACTTCAACTGTCTTGTCTCGCAATTTAGACTTTTTTCCTCAGAATTGCGAGTTTGTATCTAGTAAATCTGTTTTACCTCAATATTCAGACATTTTTGAATTCAGAATTGTGAATTCATACCTCGCAATTTGGACTTCTCTTTTTAAAATTTCAACTTATCTCACAATTTAGATTTTTTTTCTCGCAAACTGATTATATATCACAATTCTAACATTTTCTCAGAATTGCAAGTTTATATCTCACAATTACAAGTTATAAACTTGTACTTGTAAGTTTACATCTTATAATCCTGAATTTTTTCTCTGAATTCAGAGTTTACAGTACATTTCATAATTATTATTTTTTGTTTGCACCACAGAATAAAAATAAAAAAGGTAATTGAAACTTTAAATCTGACAATTCTGACTTTTTTCTCTTGATTACGAGCTTATATTTTACATTTTATTTTATTCTTGAAATTGTGAGTTTATATCTCACAATTTAATTTTTTTATGAACTCAGAATTTGCGAGTTGCTATTTTCAATTTTGAGAAGAAAAGTGTGAATTGTGAGATATAAACTTGCAATCATGAGGAAAAAAGTCAGAATTCTGCATTCAACTTTTTTTATTGTTTATTGTTGAAAACAAAATAATAGAATTGAGGGATGCAATCTCAGAATTCATAGAAAAAAAAGTTAATCTCCAAATTTAGAGTTTGTATCTTGAAATTCTGAGAATTTGAGAAAAATGTCAGAATTTTGATTAAAAAATAAATATATAAAATTATAATTGTGAGATAAAAAGTTGCAATTACTTTATTGATTTATTATCCCGTGGCAGAAATAATCTTTCATATTCATGGATAACTCCAAGAGAAAGAGTAGAATGGTGTAATAATTCTGACTTTATCTCAGATAGAGCTGCCAAAGCACATGGTAACTTCTAGAATACTCTACAAATATGCATAACAAAAGCGTTTTTCATAATTCATAAGTCGGTTCTCGGACTGGTGAATTTATTGATTCTAACATGCAGCTGCCATTACGTGTTTTATAATAAAACATTGCTGAATCTGTTCAGTAAACATCAAACTCTAAAAAGACTCAAAAATCATTGCCCTCAACACATTAGCCTCGACGGGACTTTTGCTTATTACGATTCTGAAGGCGTAACGATCGCAGCATTTCAGTGTTTTAGTCCGCAGCAGGTGTGTTAAATCGCGGGGATCAAAACAAATCGGATGTTTTAAGGCCGTAAAATGTTTTCATTGTTTATGTTGATGAGGAAGGCAAATTAGAGATAAAAATACAGCCATTAAGGGATGAGTTTATGGAGGACCCCTGCAGCGCGTGGTGCCAGATCATTTATCTACTCCAAGCTGTTTGCTAAAGCTCATTTCCTCGCTCATTTCTGCTAAACTCGTCAACCAATGACAGGCAGATATGAGATGCCTCATAACTGATGTGGGTGTGCGAACCATCAGACATATGGGTTCAAACGTCTCTTTTTGGTATGATGTACAAAGATCATTAAGCCAAAATAGTGCGTGGTAATAGGGATATGACAATAAACACCATAAACTCCAGCGGAAGGCATCCATGAAGCTCTGAATCAATAAAGCCTGTATTATTTCGAGAGTGTAGCCAGTAGAGAGTTCTGAGCCAAAGTGGGGCTGTTTCGGGTTGTGTCGTTACACAAAGTCACTTTCTGTCAAACCCTGAGTTTATCTACATGACAATTTGGATAAAAAGGTGCTTATTTGTTAATTTTATATAATAACATATTTATAATGTAAATGAATATACAAATGAATGAACAAATGTTTTTTTTTTTTAAGAATCAGTGATTAAATAAATATCAAATATTTTTGAATGAATGAACAAATTAATACATTTATAAAAAATAAATTGAAGAACAAATATTTTAAAAAATATGAATGAATGAATGAATGTTTTTGAAAGAATTAATTAAAAAAAAAATAAAACATTTTAAATGAATGGACAAATTAATTAATAAATAAATGAATAAATAAGCTTAGATTTTTTTAATTGCATGAATGAATGAACAAATAAATGAATGACTGACTGACTGAATGAATGAATGGATGGATGGATGGATGGATGGATGGATGGATGAATAAACGGACGAATTAATGAATAAACTAACTTTAAATGAACTAATGAATTAATAAACAAATAAAATGAATGATATGAGTTTTTAAATGTGTGAATGAATAAACAAATGAATGAAATAATAAATGAATAAAAATAAAATAAATGAAATATTTTTAATGAAGTCTGAATAAATAAATAAAAAAATGTTTCAAATTAATAAATTAATTATTAAATTAACAAACAAATAAAATTAATGAACATTTTTTAGAGAAGTCTGAACAAATAAATTAAAATGTTTCAAATGAATAAAGGAATTGTTAAATTAACAAAAAAATAAAATCAATGAACAAATATTTTTAATGAATTCTGAAAAATAAATAAAAATGTTTCAAATGAATAAATGAATGATTAAATTAACAAACAAACAAACACAATGAATGTACAAATATTTTTTTTACAAATAATGAATGAATGAAAGGAATGCACGTTTTTAAAACTAGTAAATAAAACAAAATATTTTTAAAAGAGTGAAGGATTGAATAAATAGATGATGTTTAATGAATGAATGAAATAAAAAATAATAATAAAATGAATGAACAAATGTTTTTAAATGAACAAATAAATAAAACTAACATTACACATAAATCACCCAAAAATATAATAAAAACAAATAAACGTTTTTTTTTAAAAAATAATGAATGTTTGAATGAAAAAATATTTTAAATTAGCAAATATTATTAAATAAATTCAAACATCCCGTCTCTCCTTAAATGTGCTCTTCTTTTGCATGAAAGTGAACACGTAAGTATATATTTATGAAGCATCTGTGTAAGTATTAAGTAATCTGTGTGATGTACAGACATAAGAAACTGAACGCACAGTCAGCCAGGCACGGTCACAAAATAAACCCTTTCATGAGGGTTTAAAATAGTCGTGGGGTCACTGTAAAACATCAAGAATCAGCACAGATCTGCTTCGGAGCTGATGGGAGATTCACAGATTCCTCCTGATAGATGTTGAGTCACGCCGCTGCGAGGAGACGGTCCTGTAGCTCATTATATAACGTGAGGTGACTCTGTACGGAAACTGTCCCGCTGATTTCCCTGCATTCAGCTGTAATCTATGGCCACGGCTGGCTGTAATCCTAAAGGTCGGGCGAACACGGCAAAATCAATCTACTGACGAAAGACACGAGGCTTTGTGGCATATGTGGGGGCCAAGTCAGTTATTGAAAGGAGAAATAATGATATTAAGAAAGAAATGAAGGGCAATAAATGAGTCGTGCTCGTATCTCTCCAGCCCAGGCCTCGATGAAACCAGAAGAAAACAGTGCACTGATGATGTCAGAGGGGGCGGGTCATACAGTTCAGCTCAAAGATCATTGGTTGCTTCCACATGATTGACTTCCAATTAAAGTGCACATTTTTTAAACTCAACTGGACATTTATGAATAAAAGCAACGCAAAGATATTTCAAATTTGATTTAGAATGATTCATGTATTTTTCTACTTCACATTTGATTTAAATACATTTTGAATGTGAACTAACTTACACTGCGTACACTGAAAAAAATGATGTAAGTGGTTTTTGAACTACATTTAAATACATTTTTTTTTGAAAGTTAGTCTAAATTTTTGTTATTTAAATGTAGCTAAATACATTGATTGCAACCACTTACCTTATTTTTTTTAGTAAATTTAGTAAAAAAATTTCAGTGTATTTTGAAATGCTTCTAAATGACACTACTTTTTTCCAAGATATTTATACTTTTATTCCTTTAAAAAAACTTTAAAAAGCATACATTATATAGATTAAAAGTGAAGTTATAGACTTTTACAGTATTACAAAAGATTTCTTTTTCAAATAAATTATGTTCTTTTGGACTTTCAGTTTAATTTAGTATGATTGAGATATAGAGATTTTACTATCATTTTTATAAATATTTTGAAATAGTTTTTATTTACACATTTTCCATTTTAATTTTAGTTAAATTTACTAATTGTGTTGTGTGTTTTTGACATTTTTATTATTATTATTATAATTATTAACATTTTCTATACATTTTTAATTACTTTTCTATTCAGTATATATATATAAAAAAAATATATATTATATATATATATATATATACACACACACACACATATACATATATACACAAGCACAAGCACACAACTGTTTTCAACATTGATAATAATCAGAAATATTTATTGAGCAGCAAATCAGCATATTAGAATGATTTCTGAAGGATCATGTGACTCTGAAGACTGAAGTAATGATGCTGAAAATTCAGCTTTGATCACAGAAATACATTACATTTTAACACATTCAAATATAAAATAGCTATGTTAAATTCGCAATAATATTTCAAAATATTAATGTTTTTCTTTTTCTTCAAATAAATGCAGCCTTCGTGAGCAGAAGAGATTTCTTTTGAAAGTATTGAAAAATCTTACTGACCACAAACTTTGGAATGGTAGTGTATGTTTTTGAGAAGCAAGTTTTCATTTATTTAAATGTTGAATGAATAATTGATTAATGTTTGAAGCTGTACATCTAGTCCTCCATCATTTACCGCTGAGATAAAGTGAGTGACCGCTGAGAATGAGCAGTGTAATGTGCTGCTGTGATTGAAGGAGACACTTTACTCCTGAACGAGCATGTCTCAGTCACACACAACCTCTGGAGAAAGATCATCAAAGGATAAAGATAAATCAGATTTATAGTCTACACTTAGAACCAGTAGTTTTATGTATTTTCACAAATTATGCAAAAAATTAGAACATTGAAAGCACTGAAAAAAAATGTTACTGGTCCTAAAATAAGCTGCTTTTTCACTACACAAGATATAATTTATTAGTTGATTTTGTGATGAAATATGTAGCAGACATTTCTGGCCAGTTTTCATGAGATCTGCCTAATTAGTAACTACTTCTGACAATTCACAATTTAGATGAAGGAAAATAAGCAGCTGATATGTGATGCAGACTGTGACAGATTCATGAGTTAAAGATGCACATTTATAATGATGAAAAACAGGATGTTTTTGCTCGTCTGAATCAAAAATACTGAATATTCACTCTTCAAGACTAAAGCTCCTTGCTAGTCTGTCCCAACAGTTTGCAGAGATGCTGTTACTAATTTCACATTAAAAAAAAATTATAATAATCATAACAGACCAATCATAAAAAAGCCAATCATAAGAGACATGATTCATATATTGAAGTCTTAAAGGTACAGTAGCAAAAACCGGTTTAATGTGGGTCAGAGAGAGGATGGAAAATTCTTATGAAGAACTAAAATACAACCAAGAAAGCTTAACTAGCAATATAACTAGTTCAGGAGAACAAAATAAAATAAAAAACATCTCGAAAGACCCTAATAAGTGTAATCGCCATATATATAATATAATCTGACACAAATACAAATGCGTTTGTGACTCTGCCGTGATGTGCTTTAATTTGCTACATTCATTCATAGTTACAGGCAACTCTGGAGTACATTGAAAATAGATATTTTGGACCGAAAGAGTGAAATATTTAGGCCTAAATTTAAGATTTATGCATTTCATTTGCACATATTTTTTTCATCCATTTGAATTACAGAGTTTAACATAAAGAAACTAACAAAATGCAATGCAGCAAATTAAATTAGTTTCAGAATAAAACAAAATCATGGTTACAGAAATATTTCCCATTGCATTTATATGATTTTATTTAAATTATCATATATAAAATGCATACAAATTGCTTAGAATCAGCAAACGTTCTCTTAATTAATTTGCTGCCCTATTTTTCGCTGTGCGAGTTTTACAGTTAACTGTTTATTTATTTTATTTTTATTATTTTTTAATCTGTTTATTGTGAAAACAATTACATTTATGCATTTAAAAAGTATGAACATGGTTAAATTTGGCTTGCTGTGTAACATGCAATATTTTATTAGTTAAATAAGATTGAAACAAACGTGTTTGATTAATTATAAATATATATATATATATATATATATATATATATATATATATATATATATACAGTATAACCCAATTTATATAAACCTAGTAGTTAAAACACATTTACTTTATAAGTAATATTACAGAAATCTTACCAATTTCTTACCAGTATCAAATATGTATGCCTAACAAATATGCATCACATTAAGTTTATTAGATGTTTATGTTAAACTGTGTAATCCAAATGGATGGACATTTTTTTATATGCAACTCATTTACATCAATCTTAAATTTAGACCTAAAGATTTTCAGTCTGAGCTGAAGGCATTGACTGTCCTGATCATTAGTGTTATAATGACACTCGGTTTCACTCACCCACAGCTGGTTTCCAGCAGACTGTCTCCCACCTGCAGGGATGCCATGCCAAAATCTGCTATCCTGATGTTATTCTTCTCATCCAGCAACAGGTTCTCCGGCTTCAGGTCCCTGTGACTGTACAAGAGCAAAGGAAGGAGAAGAAAACGAGATGTGAAAACTGCAGCTTGAGTTCTCACAGTAACACTGCATATTACAGTATATTTGGCCTTGTATCAGCTAGACTAGTTGTGTCCCTGAACTTGTAATGAGAAGCTTTTCAATTATCTCTGTTTCTTCTGTTTCTCTCTTTCAGCACTACTAGTCTACAAGAGCCTGTGGGAGCTCGTCATGAGAGATGTGTCAGCGTGTGATGTTAAGTGCTCATCTGACCACAGGCGGACATGAATGAGCAGCTTCCAACCATAGAAATGAATTCAAAACTTTCTCTTAATTAATTTGCTGCCCCACTTTTCAATGTGTGAAGAAGATGACAGTTTTGAAGACTTTTTGTACAAAAGAAACAAAAAAAAAGTGTTGTGAAAAAAAAAAAACAAAACAAAAAGCAAAGCAAAATGACAAAACAAAAAGCAAAACAAATATAAAAACAAAAACAAAAAGCAGAGGAAAGCAAAAACAAACAAAAAACGAAGCAAAACAACACAAGCATACACCAAAGCAAGGCAAAACAAAAACACAAAACAAAGCAAAAAAAAAAAAAAAAGCAAAACAAACAAACACAAAACAAAGCAAAATAACAAAACAAAAATAAAAATAAATATAAAAACAAAAAGCAAAGCAAAAAAAAAAAACAAACAAAAACAAAGCAAAACAACACAAACAACAAAACAAAGCAAGACAAAACAATGAAAAACAAAACAAAAAAATAAAGCAAAATAAAGCAAAAAGCAAGGCAAAATAACATTAAACAAAAGGCAAAACAACAACAAAACACAAATCAAGGCAAAAAAAAAACATAGCAAGGCAAAACAACACAAAACAACAAACACAAAGCAAAGTAAATTAGCTTAAAGTTGTCTGAACAAACTTGGATTTTAGAATGTGAATAATTTATGCGATTACTGATGCAAGATTTTTGGTTTTGCTGTGTGCCGATTCATTTTTAGCTATTTGTAGCGTTGTGTGGTATTTTTAATTGATGCTCATTGATTCTCAATATCGTTGATATTTAATTGATAATTGTTCATGTGTATATTAATGCATTTTCTTTACTTTGCAAGATGTTCACTTCAGCACATAAAAGATTATAGAGTTGTCTACTAAAGAAATGTAACTTTTAGTCTACGAAAATTTAGAGTGACTGTGCCACTCCAAATGGACATAAAACGAACACACAAACACATTTATGAACCCGAATCTCACATGGGCTAATAAAATCATGAAGAGATTTACGCCTCAACGACGTTCATGGGACAAATTGCAGAGGTGGGGTTTATTAGCTGTCACACCGGTAACATCCATAACGGCTCTTTAAAGTCACTTTCTGACATATTAATGTTGTAATCTCTCCTGAACAGAAACTGCTTGTTGATATGATCAGCGGCTGACCGTATATTTTCCTAATCGAAGAGCTGAGAGGTTAATTTCAATGCCTCTGGTCTGCAGGTTAATGGAGAAACGGGGCAAATCGAGCTGCATGTTAGTTTGGTTTTTGATAGTATCAGGTTTGTATTTGCCGCTGAGGCACCAAATGTTTCCCTCAGTCCACCACAAGCTCTTAAATTGCATATTTATTGTCCCAGTGATAGTTTAAAATTGTAACGCACATGTTGTTATGTTGTTTGCTGATAGAGATCTGCATTTAAATGATGCTTAATATATTTTTTATGGTTACAATCAAAACCACAGTTCTGGCTGAAGTGTTTCTTCTATTATAAACCTAATAAAGAGTATCTGTTTAGCATCTGCACGTCGAAGGATTGCTGTATTTATTATTATAAATACAAACATGATGGGAAACGTGGCCTGCTGGGTCGAGCCAGTTCTGATGTGCTGTGTTTTGGTGCTTATCTGCAGACGACAGAAGTTTAAACTCAACTTCAACTTCAATTCTGAAACCAAGCCATCCTACTACCTTCACGTCTTCTTAGACTGTCATATTTAATAAAACAGCAAAAAGCTCATTGGAATGAATGAAAGAATGAATGAATGTCTGGAATGAATGAACGACTAACTTAATAAATAAAACGAATGGTCAAATATTTTAATTGAAAAAAAAAAAAAAATGAAAATGAACAAATTATTTAAAATGAATGAATAAATAAACAAACAGTAAATTTCAATGAATAAATGATTAAATCAAATAAATGTTTTGAATGAATGAATGGAAATTAATGAACTAATATTCTTGAATGAATGAATAAATCAAATCAAACAAACGAGCAATGAATTACTGAATAAATAAAATGAATCAACATTGAGAGTGAATGATCACTGAAATAAAACTTTTAAAAGAATGAACAACTAAATAAATAACATTTTTAAATGAATGAAAAAAATTAACAAATATTTTAAAACAATAAATTAATGAATGAATGAATGAATACAATGAATGAACAGTAGTTTTAAAATAATTAATTATTAAATATATTTTACGTGAATGAACGGATGACTGAAAGAATAAAATATAATGAATGAACAAATATTATTGAAAGAATTAACAACTAAAATTAATGAGAAAATATTTTAACTAATGATTAAATAAACTGATTGTTTTGAATTAATGAATGAATTAATAAATTAATTAACTTTTATTTTCAAATGAATAAAGGATTAAATGTTTTAAATTAATAAAATAAAGTGCATAAACAAATATTCTTTAATTAATTAATTAATTAATCAATAAAATGAAAGTAAATATTTCAAATTAATTAATTAATTAATATGAACAAATGTTTTTAAAAATGTCTGTAAATAGATCAGTTAAATAAAGAAATATGTTTTAATGAATGAATGAATGAATGGATGAAGGAATACAATAAAAGAATACATTTTAAATGAGTTAAATGAGTAAATGAACATGTATTTATAAAGAAAATAAATTGGCCCAATTAGCACTCAAACAAGCTTTACATTATTGTAATGTAAAGAGCAGCAGGTGGCACATGCAATAGTACATTAGCTATCTTAATCACATGCTGTTCACAGCGGTCTAATTATGAGAGAGTTTAATTACAGAACATGTATGTCTACATGTTTAGTGGTGCTTTGGCTTTTCTGCATGCTGGCTATTTAATGTTGGCTAATTTACTTTCTTAATGTGCATTCCTGGTATTACGTGCACAATTTCTCAGTCCACACTGAGCTCAAGAACACTTTCTCCTCTCAGTGACATACTACAAAATTCGAAGACCGTCTGTAAAGGATGACACGGAGCTCCGCCCGCAACTTATGACATCATGCATTTGTATCAGGTGCAAAATAGTGGAATATTAGTTTTAACCAACAGGTGCCAGTGGTGCAATTCTCAACAATTAACTGCAAACTCTAGGAATGCTTACTTTTATGATCCAATCCATTCCCAATAGATAAAATCAAATCATGCACCACTTTTTGCTGACAATTTATGCAGTCACAGGCCATCCAAGATGTAGATGAATTTGTTTTTATAGTATAGGATTTGGAGAAATGTAACATTACATCACTTGCTCACCAGTGGATCCTCTGCAGTGAATGGGTGCCGTCAGAATGAGAGTCCAAACAGCTGATAAAAACATCACAATAATTCACAAATCCACACCACTCCAGTCCATCAGTTAACATCTTGTGAAGATAAAAGCTGCATGTTTGTAAGAACAAAGTTTTTGACACAGTTTTAACTTATGAGTCTGTAATCCATAAGAACGCTTTCTCCATTGAAAAAAAGCTGTGTTGCCTGAATGCAGGAGAGAAATATGCACAGAAGCGATGGTTAAACGTTGAAAGTTAAAACGAAAGTTAAACATATTAAAGCTGGATTTGTTTCTTACAAACACACGGCATTCCACTTTTCAAGTCATTAATTGATGGACTGGAGTGGTGTGGATTGTGGATTATTTATTGTGATGTTTTTATCAGCTTTTTGGACTCTCATTCTGACGGCACCCATTCACTGCAGAAGATCCATTGGTGAATAAGTGATGTAATGCTAAATTTCTCCAAATACTATGAAGAAACAAACTAATGCATTTTGACAGCAAGACAAAAGTGATCGTATTTTTCCACCAAAAGCCAAACATGATGATTATCATCCATTACCACTGACAGTTTTCCACACATTCCCTGAATTGACAGCTGGGATTTCACAGTGGGATCCAACACAGTGGAAACCTACAAAACCATTACAAGAGTCGAGATCTCATCCGGAATGTTCTCTAGTGGCACATAAAAACCTTATAACACAGTTGTGCACTCAGAAAGTCAAATAACAGAAGCAAAGAAAGTGCATTTGTGCTGATTTCAGATTTCTTAAACAATCTTCTTGTGACTCTTATTACCGCTGAGGGACTGAGAGGGTGCTACTGTACAGATCTTCATATTTGGCCGTTATTTCTGAGTGTCAAGTGAGTCAATATAGGAAGAATCAGTAAAAATGGATTGGGTGAGTTTTTCCTTTCAGACAGACTGCTTGTTATATATGTATACTCTGTCTGACAGCTGTTGTCATACATGGACTCTATTAGTAGGTATATTTGGAGGAATATTCATGTCTAGCAGCTCCAGAAGGATGTAGGTGGACAGAAAGACACTGAATGAGCAGTCAGCCTTCAGCTATTAAAACGTCTGAACCGTTCATGCTTCGAATAGCCATGTCAATCTGTCAATCACAATAAAAAACCAGCACCCATTTAAAAAAAGGTCTAGGCCTATATTTCAGGAGAGAATATGTATGGACGCTCAACGGTAGAACATGTGCTCTGTTCCAAAACTGAAATGTAACCTTAAAAGTCACTGACTTATAAAGCAGCACCGGCAAATAGCCCTTGATGCAATGGATTCAAATGGAGTTTGATGTTAGCATGTTGCTATGCTAAAAACATGATAAGGTGTGTAGGAGGACCAAACGTCTTATTTTTCCTGGACATGTCCTGTTTGGGATTTCTAAATTGGCTATATCTGGGTTTTGGCTTTGTTTTCCTATTGTTTTCATACTTGCAGAAGATAATGACTGAAAAGCAGTTTGACCAATAGTGTTCCCTCGCGTGAAACTCTCGATTGTGCAGATTCCTATTTAAATGACTGGATGTGACCTGCAAAATTTTGTCAAATAAGTGTAAACATGTAACTCTATAGAGCATACAAATCCACAACACTAAATAATGGGGAAAATAGTACATTTTTAAATTGAGTAAATTATTTATATTGACACTTTAAATGAAATGTTCAATGAGTGGCGCTAAAATGTTAATGCTCAATTGTGGAAAACATAAGATAAAAATGTTTTTGCTGAAGCAACCATGTTATGTTAACTTGCTTCTACAAGTCTTTGAGATCTTTTATTGTGACTAGTGTTTAACAGGACTCGTAACAGAGCGCTTCACATCACAAGTGTTGCTGTACCGGGTGCGCTACAGAGCAAGTTTACTACATAAGAAAAGCCATACATATGAAGCTGTTACATGATTCACACATCAAACTGTATTAGTTTACAAATCATGCACTATGGTAATTGTTTTCAGGTCATAACATAATATTGTGCAAGAAACTTCCTTAAAGTAAGTATTTATTAATCGCTATCTGCCCTTGTATTCATAATTTGTGTGAAAAGGAATAAAAGTTGTTGGTGTTTCACTGCCACTAGTGTTCACTTCAGTTGGAAACTGCAATGAATTGTATGTATGTTTTTGGAGTTTTGCAGAAATGTCACAACAGGCACATTTTTCCATCATTGCACAATTAATATTTATATCACCATAAAGTATCAATTAACCCAAAAAAGGTGAAAAATGGAGGTGAAAATTATTGTAATTATGCATACAATGGTTAATTAGTGTAATTAATGCACATACTTAAGCATAAATATGCTGCCTACCATTTGGACCAGCCGTCACACACACCTGTGATGCCTTAAAATGCTGTCTAAGCAGGTTTCGGAAATTATAATATATAAGCTGTGTTTGTAGGCAAAGAGAACAATAAAAAAAAGACAGACAACAAAAAGACAGATTGCAAGACAAACTGTGAGACGAATAATGAAATGGGAAAGGACAGAAGTGTAAAAGGAGAACATTGGGTGGGTATTTCTCCCATCATCCCTTGCTGACTGTCCCAGCATGAGATCAGAGGGGCCGGGCGGCTCTCAGTCACATATGAAGTAAGCAAACAGCCGGGGAAGTGTGACAGCATGACAGGGACATTTCTCATGGCTGCTGCAGCATACTGCCCTACTGCTGCTCTGCGTGAGGCCTGCAGCTCTGAGAAATGAAGCAGGGACCAGAGACGGCAAGACACGGAGTCTGTGGGGCTCAGCAGACACACTAAAGGTGCACAAAAGAGAGCTTTATTGTGTGGCTGCCATTCATCATATATGACACTCACATGGTGTGCATGATGGTGTGTGTTTAGAACAGAAAGATTGTGTTGAGATTGCATGTCTCTTTCTTGTTTTATTTAATTTTATATCTTTTTATTTTTCCATTTACACTATTTAAGTGTATTTGTCTCATCAAATGTATTAATATACAGTATAATCAGGGTTGGTTTGTTATATATATATATATATATAAACCCTGATTATACTGTATATTAATACATTTGATGAGACAAATACACTTATATAATTTATAATATACATTCTGAAGTGAAGTATAACAATATATAGACCATATATTTAAAATGATAACTTCATGTACATCACTGATCTCACTTCACATTATTTCCTGTTTGGTCCTTCATATATGGAAATATTGATAATGAAAAATAGTCTATTTTTGACAACAAATTCATGAAAATGATACATATGCATATACAAGCATGCTTTATGAATGTGAAATTAAAAATTAAACTATAAAATATACATTGAGAGAGAACTATTGTTAAAGGACTGGTGAAGGTTTGTTTGCATTTGTTTATTATTATTATTGTTATTATTATTATTATTGTTGTTTTTATTTAGCTAGCCCATTTACCATGGTAACACCATCATATCCTTTGAGATATCATGTAAACACCATGGTACATGATTATTGTAATTAGGGATGCACCGAAAAGAAAATTCTTGGCCGAAGCCGAACAAAATGAAACACTGGGCCAAAGGCCGAATACCGAACACGGTTTTTCGCATTTTTTCCCCATGAATGCCTATTTTGCCATTTTTTCACCATTGCATAAATTAAATAGCCAAAATGTGCTTTTTATTTTGTCCTGCTTTTCAAAAAAAAAAAATCAATTACAAAACAACAATTTAAAAATATTTACTTAACACTGAACATTGTGTAACATTCTAGCAGACATTATACCAACAAAGCACAATTTAACTTAAAATTAATAAGTCACTAAAAATATTTTTGGGCCATTTTTGGGAGCCCCTTCTTGAATCAGGCATGTCTTTTTTTCTGTACAAATAAATGCACCCTTGCTGAGCAGAAGAGACTTCTTTTAACACATTAGAATATATTACAGATCCCAATTTGAACACTATGTGTGAATGTTATAACAAATGTATAGCTGTTGTAGGGTAATTAATGTTATCATTATTATTGTCTTATTTTTTCTTTTACAGAACAACAGTAAAATTTCAATACTAACATTTATGAATGTTGATGGAGTTGTTGCTTTTTCTTAGATTTTATTTTGGCAGAAACCCGCAAGAAGATCTGTGCTTCTTTTTGTTGACAACAGCATGCAGATATTTAAATGATTCTCATTACGAATTTGGGAAGATGTTTGACGCACGTATCACATTGTCGCATGTCTTTAAAAAAAAAAAAAAAAAATGTTACTGAGCAAATGACGAGTTTGAATACATGCAATCCGTGCATGTATTAGAAAACATAACATTCTGCAGTTTATTTCCTAATCGTTTGAGGCCATTTCGCGATTTCAATCATCACAGTAACCAGCATCAACCACCTCTTCCTCTTCTCATCGGAGACATGAGATGCAGCGCTAAGCAGTCTCTCGCTGTCGGTGCTTCCTGTTTATAATGATTTTTGCGTCTTTCTCTGACAGTTTTAAATACTTTCACACTGCAGACACATTTGCTGCATTAGTGCACAAATCTATTTGATCGTGTCACATCATTGTTCGGTACAAATTATTTGGCCTTTTCACTTATTCGGCCGAACACCGAAAGAGTTATTTTTGCTATTTTCGGCCGAACAATTTCGGTTGCCGAACATTCGGTGCATCCCTAATTGTAATTATTCAGTTCCATAGTTCATATCAAATTACCACAGTATATCTGGCTGGCAGGACTAACATCTGCAAAAAATATATATATATATTGTGCAAAGATGGCTCCCTCCCCATAATTTATCTGTGCGCCACTGGCTACTTCAGTTTCATGATATAGTAATGTTAGAACTTTTAACAGCCAGAAAAAAATTAAGCTAGAGCCTCAACCTGTCATGAATCCGGTCCATGGCCTTCCGTCTGCTCACCACCAGAGGTTGCCTTCTGCCTTCTGCCTCTCACACCACACAAACTGTTACACGTAACCCTGGACTACATTTCCCATGCTCCATTGCACTGATTGGACTCACCTGCAGCCAATCACACACACACTATATAACAACCACTCAGACCCTTCTCAAATCGCTGAGTATTGTTTAGCGTTTATCGCTCTCCTAGTGATAGCTACATTACGGAGCCAGTCTAGTTTCTCCAGTCTTAGTTCCCAGTCATTTCTAGTCTTGTTCTTTGCCTGATTTTCCATGTTTAGATCCTAGCCTGTGTATCTTGATTCTGTGTTTCCCTGCCTACTCTGGATTTTGCTTGTTCTGGATTACCCCTGTCGTCGCGCCCTGTTTGGATACAGTTTGCCCCTCGTCTGGACTATAGCCTGTCTGTTGGATTTCCCTTTTGCCTCGCCCTATGGATTACGTTTGCCGTCGACTGACCCACGCCTGTCTCTGGATTACTCTTTGTCTTGCCTGTGCTATATCTGTTTGCTGGTGTTCGACCCTTGCCTGTCTTGACCATGTCTTTGAATAAAGTTTTGCATTTGGATCCACACGTCTCTCTCAGTCACCTCATTACACAACCCTTGAGACATGGAAAGTTGTTGCAGATGGATTGACAGAAAGACTTCAAGGTGGTAGAATCTAATTTATAATTTGGATTAGGTTGGATTAGGCTAACCCCCCAGAAAAGAAAATAAATAGTACCACAGTATTACCACCTGATACGTCAAAGTACCACGGTATCACCACAGTACTTTTTCTAAGGCAATTCTTTCATCTTTCCAGTAATATGGATGCACACAAATGCAAATATGTATGTGTGTGGCGTAAAAAACCCACAGTGATACACTGATTACCCATAACACCTCTCTTTTATCTCTAAATAGATCAGCTTGATATCACTCTTATGCGTTAAATAAGAGGATTTGCTCGTTTATCCAGGTGTCAGTGTTTCAGA
Source organism: Schizothorax lantsangensis (assembly GCA_027422415.1). NCBI lineage: Eukaryota > Metazoa > Chordata > Actinopteri > Cypriniformes > Cyprinidae > Schizothorax > Schizothorax lantsangensis. The sequence continues at coordinate 8,801,778 of CM049854.1, read as the reverse complement.
GCTGCAGCTCAAAGCAAAGATTCTGCCTTCAAGTCACCGTTGTCTTAATGATCATATTTACGAGATGAGAGCACATGAACGGCACCATAACCCTCGGAAAATATATTTGTGGCACTGCCAGAAGTTTGCCACGGGGGCTTCCTGAACGCTATGCTTTTGTAAGGGAATGTCAATTAGCAGTGAGGAAACTGGAGATTTCAGGGTTTTTGTGAGGCAAAATCATACCAGAACCTAATTGGTACTGATGAGAAAGAGGTTATGTACTGTTGATGAAGAACTTGCAGAAAATCATTCTCTAATGACCATCCTTTGCTCTTCATTTGCGTTTTGTCGCATTAGCATTAAAAAGTCTTTGGCAGTAGGTGGAAAAAAATAGAGAAAGTTCCATTTGGATTCGACCAAAATCATTTTAATGCACATCATGTCGTTATTTATCGTAAGCAGGAACTTCGCAGAAGGTCTTGAAGGCAGCATAAGTGCATTTATGGGGGTTAAAGACCATTTCACAGTATTTGTCCAAAGTTTGCTTCAGTGCAACAAGGCATTTGCAAAACAAAAGCCCCGATTAAAGCTGATGACGTGGTTCAGAAGTCAATATTTGCTAATGATGTTTGTAAAAGAACATGATCATTATACATCGTCGGTTAAGCCCTCACCTTTTTCAATTTTCATAACCCTGTTTTATGCTTCAGTGAACCAAACAGGACCAATTATCAAAAACAAACAAAAATACCAGCTTACAGAAATAACAGCTTCAGATATTTTGTCAAATTAAATGCGCTTACTCTGCGGTTTTATTGTGATGGCAAACTGTAATCACTGCAGAGTTTTTGGTTTAAAAAGTGCAAAAGCCACTGATGTGTGAAAAGATATCAAGAAGCTCATGAACAATTTTCCTTTTTTGAGTTAAAAAACGTTTTGTCTTCAACTGATGTGGTCATGCTGTTTTGGCATATAATTAATAGCCTGGAAACACACAAAACGTGTCACTCTATCATCACTTGGACATGCAAATTGGAAATATCACATCCAAAAAGCAGTTCAGATGAGGACTCTGATCATAAATCAAGAAGAGAAACTGTAAGAGGCGACGTGCCTTGCTTTGCCTTTCCTCGGACGTCTTTTAAGAGAAAAAAAGAGCTTGAGTCTGATATCTTGATATGGTTATAATCGAAAGCCCCGGGGTATGAATATGAATTTAACGAGCACAAGAGGGAAGAGCCCTTGCCAGCTCGCCGGTCTCCTCTAATCTATTAAGTGTGAAAAAGGTGGGAAAGACTAGGCTGGACTGACTTTTAGGACGCATTGCTGAGGTTTTGTGTTAGGATCAGCTTCTCTTTTGTGTTTTCTATCTGCTTCAGAACATTTCAACCCTAATTCAGTACACATTTCCAGCTTGTTTGTGTAATACCTTTGGATTAAGGTTGGAGACCAAATGTTCCCAACAACAAGAATAAAATAAAAAATTATGAGACAAACAAACAAATCAAAATAATTAATTATTAATTTCAACCCTAATAAATGTAACATTTTTGACTTGTTTGTGTAGCACCTTGTTTGTTTGTTTGTTCTCAAATGGATGGATGGATGGATGGACGGACAGATAGCTAGCAGGATAGATAATGAATGACTGGACAAAGATAGATGGATGGATGGAGATCTTGGCACAGTCTGTAGTGGCTTATTGCTTTAATTGCCTCAATCTGAGACCACGACCATAATGATTTTCATTGAAACACATTAACATGTTCAGGAATGACTGGTCACACTCACCATATTGAGTGACTGTGGCAGAAATCCAGAGCTGAGATGATCTGTCTAAAGAACTTTCGAGCTTCTTTGGGTGTTAATCGGCCCTTCTTTACCAGATAGTCAAACAGCTCTCCACCCGACACGTGCTCTAAAACCAAATACCTGCAAACAGAAACAAGACCGAGAGAAATAACATTATAGACCCTGACATGATTCTCACTGAAACAGGGAGTTTGTGCAGGACATATAGATGAGCCAGACTTTGTTTTATATAACAGTTAGCATCCTTTTGTGTACAATGAACCATGGCTGAATTTGGAATAGCAGACTTTGCATACTACTTGTTAGATAAAAAATGTACTAAAAATATTAAGGTAGTATGCTAGCATGTTATTCCAAATTCAGCCCATGACTTACTTGCAATTGACCTATCGGTAAGCCCCGCCCCCCTTAGTTACTGTTGCTCACCCGGACAAACAAATGGAGTTGCTAACTTTCTTACAATGACAGCTGTCAGTGTGAAAACCTTGTCACAGGATGTTTTAAAAAAAAAAATTGGACACAGAAGGACCATCATTCATATGCCATGGAGGGATAGATAAAATATTTAAAAATAAATATGTAAAATGTAAAATATGACAATCATGTTACGATTGTCACGATCGCAATGACAACATCCTGGATCAACACCGTTCATGTACTGCAGTGTAAGATTTAATTAATGTACATTTAACCAGTTTAATATGGAGAGGCACTATGTCGTTTATGTGTTTTTGACCTACACTGTACATGGCGTGAGAACAGTCCGCTATTTAGGTTTGTACGTTAGCATGGACTCACTAACTTTAACGTTAGCTAGTTTTAGCCAGTGATACCTTGCTGAAACGCAAGATGACTTTAACGTTCTGCTTGAGCAGATGAAAATTGTAAATGAGAGTACGGCAACCAGAAAATGAAAATTTTCGTCTTCATTGGGATTGGGGTTGAATGCTTAAGGACATTTTGCTCTGTTTTGTTTGGGTTTAGGAAATGGAATAAAGTGTAAAGTATAATAAGTACCCCAGACACATCGTTTTATTATTTTTGTAGCATAAACACCATCAAACCGATGAAAGCTTTGGATCTTCCAATGATTCTCTATGGTGCTGAAACCTAAAGATGTCCGAGTTCCGGTTTGTGTACAACTGATACTCAACTGCCATTGGCTCATCTGCGTTTGAGGGGAGGGGCTTACCGATAGGTCAACTGTTAGTCAGTGGCAGTTGGTATAGAGTGCAACTGTTGGGTTTCGGTGGTCAAAAAAAACACTTCATTTTTTCCAACAGGGGAACTGATTTTGGACGATAATTTATAAACCTTTAAAAAAAGACCTACTGTAAGCTATGAGGTTGTAATCGATAGTATATGCTTTTTTCAGCCATCAGGCCGCATTATTTATACTTATTTTAAATAATCACATTCAATAGCAGAATTCCTGGTGTAAAACTACATTACCCATAATTCTGCTGAGGAATTCCACCAATCAGTGAAGATCTCTTTTAACTCCCTTTAAGTTAAACTCCCTTTAACTCACAAATTATGTAATGTGGCTCCATCCAAAATCACATACGACCCTACTATTAGGCAAAAAAACGGTGCACATTTGATGGACACTTAACTATCAAATGAGACCACGAGAGAAGATTTGCAGTAAATCAAGCAACTGACGAATGTAGATTACATTCATAGTCAATAGTGTATATTCTCCATCATTTATAATTTATTTCTGTCATTCGCAATGCTTCATGGGATTGTAGTTCTTTCCCTCGTGGACTAAAAATTGATTGGGCAGAAATCTGGCCTAGACCATGAGTCGTCAATATTTTAGGTACATTTTAAACATTTTGGTTTGTAAACATTTAGGATAACACTAGCATGTAAAGTGAATAGCATCAAAGCTAACAAATATGGATTTCATGAAGTCTTTACAGAAACCTCATTAACGGAACTAATGCTTTCCTCGAGATGCTTTTCAAAGCATCTGTTGAAATCTCAAAGAGAATAGACAATGTCATCCTCCTAGTATGGGAGATATTCATTTAAACAAGCAAACAGCATCGAGAGTGATTCTCTTTGGTTGAAGGTTGTACTACGCTGAGAAATACTGGACTGACAGCATCCGTTCTACAGCGGCCGAGCAGCGAGAACTGAGAGCGCACAATGGAAGGTCAGTGTGAAGATAAAAGGGATACCAGCAAGTAAACACAATAAAACTTTTAGTGAGTTTTAGTTTTGTTAAGTCTCCTTGACGATAACATGCTGTTATGGTTTGAAATTAGGCTGTTTCTGAAAGATGTTCTCGTCAGGGAAAGTTTGGAGGACTAGAGCGACTGAACGAGCGTGCGTTTTTAAGTTTCTGTGGAGAAACTGTCTTCAAATACAAACACTCACACACTAAGAGTCAAAAGAAGCGAGTCGGTGTCATAAACAATAATTAAACTACATTTGAGCATGTGTGTGTTACACTTCCAAACCAAAACAATAGCCAGTGCTGGATTATATCTATGTTTAGATGCTGAGAGCTTGGTGTCATACTTGGTTAGATTTACCTCCACTAGATTCTTTCTTTTTGCAACTAAACTGAATCTCAAGCCATTAAATTTACCACTGTTTCATCACTGTCAATGCATTTTCTAATGCTCAAACGATACAAACGCAAGTGTGAGGTTGCTTTTACACAATAGCTTAATACACAAGTTAATGCTGAGATACTTAGATTTTAGACATATATTGTGATTTATTTTGTCTTTTTTGCTCCATTAGCAAAATTAGTTATAACTGAAGTAACAACAATCAACTGCAAGTGCTCCGAGCAATGCATAAGAGGTGTTTTCAATCATTGTTTGAACAAATCGATTGAGTGAATGATTCAGTGAATCATTTGGCGCCACCTACTGACGTAACCTGATAGAGTCACTGAAAAGAAGTGTTAAGAACACAACACTGTGTTATATAGCGTAGAATGACTGTCATTCATATACAATGTTTTATGCATAGTAAAAACAATAAACATGGTAAAATAGTGCAGTATTACCGTGATAAGTGATGTGAATTATAAAACTTCAAAACTGACAAAATACATAGAAGTGACGAGGTAAACAGAAACAAACAACATGATTGGTAGTGTAAGATTACTTTTACATAAAGCGCAAATTAATAAAGAGAATCATATTGGCATTTTGTTTTATTAATTTTTTGCCCCATTAGCAAAATAGGTCTAAAAGAAGTCACAACAATCATCCAAAGCGTCTCTAAATAACACAGTAGAAGTGATTCAGCTCTTAAAGTGCCCCTATTATGGGTAATGAAAGGTTCATATTTTGGTTTTGGGAGTCCCCAACAACAGGTTGACATGCATGCAAGGTCAAAAAACACTTTCATTGTCTTATAATATGCAATTATTTTTACTTTACTTGCTCAACGACTCCCAAACGATTTGTTTAACGATTAATTTTTCCAAACCCCTCCTTTGCGTGACGCTAATCTGCGGTGATTGGTCCGATTGGTTTCATTTTTATTTCATCATGCCTGTAATGCCTGATAATGCAGCATTTGTGAGTGCAGTGCTGCTTTGTGTACAGCGTTACCGGGGAAACTGCTATTTTTACCGCTCCAAAAGCGGCACCTAGTGGCAAAGAATGAATTTGCATTTTCATTCAGACCAACGTGAAAATCGACTGATAGTTTTACGCAGCTTGGGCTTGGGATTCGTTTTAAAAACAACTCGTTTTAATGATTTAGAGTCAACTTTTTTTTGAGAGACAATAACTTTATTCATGGTGGACTTTCAGATTTAAAAATTTTTGCAGGATGTTTTCATTCACGTAGAGCTGTGTTACACACTGCATGAAAGGTAATTTTCAAAAATCCATAATAGGGGCACTTTAATGAATCAGTGTTTGAACGAATTGGTTGAGTGAATGATTCAATTCATCACTTGTCGCCACCTAGTGAAAGCCACTGAAAGAAGTAATAACACCATGACACTGCGTTATATAGCGCAGAATGAGTCGTATTCATATACCATGGTAAGAATGGTAAACATGGTAAAAAAAGTACATATTACCATGATACCAAGTGATGTAAAAAAATGTGTATAAAACTCATGTGGTGCTTCAAAACTGAAGAAAATATAAACAAGTGAGTGATGAGGTAAACAGAAATAATTTTTATGAAGATTTGTTGATGCCAAAAAATGCTAAGTGAATTATCATGGTGTTTACATGAAGGATGACTCGTGGCCCCATTAGCAGCTCTCAAACTGCTGTGACTAACAGGCTGCTTCACACTTTCATCATTAAGAGTGTTTTAGCACCAGCAGAATCACTCTCTTACAAAACCTTTTAAGATCAAACACATTTACACTTGCATTTCTGCCAAACCTTTAGGCTATAGACACCAAACTTTCTTTGTTTTTGCTCTACACTCACATTTTCGGTTTGCAATCCTAATCATATTTCATCTTTATTAAATAATTATTAATAATATCTTTATAGATTTTACTAATAATATATTTATTAATAATGTCTATAAAGATACTGAATACTACAAAAATAAGCACGATATTCCATCAAGATTCTTATACTTACAAATATTTCTTATTTTCGTAGACGTCGTGCAACTTTAATACATGTGGGTGTTCTATTAGCTTCAAGATGGCGATCTCTCGCTCCACCTGTGGAGAAATAAGAGATAAAAAAGATATTGAATTCACAGCACCTATAATTCAACTATAGTAAGCAACAATACTAATCAAATAAAACATGTAACATTTCATTCATTCATTCATTCATTGTTCATAAATTAATACTGACAAAACCTATAATGGGTACTTTAACTACACATTGGTCATACAAACAATCAGTAGTTAGATATAAGATCAAGCTGCATATTTATATATGTTTGTATGTTTTTGATTCACTAAAAAGAATTGACTCATAAGATTCATTTATTCATGAATCGGACTGTACTGTGGTGCATTGCCCAAAAGCATCATTAGCTAACTATATAGCCACAAGTTCCATTGAACTTGGTCACGACGGAACTTGCAACCATAGTTACTTTTGGGAAACCCCATGTCGCATTTTATGTTTTTGATTCACTACAAAGAATCGACTCCGAGTAATTTATTCGGGAATTGGACTACACTAGCTGCACTGTATGTTTCTGATTCACTAAAAGAACCAACTCATTGGTGTCACTGTTCGGGCAGTGTATGTTTTTGATTCACTAAAAAGAATCAACTCCGAGTCATTCATTCAGGAATGGGACTGCACTAGTCGAGTTGTATGTTTTTAATTCACTAAAAAGAATTGGCTCATTACAGTCATCAATTTGTGAATCGGACTGTACTGGTCATGTTTCTGGTTCACTAAAACAAACCGACTCCTTGGAGTCATGAAAAAGAAATTCTGATTCACTAAAAGAACCAACTCATTAGAGTCATTTGTGTGAGAATTAAACTACACGGATCGCTGTGTTTTACGTTAATCATTTAACCCTAGCTAGACGGTTTGGCCAAGCCAAATAGACAATATTTCTGTGATTTGGACCGAGTGACCTTCAATATGTCACTGCAACTGCAATGTTTGAACTGATACTGCAGTATTTGGGACCTGAGAGCAGCCAAATTGCAACTTATCCTCCATCAGATGGCTGAACTCTGAGAGGTTTCATAAATGTAAAATGAAAAATGATGACAGATCAGCAACAAAACCCTCAAGTTCAGATGCCCATGTCAAGTAGAGCAAACCTTTGCAGAATTCTTCAGGAACAGTCCATAGCGCTACTTTGATACATAAGCATCCTTGTCAGTCTATTGAATAGACTATGCTTATAAATTGATTCCCACATGCACAAGATAAACCTATTTTCTCATTGAATCAAGCTTAAAACGACTTATAAGGATGAGTCTACATGAAAGATATCTCTGACCTGACAGGGAACCAAAGGAAATCTTAAAATCGCAAGCACTTCGCAAAGAACTGAGCTCATAAGTCACAGACCGAACCTAAGATTGTGCCAGTTGTAAGCAAGACAATCGTGTTTGATTTACATCAATGTCTTCTGGAATATTCCTAGCATGCACACCTGCCACTGCAGATCAGAGCGGAGGATGGGGACGAAGACGATATTTCCTGAACCCACGTGACTCTAATGTTCCACAGCAGCACTTTGATCTAACCTCTCGAAACCTCCTGAATTACTTATGCTCATCCAAACTCACTACACTCCAGTACAGACCGCTCATGTGACTCGAGTCAGCGGTCCCCAATGCTTTGAACTCTGTGGAGTCAGCCTTCAAGCTTCAGTTGGAACTCTGCAGCTTGACTTTGACCCTGTTTGCTGTTGACCTTTGAAATCGCAGCCAATGATATACAGAAAATTTGCATCATGTATCATGTATGACGACACAAAGTCATTCAGAGAAAAAACATTCCTAATTCTATATGAGACCACATCTTACAGTTGATGTATTGTATTTGAAAACATTCTCTCATGAAAATTACATTTGAACATTTTTGGAATAAAAGGACCAACTTCTTAATCTTGCTATGGTTAAATTAATTGGTATTTTGCTACATTGTATTTTATGCATTCTAAACACATAAAATTATATAATTTCAATTCAATTCAATTAGACAATGCAAACTCGACTGGAAATGACACAATATAAATATTCTGCTAAAAATTATATTTTCTCTTTGTGTGTACTCTTTGAATGTTTTTGAAGTGTCTTATGTTCAATAAGGTTGCATTTATTTGACCAAAATGTAGTAAAAACAGTAATATTGTGAAATATTACTACAATTTTTACAATAATTGTTTTCTATTTGAAAATATTGTAAAATGCAATTTATACCTGTGATCAAGAAACATTTCTGATCAGTGGAGCGGTTTTTGCAGCAAACTGCAGTGGGTCGAGTGATGCTGGTAATACAGAGCAGATGTGATCTCTGATAAGCTTCTCAAAGCACTTACTGATGATGGGAGTCAGAGCCACAGGGCGCCAGTCATTCAAGCAAGAAGCTTTGGGTGTCTTTTGTATTGGCACAATGGTGGATGTTTTGAAACATTGGGGGACAGCAGATAGGGAGATTAATTATATGTTCAAAACAACAGTATTTGTTAAAATATAAATCATTTGTAACATTAAGTCTTTACTATCACTTTTGATCAATTTAATGCATCTTTGCTGAATAAAAATAAAATAAAATAATATATATATATATATATATATATATATATATATATATATATATATATATATATATATAATTTTTTTTTTAACTCTTGCTGACCAGATGGAAAAGTAGTGTACCTTCTTATTTTATTCACACATACATCATGTTTCGTCTGAAGTTCTGAACTCACATTGTTCTTTTCTTGGTAACAAAATAAACTTTTGAATGAAAAAATAAATAATTCTGGTGGAAACGATGATGAAAAAACTATAAATAAATAAACAATGGATTAAATTATTAATGGTTAAAAAAAAAGATATATTAAATTATTGTGTCACAATAAATTTTACATTTGTTTATGATTATTTCACTCTGATTAGATTACCATAGTTTGAAAAATGATATAATTCTTTTTTTTCATGCATTTTAATATTGAAATAATCTGGGACAAGAATAAATAAAATCCACAATAAAATCATACATACAGTAAGTGCCATTTGAAAATGAAAAAGTTACCAAGATTTAAACGTGAACATTGTATAACAAAAGAAAAAGCTAAAATCTGTTAGTTTTAATAAAATCAACCCCTGGGACATAAGTTACAACTGGAAGTTAAAGAAACCCAACTTCTGCAGCCCACAGGTTTGTTCCCCACAAGGAGAATGATCACCTTCAGCAAAGCACTTAAACCCAGGTTTCTCCAGAGGGGATTGTCACTGTAATCATTTGTGCCGCTGCTCTATGCTGAAGTCGTGGAAACACATTCGGTCCTGCTACAGTGGGGGAAAAAAATGATTTGGTCCCCTGCTGATTTTGTACGTACGTTTGCCCACTGACAAAGAAATGATCAGTCTATAATTTTAATGGTAGGTTTATTTGAACAGTGAGAGACAGAATAACAACAAAAAAATCCAGAAAAACGCATTTCAAAAAAGTTATAAATTGATTTCCATTTTAATGAGTCAAATAAGTATTTGATCCCCTATCAATCTGCAAGATTTCTGGCTCCGAGGTGTCTTTTATACAGGTAAGGAGCAGAGATTAGGAGCATTCTCTTAAAGGGAGTCTCAGCTTGTTACCTGTATAAAAGACATCTGTCCACAGAAGCAATCAATCAATCAGATTCCAAACTCTCCACCATGGCCAAGACCAAAGAGCCGTCCAAAGGATGTCAGGGACAAGATGAGACCAAAATCGAGCTCTTTGGCATCACCTCAACTCGCCGTGTTTGGAGGAGGAGGAATGCTGCCTATGACCCCAAGAACACCATCCCCACCGTCAAACATGGAGGTGGAAACATTATGCTTTGGGGGTGTTTTTTTCTGCTAAGGGGACAGGACAACTGCACCGCATCAAAGGGACGATGGACGCGGTCATGTACCGTCAGGGCCAGGGCATTGATGCCAGCCATGGCATTGAAAATGGGTCGTGGATGGGTATTCCAGCATGACAATGACCCAAAATACATGGCCAAGACAACAAAGGAGTGGCTCAAGAAGAAGCACATTAAGGTCCTGGAGTGGCCTAGCCAGTCTCCAGACCTTCATCCCATAGAAAATCTGTGGAGGGAGCTGAAGGTTCGAGTTACCAAACGTCAGCCTCAAAACCTTGATGACTTGGAGAGGATCTGCAAAGAGGAGTGGGACAAAATCCCTCCTGAGATGTGTGCAAACCTGGTGGCCAACTACAAGAAACATCTGACCTGTGATTGCCAACAAGGGTTTTGCCACCAAGTACTAAGTCATGTTTTGTGAAGGGGTCAAATACTTATTTGACTCATTAAAATGCAAATCAATTTATAACTTTTATGAAATGTGTTTTTCTGGATTTTTTTGTTGTTGTTATTCTGTCTCTCACTGTTAAAATAAACCTACCATTAAAATTATAGACTGATCATTTCTTTGTCAGTTTGGCAAACGTACAAAATCAGCAGGGGATCAAATAATTTTTTTCCCACTGTATATGTGGCAAAAGCAAATATCCTGATCCATGCTAATCCAATCTGTCCTAACATTCTATAACTAGCCTCAGTATTCTGGTAAATATCTGGATAGATTTGGCTTCATCAACTGACATAATCTGCTCAACATTGAGTCAAAGTCCTTCTCTTGCTGTTTTAATCAGGCATACAGATGTGATATGACTATTCAGGGAATAAACAATCTGGCCAATGGCTGAAGAGAGCGCTGGAACAGCCACGGAAATCCCAGACAAAGCCATCTTGACAAACGTGGCACCAGACCAAACCTCACTGAATGGCTGATCCAAAGCCAGTCCGAAGAGCCAAGCAGGGAATTTGGCTGAGTGGAATGTCATTCAACACAAGGATGTGCCACAGGATCTCTGCTGAGCATAAACTGTGCTCAGGGGCTTGAGGAAAGCCATGGGATGAGAAATCTCTATTGCTGAAGACTACTCAATCAAAGCAAGTGAAGTTAGGCTGAGGATGTCTATAATGGCAAGAAAAAGCTATCTGTAAGCATTACAGCAGCATTCATCTCAATGGCAGTAGCTCAACAGGCACATGCCAACTTGAAAGTTTGTGCGCTGGCAAATTTGATCAATTCTGGAAACATTTTTTAAGCAAATCACATAAGCTGTAAAAAATAAAAGCAGTAACCATCAAGTAAAAAGTAATAACATATTTTCATCAAACTCTGAATATGTATATGTGTGTACATCATTATTTTCAATATACAACCCCAAATCAGAAAAAGTTGGGACAGTATGGAAAACGCAAATAAAAAAAGAAAGTAGTGATTTCTAAATTTACTTTGACTTGTATTTCATTGCAGACAATATGAACACAAAATATTTCATGTTTTGTCTGGTCAACTTCATGTCATTTGTAAATATACATCCTTTCCTGTCATTCAGACCTGCAACACATTCCAAAAAAAGTTGGGACATGAGCAATTTAGGGCTAGTAATGAGGTAAATTGGTTAATAATGATGTGATTTGAAACAGGTGATGTCAACAGGTGATTGTAATTATGATTTGGTACAAAAGCAGCATCCAAGAAAGGTCTAGTCCTTTAGGAGCAAAGATGGGCCGAGGATCGCTAGTTTGCCAACAAATACGTGAGAAAATTATTGAAATGTTTAAAAACAATGTTCCTCAAAGAAAGATAGGAAGATATTTGGATATTTCACCTTCAACAGTGCATAACATAATTAAAAGATTCAAGGAATCCGGAGGAATTTCAGTGCGTAAAGGACAAGGGCGCAAGCCTAAGCTGAACAACCGTGATCTCCGATCCCTCAGGCGGCACTGCATCAAGAATCGTCATTCATCTATAAGCGATATCACCACATGGGCTCAGGACTACTTTGGCAAACCTTTGTCAAGTACCACAATATGTAGTTACATCCACAAATGCCAGTTAAAACTGTACTGTGCCAAAAGGAAGCCCTATGTTAACAGTGTCCAGAAGTGCCGTCGACTTCTCTGGGCTCGGAGGCATCTGGGATGGACCATCACACAGTGGAAACGTGTACTGTGGTCAGATGAATCAGTATTTCAGGTATTTTTTGGGAGGAATGGACGCCGTGTGCTCCGGACCAAAGAAGAAATGGATCATCCAGACTGTTACCAGCAACAAGTCCAAAAGCCAGGGTCTGTCATGGTATGGGGTTGTGTCAGTGCCCTTGGCAAAGGTAACTTGCACTTCTGTGAAGGCACCATTAATGCTGAAAAGTACATAGAGATTTTGGAGCACAATATGCTGCCTTCAAGAAGACATATTTTCCAGGGACGTCCATGCATATTTCAACAAGACAATGCAAAACCACATTCTGCACACATTACAAAGTCCTGGCTGCGGAGGAAGAGGGTACGGGTACTTGACTGGCCTGCCTGCAGTCCCGACCTGTCTCCAATAGAGAATGTGTGGCGCATTTTGAAGCGCAAAATGCGACAACGAAGACCCTGTACTGTTGCCCACCTTAAGACTTGTTTGCAGGAAGAATGGGACAAAATTACACCTGAAACACTTCATCACTTGGTGTCTTCAGTCCCTAAACGTCTTTTAAGTGTTGTGAAAAGGAATGGCAACATTACAAAGTGGTAAATGCTTTACTGTCCCAACTTTTTTTGGAATGTGTTGCAGGTCTGAATGACAGGAAAGGATGTATATTTACAAATGACATGAAGTTGACCAGACAAAACATGAAATATTTTGTGTTCATATTGTCTGCAATGAAATACAAGTCAAAGTAAATTTAGAAATCACTACTTTCTTTTTTTATTTGCGTTTTCCATACTGTCCCAACTTTGTCTGATTTGGGGTTGTATATTAGTGCTGTCAAACGATTAATTGTGATTAATCGCATCCAAAATAAAAGTTTTTGTGTACATAATATATGTGTGTACTGTGTATATTTAAGAAAAATATGTTATGTTTATATATTAAATATATTTATATATAATATAAATATATATATTTAAATACATGTAAATATTTTCAAAATATATACTGTATGTGTATGTCTTTATATTTAAATAATAAATATACACAGTACACACACATATTATATAAACAAAAACTTTTATTTTGGATGCGATTAATCACAATTAATCATTTGACAGCACTAATATATATCAATTTAAATGTCATGAATTAATTATCAGGTTTTTTGGGGAGTCGCACAACATGACATTTTACAACCTATTCTAAACTTGCCTTGTCATAAAAAGGTCAAATTATGTAATATTTTAATAGACTTATTGATCAAGACACAAAAAAATATGACGTAATTTGCTATTTTTTTTCTGAACTTTGGTTGCACCACATGACTTTAGTCATGCCTCTTGTGCAATTTCAAATAATAATAATAAGCAAAAAGCAGTTTTGTTCATTTAATTTTATTCTAAAACAGTAATACATTTAATATCAAACCAGGTGTTATTTTCAAGAATTTGATCATTTTAATCTTTTTTCTTCATTATTATATCGGAACAGTTCACCTTAACCTTTTCAACTGTTAAAAAAACAGTAACTAAAAACATTCATCATAGAAAAGGTGTATTCAAGACACTGTATGTAGAAATAAAAATAAAATAAAAAACCTGTCACATATTTGGCCCAGATGCCCTAAATCTGTCGTCTCAAAGTATTAAGGTCTAAATTATGAAATGATTAGTGCTAATTACACTGTGAATACATTTTAAAAGTTGAAGCTGAAAGTGGTACCATCTAGATTGCAAATATCGATTTTAACCACTCATTGTCTATGACAAGCCCTTGAAATAGCTCTTCTAAATCTGTGAAACTTGGAAGCTCCGCAGCAGCAGTAGCGTGAATTTATTCCTCGTGATTAAAATGTTGCTGCAAATGAGCCTGACTCTCTCCTCCGTCCATTAACATCATGTCCACCCTACGCTCGCCAACTTCTCATTGCTCCATCTTACCATATTGACCCATTCCCTCAAAATGTCAGTTTGCCGGCACCTGTGCACCTACTTCTATGAATAGCCGAGCGTTAATTAACTCTACACATCTGTGTGCATGCAGCCATCCAATTTCCATATAACTTCATTAGTGAGTTATTACACCAGGTCTGGCCTCGACTCCACGCCACTTTGAGTCAACGTGGGCCGGCGGAGATTTGGGTTCAGGTTGCAGGTTCTTGATTTGTGGGAGTGAGTTGGGATGAAGGCAATCAACCGAGCCAAATCGTTAAAATGAAGGCAGATCATTAGATTCGAGCGAGAACACCTCTGTGTGTCGGTGAGTTCGTGAGCTCTTGCGGGTCACTGGGTTTCGAAGTCCGATAATTAGCGATAATGTAACTGCCGTGCAGTAATAAAGACCAACGTGAACCTCATTTTCTGAAACGACCCTGAAAAGTTTTTTTCGACAGTCCATCGCACAAAGTCAAGGTCGAGTAAGTGCGCGAGACTGACGCTAATCCAAATTGGTTATTTGACTGGGAAATAATTCGTCTTGTAGATTCTCTCACACTCATTATTGAGTTGGTAACTCAAAATGTACAGGAATAATTTGCGCAAATTCGCTGATCGTTATTGGTCTGTGGAGAGCAGTCATGGAGGTCATCTCCACTCGAGCTAAGGGAGCTAATGATTGAATACTACTGTAGGTTTTTTCATGCTAGCTTTCTTTTTCATCTTTTTTTGTGGAAACAAGTTGAGTTGGAGAATACTGTGGCTTTGCAATGATACATTTTAAAGCTAAAACACACAGCAGTTCTTTAAGGGGTTCAATATAATTAATTATGCACAATCATAGTGTAATTTCAATGTACAGATGGTGTGTTGAAAAGGGGTAATAAAACATCCCACGGAAAGGGGATCTGGAAATGGGATGGTTTAGATAAATTAACCATGGCGGAGTGCTAAACCAACAGCTGTTTCAATCCAAGTGTGCTTTAGAGCCAGTTGGTTGAAATTTCCACACAGGAGGCTTCATTAGCGAAACAGCTAGAGTGGTTTGTAAACCGCTATCTTGGCCGTAGTCTAGCACAGGCATACATGGCATGATTACAGCGAACATTCAGCGTAATTCTGCAACTGAATGTGTTTTATTGTAATTAGAATTGGTAT
This sequence comes from Schizothorax lantsangensis, assembly GCA_027422415.1. NCBI lineage: Eukaryota > Metazoa > Chordata > Actinopteri > Cypriniformes > Cyprinidae > Schizothorax > Schizothorax lantsangensis. The sequence continues at coordinate 8,786,241 of CM049854.1, read as the reverse complement.
ATTATTAACAACTTCTGACATTCAACAAATGAGTCGACACTGAACAGCTAACATTAGCATTAGCGAAGTACATAAACATTGACAACTTTAACAGTAACTAGATGTTTACAATTTCTGAGCAAAAAGTGATTGGTACTTACCCTAATGTCACAATGCTAGTGTGGTGAGTGTTTTCCAGGTTGTTTCTTAGGGAGTTCTAAGTGGATTTTTAGTGGTTTTCTATGATTTAGCATCGCTGTTTACAATGGAAGTATACTTTTATTTTATTTATTTTTGGCATGTTTGCCTTTACTGTGACAGGACAGATCAGAACAGAGTGATGAGGGCGGGATCAGGAAAGGTCCTCGAGTTGGGATTCGAACTCAGAACGCCCATAGCACGACGGCACTGTATGTCGGCATGCTGCCCACAAGACTATCTGCGCAGACACAATGGAAGTATTCTATGACCAGTTTTTGTTTTTTTAACATTGCAAGAACAAATGACAAAACAAATAAGAGGAAACTACGCTCTGAGCATGGCATAAAAGAAAGGTATCCTAATAATCTTAACGAGGTGAAATGCTGAGCCAAACACAGAGCCACAGAAGGGACAAACAGGGACAAATTAAATATTGAATAATACGAAGGTTTGACATTACACTGAGAGAAGCCTCTGAAAATAGTGTTTTCAATTGACATTTGTTGTTCCATGGTGCATTGGATGCTAACTTTGTTGTTTTACTTTAGACCTAAATCCTTCTAATTTGTTCGCACTGAACAATTAAGCCAGTACTTATGCAATAATAATCAGCTTCAACGATGGTTAATTTTTCTTGCTCAAAGGCATTCCCATGGATACCGTTTCTAATGCTTTAGTTAATTAGGGTAATTACTTGGCTAGCAAGGTAAATTAATTGTTTTGAGTTAATTTAAAATGCTTTAATTACATAACAAAAATATGTGGGTTCTCAAGATATAAAGAGTTTCTTGTAAAGATTGTAAAGCAGTAAATACAAATTATGGTAATTTACTTCCCCTAGTGGTTGGGAGCAACTTGAAATGCAGTGTTTTACAAAAGCTCCCTTTCCAATTAATGAGGTTGTGTTGTGGACTAATATTGTTGTGTTGTGTCACGCTTAGCTGTTTTCTTAGCTTGGTCAGGTTGGAGTGTTGGCTGGTTTTAAACAGGCTTTAGGCACTTTCTAGACCAGCTGAAGACCAGTTTGGTAGGGCAAGCAGACTAGCTTAAACCAACTAAGGCCAGCAAATCAGCTCAGGCTGGTTCAGCAGGGAGGGATGTGCAAAATTACAAATTTTCTAAATAAACTTTCCGTGGCTCAAGTTTCTAAATGTATTCTGCTAAAAAAAATTACAGCTAACTGTCAACATGCTGAAACCCTTTCTGAGAAGTTGTATTTCTTCATTCATCGCCTGTGAAGCAGCCGCTAAAATATTAAAGATAAAAACAACTAAAACCACAAACAACTAAGAACAGCTCAAATCTCACAAGTCAACCTTATAATCAACAGTAGTAGACTGCTGGTAAGTACTAAACTGTTGTTGTGTTGTTAATCAGTTTTAACTTTGCTAATGATATTGTGTTGTGCCTTCTATAGCTTGTTTTGCTGTTAGTAATGTTTTGACAATCCTGTCATGGAAAAATAAAGATAATCAAATGTGGCCAAAATTATTAGAACACTAGTATTTTCACCAGCTGAAAAATGGTTTTAAGTCAGTTATTTCTATCTTTTGCTGTAGTGTGTCAGTAGTAAATATCAGTTTACATTTCCAGACATTCATATCGCTATTAATTGTAATAATCCAGTGAGATTTTTGTTTGCACAAGGAGTCTGACAACAGCCAGTGCTCCACACAGAGATCTGATCTGATCATCTTCCAGTCTGTCTGGAATGACATGAAGAAACAGAACAAACTGAGACAGACTAATCCAGAAGAACTGTGGCAACGTTTCCAAGATGCTACAAGAAACCTGTTCACAAAAATGAGTTCATTAAGCCCTCGTCTAGCGATCCCAGTGCTCCAAATAGTAATTAAACATCTAAAAGTATCTTTATTTGTACGCTTTCTGAGAGGAGTACCTTTTCTCCGCTCGCTTCCTCTCATCCGAAGCGCACACATAAAGACGACAGACAACGACGGCGCTCTATCCCGATTCACATATACACAGATATACAGTAGGTTAAATATATTTAAGTATTCACGCAAACATAATCTGTTATGTCTTAAGTGAATGTTTGGGGAACTTTTGGGGGAAAACATTGGATGTGTAACATTATATTTGATCCGTGCATTACACTATGTCTTAATATAGGCTGTCTGTCTCAATGTTAATCAAACAATAAAAGAAAAGAGGGAATCACTCGCTGCTTGATTGAACTGCTTTTGTAGTTTTAATAATCAATTTATTTTTAATGAAAACACTTAAGTGATTTTTACATTTTACTATTCGTTTTTCTTACTTGAATGCTTATGTTTAGATGTGAAATAAAAGTAGGTAATATACACTTGTTTCTTTCTTATATTTGTTTATTTTTTGCATCGGTTCTTATTTCTAACAACAAAGATAATTAATCATTAATCTAGTAATGATTATTAAGAAAAGAAGTAGGGGAAAAGATGTAATGTTGCTGGATGATTTTGCTTTGGAAACTTCAGAAAACTTTAAATCAGTTTCTCTCTAAATTTACTTTGCTGACTCTATCGACTTCAAACAGGTATAGCTCAGTCATTTTTCGTCCCATTCCAACAAATCATACATCATTTTGAAGGTCTTTTAATAGAGAAAGTAAAAATAAAAAGAATTCATTTTTGAAAATTTGCTCATTGTGACTCATTTTGCCAGCACAGGTCATATATATTATGAAAACACAAACTTTTGGATGCGATTAATCGTGATTAATCGATTTGCCAGCCCTAGTTTCAATTTAAATAGAATCAGTATACACATACTACAATGCCACATATTTTTTTTAATGATGCAAACATTAGCAATCCAAACAAATATTGACAACACAACAGCAATTACAGTAACATCATTTTTACATTTTCTGAAGAATATCTCAGTGGGTACTTGCATGTACTAAACTTACTAATCAACTTTATTAATCAGCTAGTCAGTTGCTGGATTAGTAGTAAGTTTCATTTCTGTTAAAGTTGTTGTGCTGTTAACCTGTGTTAGGTTTGCTAATAGCATTATGTTGCAACTCACATTGCATGTTTTGATGACTGTAAAGTTTTAACATAGAAAAATAAAGATAATTGTTTATTTATTGCAATGAGAATTGATAAAGAAAACTGAGAAAAGACTCAATGTCAGAGAAGCACAGAAGTTTGATCAAGACCTTGCAGAACAGAACATGAGAAACTATTTCATCCACCAAAGTAGTGAAGATGGACATGCCATCATGTCAAATAAAATGTTGCTAGCTTCACAATGGAGAAGTATCTAGTCTCGCTGCAACTAAAAGCAAAAAGTGATACATGATGAAACAATCAGCAACCACATTCAGCAACTGAGCTCAGTAGGACCCATAGTACCATGATGCTGCGCTGCCATTTTTCCTCTTTTTGCTCTCCTCACACATTCCCTTCATGATGGAATCCCAGAGCTCTATCACTCACTTTCAAGACCAAGAGCCCTTTACGTACCATTAAGAAAGGGAGTGACAGACTGACAGCCGTGAATCAAAGTTGCATTTGATCTGAGCTCATTCCTCTGACTCTGATTCTTCAGATTTTGGAAAGTTGTGTAGTCCTGGAAAAGCACAAAGGGGAAACATTTGGGCTGAGTTAAGCCAAAGCGCATCTATTCCCCAGTCGTGGTGCTGATGGTGCGAGCCATGTTGGTGCCCTGGGCCTTAACCGCATCTCTGTTCCTCATTAACACAACATGTGCTGAGTGTGAATGCTCTTTGCAGTGAGCAGAAGCCATAGCGGTGTGAACACAGCTGTTAGCATTGCACAGCAGTGACAAAGACAAAGATAACTGGAGGAGAAGTGCAGGGAAGGGAGGGGGACTGGTATATTGTACCTCTGAGCAGTTTGATGAGTCATTTGAACCACATTAACCTCAACTCTTCATCTTTAATATCGATGACGTAATATTTAAATTATGGCCAAACTGCACACAAGGAGCCAGACTCTTCAGTAGTAAATGGTGGATAAACAAGATTTTCAGATTTACAGAACAAAATAATTTGCAGTTATTGCTTGCTGGGATTATTGACCATTGTAGCTCAAGATGCATAAATCACCTACAATCAAAAAAACACCATTCCATCTTCAGGAAAAAACATTTGGTTCTGTTATTTTCATATTTTTTTTTTATGTAAGCAGTCCATGCACTCAGTTTCCAACCTTATGTGTGAAGGTTTATTACTTAAGACAATTAATAGAATAATGGCCTCTCTTAATAACACTATAGCTGTCAATCAAATGGGTCTCTGGTGAACCGCAGTAGCAAAAAGAAAGTTGTCTCTGAGAGTTTGAGTGCATTCGTCCTTCTGCAAAGTGTACTTAGACTCTTTTTTCCTGAAGATCAGATACCGAAGGATAACGTCCTGAATCCATAAAAACCTTACCAATGGGACAAACACAAGGAAAGATGAAGTGCTACCTGCCCAAACAGTTTGTCTCAAGGTCATGCAAATACACACGAGGCCCCCGCGTCTGATTTGCTTCTGTGTGCTGTGTGTCGCCCTTTATTTGTACAGCCAGCAGCCGGAAGTCTGTTATGCCTCTCCTGTTTAACTCGCTGCTCAGGGAACAGCAAGGCTGTGTGACATTTGTTGGCATGTTTCAGGAGTACTGAGGGATTCCGATTCACCTCCTTGTCAGGATAATCTACAGATTCTGGTCCAAGACAGCAGAATGCTGCCTACTCATCTTTTTCCTCTTGATTTAAATCGCATCTACGCCAGGGAAAACTAATGCAGCAGGAAATGACAGGAAGTTCAGTTCAGAAATCAGCTGAGACAAGAGCATTAACTGTGAGAGTATAAAGTACACACTCTGAACAATGTAAGAGACAATGAGATCTTGTCTCCAGGTTCTTTTCAAATAGGAAAGGCTTCAAGAAAGTCCTTAAATATATAACAAATCAAAACAGCAGTTTTTTTACCGAGAGCTGCAGTCAAAACAAGGTCCATCGTGTAAGTGATGTTATCTCTACCAGAGCAGGCACTTTAAGGTGTTGTTTGTAGGGTTAACAGGGCTACGGGTAGTCAATAACAGCATGCTGTATTTGATTTCTGCCTTGCTTTTTACCAAGGGTAAATTGCACTCACATTGACTTTATTTGAGACAGAAAGCAGTACCCTAATACACACTTGCATCCACATAGGCAGGTTACAAGTTAATCTCAGCGGTGCTCATCTCCTTTACCGTGAATCCCAAGATCCTAACAAGGGCATTATCAATACCTCGGAAACGATGATCAATCTGAAAAAAACCTTGCCTGGATCAGCTCGATGTAACTACATTTTACATTTTACATTTATGCATTTAGCAGACGCTTTTATCCAAAGCGACTTACATTGCATTCAAGTTACAGTTTTACATTTTATCAGCTCTTGCTTTCCCTGGGAATCGAACCCATGATCTTGGCGTTGCTAACGCCATGCTCTACCATTTGAGCTACAGAAAAACTACAGCAAGAGGAGGGATGTGATGACTCTCTCTCATTCACAGATATATTTTGATTCTCCTTCCACTACGACCAGATCAAATCCTGCAGGATACTCAGTCTTGCCCCTCCAAGGACACAGCCTTGCTTCCTTCGGTCAAGCTCAAAGCTAAAACAGCCTCTTTCAGAAAAAGCCCCTCTCCCAATCACCAAGCTGACATGCAATGACAACTCCATCATGCTGTCAATCTAAGCATTGATGGCAGCTGAGTTATGACCGAACCGAGGCACTAGTCGGTGCTAAAGGACATATCCTTTTATGACCTTGTCCATAATGGAGTCTAATGGTTTATGATGTGTGGTGCTGGAGAGAAAGGTCATCTGAGGTTTCATTCCACACGGCCCCCTTTCCCGTGAGCGCATGGAGAATAATGGGAATGATTTATCATTCTGAGACTTTTTATCACGGTTAAACAGAGGCACCGCAGGTCAAATCCAGGGAATCCTCTACGTGGGTAAAGCAGAATGGGGTGGACCTACTGCCCTTGGCTAAATTTGGCTTGAGGTCAGCACCATCATATTTGGATGATTTCAAACATGATTGGGATAACTGTATTGAATATAAGGTGACGAAATGAATGATATAAAGGGGTCAAAAGGATTTAAACAGACCCGGACAGGTAACGGCAACATCTAATTTCAAATCAAATTACCTGATATAAGAAAATAATTGCAATCCTTCTGCCCTCTAGGTTTACAGCTTCTCTGCAATATCAGGAATGAACAGCAATCCAAAAAGAGAGTAAAGAACACTACTTGTACAAGAATAAATGGTCCTCCGAATGAAGTGGATGAAGTTCACATTCATTTCTATAGATCTTGATAGCCTCGGCTGGCCAGCAGGTCAGTGATGAGGTTAAGCCTTCTAGAGACTGAACCAATCAATATAAGTTGGCAGACCATTATGGCCAGACCTATAGCCAAGTGACAACTCATAGGTTATTTCTTTTTTTAACAAAGTAACTCCAATTGAAAAGTCTCCTATTATTTGTTGAAAAGCTTGAGGTAAAGAGTAAATTCAGTCTAGGTTTGAGATCTTCTGGCAGTTCCAGAGCAAATACTTGGTCAATAAAGCTTCAGTGATCTGTATTGGTGTTGCTACATGCTTCCTTCTGGCTCAACTTGACTGCCAGTTGTTTTCCTGTCTGGAAAGAGCTTGGCACAAGTGCCTATTGACACATTTAAAATGGAGGACAGCTTTGGCCATGAGCCCTTACGGAATATCAGGATTCCTGAAGCACTGGAACTTGAGCATGATTGAGCAATTAGGGCTTTCAATCTGCAGGGAGCAGTCACCACTCATTAGCTCTCACCAGCAGAATCCACATTTCACACCCACCACCAACCTGAGGGTGGTCAATCGGAATGATGTTAAGCAAAACACTTCAACATGCTTATTAGCACAAGCTGCCAAACGCCAAGATGGTCCAGACGGACCATTTGCCATAAATCAGGCCATGATAAAGATGGAACGGCATGAAATTTAATCCAGCGTGGACAAAGATAACCTTGGTTGTGGGTGGCAGGGTTTTAATTATTTGTTCTTGTCTTCTGTCCTGCAGCAAAGACCACTATTATTTAGATTACTTGTACCTCTGCAAAACCGAAAAAAAAAAAAAAAAATTCAAAGCAAGAGACATGTCAAATGGTACACAGTAATAACAACCCATTTGGGCTATACGTTTATCCTTCATAGCCTTGTTTTCATTAGTGTCAAATTGCATATGGCATCTTCTATCATCTGAGCAAGAATAGATCTCATTATTAAGAATATTTCAAACTGTAAGCTGTAAAGACCCAGGCTAAATCAAGGTTTGGTGAAATACACCTAAAGAATCGTAACCTGTTCACACTGACAGTGACTTGAAGCATCAAAGAGATGGAAAGTCATTCATTTTAAATGAGAGTTGCCGATTTTCAGTGACATAAGCAGCAGTGACTATTGCCTAACCAATATAAGCACATCCTGGTTCTTGACAAGGTTGACTGTACTATATGAATTGTCTCTGGCCACATATGCAGAAACATAATAAAAGATGATATGTGGAAAACCATGTCAGAAATTGTTGGAGTAGTCGCAGGATATACAGAGACCTGGCAACCTCTGAATGTGGTTTAAAGGGGTTCTATGATGTGATTTAAAGTTTTCCTTTCTCTTTGGAGTGTTACAATCTGATTGTGCAAAGATAAGATCCCTGAATTTGCAAAGACTAAAGTCTCAAAACCAAAGAGATATTCTTTATAAAAGTTAAGACTCTGCAACGCCCCCCTAAAACGGCTCATTCAAACACGGCCCCACATGTCTACGTCACGATGTGGGGAGATTTGCGCAAGGCGTGGTTTCAGTAACCGCAGTAGTGTTGATTCAGCCATGACAGGGAGAACCTGTGTGTTTCTGTGCGAAAGCAAAAGCACTTTATTTGGCCTTCCGAAAGTAGATGCATTTAGGAATCATTAAGATTACTTACAACAGAACAGCAACACATTTTATGGACGACAGTTTTGAGAACCTAGGAGAGGAGGTAATGCTGACTTTGCTATGACAATCTGGCGCTTCTGAATCAGCGACTGTGAGTATGTTTTGTTATTAGTTTAAGTATTTGCTATTGACTGTTCAAATGCAGAGTTTTGCACGGCTTGTGTGTGTGTGTGTGTGTGTGTGTGTGTGTGTGTGTGTGTGTGTGTGTGTGTGTGTGTGTGTGTGAGAGAGAGAGAGAGAGAGAGAGACAGACAGGATCACATCACAGCAGAGTGTACAGCCTGTCAGAAATAGTCTTAATCGTGGCTTGTTTGCAAACACATACGAGCTTCATCACTGTGTCTGTCACGCGACTCTGTTCCTCTTTCGGGCTTGAGCTGATGGTAAAACTAAGGACATTATTAACTGTCTTTACTTTAATTTTGAAAGCTGAAGTTCGCGATTATGGAAAGGGGCGTTACATTTCCGACGCGGCTTGTGGTGTTCGGCCAATCACAATGCACTGGGCCAGTTGGCCAATCAGAGCAGACTGTGCTTGTCGGAAGGAGGGACTTTGTAGAAAACGAAGCGTTTGAGAGAGGTGGGGCATAGAGGACCTACAATAATGTACAGTATTTGAAAAATAATGTTTTTTGAACATTAAAGCATGTCAACATATTCTGTTACACCAAATACACAAAATAATGATCTTTAAAAAAAGCATCATATGACCCCTTTAAAGGATAAAAACATTGATTATTCTGTAAAATTACTTAAACCTAAAGCTACATCATTCTAAGTAATAAGTGTTCATCAAGTGTTCTGGACTTTCCAATCTCTTGTCATGAAAGAACACAGCAACACAGGTTTCATTTTGGAAAAAAGAGGGTTGAGGCAACAGACAATTGCACACTAAGACCACAAAGAGATAGACAGAGAAAGTGAAAAGTTTATGGCAGTGCCATTTAACTGTGTTGGAGTGACCAGCTGCAAAGTAATCTGAACTTCAAAAATACCCACAGTAATTCAGCAATTTTAGACATTCAGAAACTGCATTGGTCTCTGACATTTCAAGCAGTGCAAAACCTTTTGGAACAAAAATCCATTCCCAATTTAGTGCAGCAAGGAGCGATCCATACTCGCTAGAATTCATGTCTAGGACAGAGAAAAATCTACAGAGAATGGGGAACAAATTTAGAGCGGAATGTCAGATGACCTTCCATTGATTAGGTCACATCATGGACTTCAGAAAAAAAAAAATCTGTAATAGGATAGATATTGAAATACCCCCAAAATACCCCATATAATAAAAATATACATACATACATACATACATACATATATTACGTTATTTTACAACTATTCATGTGTGCAAAGCTCAAAAGTTGCACATAAAAGTATTTTTTTTTTGCCTCACATTTCATAAAAAAAAACAAATAGCAGAAGGAAGGTGGGGGTGGAGGTAGACATGATGAACGTACAAATAAGATCCGTGAAGAAGTCGTGGAACACTTGAGGGTGCTTAAGGTCTTTATGAGGAGGAAACGCAGCGGGGAGGGAGGGAGGCAGGGAATCCTCAGCAGGGAGACACTTCTGTGGCTCTGGGAGAAATGAAGGGAGCATCTATAATCATTTGGCGGTGTGGAACGAAATGAAGGTGGGGGGGAGCTTGCACTGTCATCCCAGTGTCAGGATAACCTGATTAGAGCCAGCCGTGATTCATCTATGGCTCCCACTCTTTCATCTGAGCTGTTTGGAAAACTTCTCCTTTTTCGCGTTCCCTCCATCAAGCTGCAGCTTTCTGCTTCTCAATTACTTATTTTTCCTACTCTGTTTGATGCTTTTTGCATTTTCTCGCTCTCCCAAGGAACGTTTTCCACTCGTCTCATCTTTCTGTCACATGAGGAATTAATGGCTCAGACTCACATAATCGTGCACATTCAAAAGCATAAAAATCTACATACCCCAAAAAATATAGAGTACACAATTTGTGCATTTGTACATGCTTCAGGTTGTCTAGTGCTGGGCTGATTTTTTTAAACAATATTGCATTAATACTTTATATTCATGGATGTGTATTTGTCCACTAATTTTAGAACTAGGAAAATAATGTATTAATTTCTGAAATGAATATGGACTGTTTAAGGCAGGGGTCACCAACTCACGAGGCAATTTGGAGCTAAACTGCAGGACACCGGCCCTCCAGGACCGAGTGTGGTGACCCCTTGTTTAATGTGTTGAAAATAATTAACACAATTAATATATCTTCCTTTTTTTCCATTTCCTGAGGCTACACTACTGGTTTCTCCCCAATTCCTGTAATTATGATATTCACCATTATTATGCAACCCTTGTCTTGCCACTCTCTCCCACCCTCCAGGTCTAAATTTATGTCTACAATTACTTTTTAACCTAAAAAAAAAAAAAAATCTAATTAAAATATTTAAGAAATGTATTTAATAAAATTACCAATATAGCCTTAACTACATATACAGTATGATTCTTGGAAAATGATGCCATAAAATAAACATTATTTAAATATACTTTATTTTTCATTATTCTACAATAATCTGTGGTTCAATGTGAAGAAATTTATGATTACAAGTTTTTTTTTTTTTTTTAGGTGCAATTAATTGTAAATAATCACAGATTAATTAATCACAGTGCTAACTTTTTTTATTGTTTCACAACCTTAACTTATTTATATGCCTTAATTTATTTATTTGCATAATTTATTTACGTACATTCTCAGAGGTGTTTTTTTTTTAAGTGCAGCATCGTACAAGAGCGAAGCGACAAGATTTGGACAAAATACAGCTACAATTCCAAATTTGCAATATCCTTCAGTTGTGAATCATGACATATGTGCCACAATTTGGCCTCAACGTATTTGTTAAGTAATGTGCCATTTTACTATCTGTTCATGTAAATGTTCAGGATAAATAGTAAACTAATGAAAGTATACACAAAATAACATTTATATGAGATTATTATTCTATGAAAGTCACAATATGTCTTCAAAATTGTGTAGTCCAGTTTACTCTTTCTAGATAAGTGCAGGATTAGTCTCAGAAAATCCAGTATTCATTGACTGCACTTTAAGGTCTGTGGCAAACACAGTCAAAGTTAAAATTGTTTGACCTGTATGTTGCATTCCAGTGTTTGACCTTCACACAACACTGGACCGGGGGTACCAATGTAGCTTGACACTTGGATGTAGTTCAGTGCACTGGGGAACATTGACACGGATCATGTGAAACAGCCATGATTCCCTACATTGGCTATTCTTGTCTTAATTCATTCTTTTTGGCAATGTAGGCTGACGTTGGGTTCTCTCTCTCCATCTATCTGTAGGATTGCAGGAGTTATGGGGCGCAAGGTCATGCTTTACCCACCCCCACCCCTCACCCTGCTCCTGCCTCAATTATTTGCTTCAGGGGGCAATTACTCCAGCCTCGACAGACCTCTCCATCCCATTTCCCTGTTTCTCTCTCTTGCAGTTCACATCACTCACTTCACATATACAGCTCCCAACTCATTTTCCATTGTTGTGCATGCATTCCTATTTTAAAATCAACCTAACTGTGCTCTTCTCCACATTCAAAGCATCAAGGTAATCTCTAAATACTTGATTTTCCTACATAAGCTACATCTAAGTTCCTGGATGGCTACCATCCTGCAGAGTTTAGCTCTAACCCTAATCAAATATACCCGAACCAGCCAACCACAGTGTTTAGGATGACTTGATCACCTACAGGTACTGTAGGTTTGTTGGAGCGGGGTTGGAACTAAAGTCTTCAGGAAAAAGTCTTCAGCCTTAAGATGGTGGCAGAAGTTCTGGATTCCATTGTAGCTTTAATTAGCCAAAGACGGCCCAACAGGCAATCTGACAGACAACCACAGTTAATTTAAAGTTAGTTTTGTTCAGCATTATGGTGTGAAAGGTAAGGGTGTACCTTGGGTGTACCCTACAGTAACAGACTGGCATGCAACCAATAAATCATTTATTCAAGAATAATATTGTGCAATTTTACTGCAACTTATGGTGCAGAATCTATGCTGTGAAATTCACATGCTTTTAAAACTCCATTTTTCAGTTGATTCTGATAAGTGAACATTGTCCCAATTGTAAACACGATGGCTTTCTTCTTCCGTGAGGGGGTTTGGCATCACAACGGCTTTGTTTCCAAGCGGTCTGTTGAAGAATGCAACACACGCGTCTCCCAGAAATGGTAAGGGTCAGTTTGTGTGCCCTATGTATCAGACATTCAGTCAGTGAGCGTGACGTCTCTGGCTGAGACCAGCAGCGAGGTAGCCCTCCAGGAGCAGAGTTGCTACCCCTGGTTTACGGCAATGATTCCCAGCTGGTTTTGCTTCAGGTCCCAGCAAACCCACTACAAATCCAAGTTTTTCAAAAATTTAGGCTCCATCCTGTGATGTCAGCGTAGGCCAGTAATAAGTACAATTTAAATTCACACACTTTAAAGAGGTCCTATTATGCTTTTTCACTTTTTGAATTTTAGTCAGTGTGTAGTGTGTATGTTTGGGCATAAAAGATCTACAAAGTTACAAATCTCAAAGTCCACTCCAAAGGGAGATATTTAGTTTTAAAAAAATCCCTTTTCAAGAACTACAACGAATGGCTTGTTTGGACTACAGCGTTGCTTTCTGGTGTTTGTGATATCACAAAGCAGCCCATTAGAATATCATTAAAGTAAATCCCGCCTACAAATGGTTGGCGGGTGGGGAGAACGCTTGGTTGAGCACTGCACGTTTCAAAAACGAAACCCGGTGCGGGTGTTTTTATATCACTGTATTTCTGAAGGAAACTGACTGTCTTCAGAAAATTGTGGATGTCATTTTCATTTCATCTTGCATGTAATGTCTGATAAAGCAGCGTTTGTGAGCGGAGCTCCTCGATCTCTCCCACTCCAACAGCGGCTCCTGCTGGCAGATAATTAATTTGCATATATATGCCGCCACAAATAATGTAAGTCTGTGGGACTATGAATGAATGAATGAGGCATTTATATAGAGCTTTATTGTGTATTGCTGTACACCCAAAGCGCTTTACAATCATATGAGGGGTCGCTCCTCAACCACCACCAGTGTGCAGCATCAACTTGGATGATGCGACGGCAGCCACAGCACAACGGCGCCAGTGCGCTCACCACACACCAGCTACAGGTGGAGAGGAGAGAGAGATAAAGTCAATCAAGTGGATGGGGATTATTAGGAGGCCATGATTGATAAGGGCCAGTGGAGGGAATTTGGCCAAGACACCGGGGTTATACCCCTACACTTTTACGATGAGTGTCATGGGATTTTTAATGACCACAGAGAGTCAGGACCTCGGTTTAACGTCTCATCCGAAAGACGGTGCTTTTGACAGTATAGTGTCCCCGTCACTATACTGGGGCATTAGGACCCACACAGACCACAGGGTGAGCACCCCCTGCTGGCCTCACTAACACCTCTACCAACAGCAACCTAGTTTTTCCCAGGAGGTCTCCCATCCAGGTACTGACCAGGCTCAACCCTGCTTAGCTTCAGTGGGCAACCGGTCTTGGGCTGCAGGGTGATATGGCTGTGGCTATGGTATAAATAAATTCAACTGTATAACAGTTTCACTGCAATTCATGTTATAATGTTAGAATTAAAGAACAATAAACATAATACATATTACCGTTTCACTTATCTGTACATAGTAAATGCAGTTATTTTTAAGCTGTTGTTGACATCCTTTCTAAAATGTGATTTAGCAGGAAAATCAAAAAAACAAAAAACAATAACGTTACCACTTTAATATGTCTTGCAATATCCGTGCATGCAAAGGTTCTGCACGATCCTCAATATTCTCGGGGTCTGAATTGATATGACAATATTGACGAACTTGCTGCTTTGGCAAGGGGCGAGGCAGTACTTAAACACCGTCTAAGCTGTTCGCCAATCACAACGCACTGGGACAGCTAACCAATCACAACACATTTTGTTTTTCGGAAAGCGGGCCTTCATCAAACCCGGAACTATTAGAGCCGTTTGTGCCAGGCTGGGGAGAAAGGTATTGTAATAATGTAAATTATGTGAAAAATAATGCGTTTTTCGAACCACCAAGCATGAGAGCATGTTCTAGTACACCTACAAAACAAAATCAAGACATTGTAAAAGAGCATAATAGGACCCCTTTAATGTCATTTGAATGGAACATATACACTCCCTTCGAACTGGAATCATGGCGGAATATCCTGTGATGTCCACTTCGCAGGGCACTTACGGTTGAATAGAACAAAGGTCTGAAATGATATGTGAGGACTGGAATTGAGAACCACTGATGTAGGCAATGCGAATAGTGACAGGTCCACTTGTGCTTTTGGAAATCCAGTTTGTGGCATTGCATCATCTGGCATTTTTCATACCCTCCAAATGATTTTACCCATTCATATTCAACAAATACTCCATCAAATGTTTCTCAATTGGTAAGTGGTGTAACCTCTCAGCCTAAAGTAACGCATATGAAAACAGATGTCTTCCTATATTTCATTGAGGGCATCCTGGCCAGAACAATAAAATAAACCAACAGCCTTTGCAAGGAGCCACCTGAATTGGTACCTCTGTACTGAGATCAGAGTGGATATTGACCGCTAGTCACTGGACGCATCAAATCAATACCAGAAGAAGCCAAGGGGAGACGGTGCAGATTGTGGGATGATTTATGCCTCGCAAAGGGCGTCTAATACCCCGTTCAGAGCGTGATAGGCTCTACTAGGGCAGAAGCATTGCTGGAATCTATAGCTATTTGATTCACGAGTACACAGCATAGATCTGCAAACCCAACGGGAAAAAACTGTCTCAGCTTTTTTCTGCCGGGATAATTCATTTCGGAACAGAGTGTATGACTGCTCGAGGAGCGAATCAAGTATTCAACATGCCACATCAGTAGCTGAGAGGTCTACAGTTCTACATCATAATGGAGTTCAGTGGGCTGAAAGTTCTGTGTTGCAAACCGCATGAGAAGAAGAGCTGCATCCCATTTTGATTCAATCACTTGAATTATAACCAGGTGTCAAAAAAGGTGCATTCGCACTGACAGCGATTAAATTGCTTGGAACTCTGTTCTGTTTGTTGCAATATTCTGTAGTGTCGCTACTCCTACTACAACCAGCTGAATTGGGAGATGAATCACAAGAGCTACACCAATGGTTTTTGAGGCCAAGGACCCCAAAATATGATGATTACCTTGTGATCTGTGGGACTCTCTTTCTAAAATACAATGGCAGCTATTCAATGTCCTGTATGAAAACCATATATACAGCATGAGAGGTTCTGGAGTGTTCACTTTAATGCATCCAACATAGCCAGTGTTACGGAAAATCAAAAATAGTGCTTTGACTCACATACATTATCCCACACTCTATATAACTGCATTTCTCCTTTCATTCCTCTTGGTCTCCTTATCTGTATCCATCTATTCCCTGTTTCCCTCTCTCCCTCTATCGTTCTGTTGTGTCTCTTTGATGCTGTGTCAGTAGAGGAGAGTGAGAGAGCGGGATACCATGGATAATGAGCTTTAATCAGGCCCAGAGCTAACAGGAAGCACAATCATCAGAGCCCTGATGTTCAGACTAGCCACTCGCTGTGCTCAACACACACACACACAGACTATGTTCACAATGCAGTATTACCTGCTATTTTTGAAAGCACTAGTATATTTAGTATAGTATATTTAAATACTGCAGTGCAAAAGTATGTAATATACAGCATTCAAAAAAAAAAAAAAAAAAAAAAGCTCTACCTCAAAGTCCCAGATCAAATACACTCCAGTGTGTGTGTTTATATTTGTGTGTTTGCATTTCTTATCCCTCTAAACCCTGATACGCTAATGCTAATCTATTTACTTGGCTGACTTTGAAACTTGCCTGAAATCTAGATTAAACCTCTAGTTTTTAGAGACGCACTGAACCGCTCACATAAAGAACAGCATACATACATTTATTTATATATGTGTACACATACACACACACAGGGACTTATCTACTTTCTGCAGACTACGGTGTGTGTATGTGTAGTTATGAGTCAATGTAAACTCTATAATCTCGGGAGTTACAAATGTTAAATATTCCCTTAGGCCTCGACAAGGCGCCACATCCCACTCGCATTCACACACGTACACTATACACTCATGTTCAATCACAGAGACCATCAGTTACACACCCGCAATCAAACACAAGCTCTGTTCCAAAGCCTTGTGAGCCGCATTGCTATATAGTGTTTATACAGTCAGCTACCTTCTGAGGTACGCAAAAAAATAGAAGCAAGTGATTTAAAACACTCAATGTTGACAGCAAATAGCACTCCTCAAGTGAAGCACATGAGCAAGGCGACTCACAATTGATAGCATGTTGCTAAGCTAACAATGTGATACTCTTTACAGGCTTAATGCACATAGCTGACACATTTATTGGGAAAATAGTACATTTTAATTAGATATAATCACTTTTTTATTGATACCGCCATCCACCATCTTCGGTGTTTTTATTATTATTAGTAGTAGTAGTAGTAGTAGTAGTAGTAGTATGAAGCTTCAGTTCAGATAAAAGCAACAACACAAAACGTCAGTGTATCCTTTCCTCATGGTCACTAACTAAATAAATAAATAAATGGACAGTTCACACACACACACACACACACAAAAATAAATAAATTAGAATCACTTTTTTACATTCATGTTGTTCTAAAACTGTGACTTTTTCTTCCATGAATTACATGAGAAGTTTAGCAGAATGTCCAAGTTGCTCTTTTCCATACAATGAAAGTGGGTATGGACTGAAGAACTCCAGAGTTATTATTGTTAACTAAAACTATTAAAAATAGTTTTTGGTAATTGAAATAAAATTAAATAAAATAAAATAAAATTAATAAATATATATAATATAAATTTTACATGAAAAACTCCAAAGTCAAACAACAATTAACAATGTTGTTGTCTTGGCAACTAACTGAAATAAATAAGTGTAAGTTGAAGTACTAACAGAACTAAAACTGAAATAATAATAATAATAATAATAATAATAATAATAATGACAAAATCTAACAAAATTACTAAAACAAAAATTTTAATGAAAACTGAAAATATAAACATAAAATCTAATTCTAAAAATGAATAAATACTATAATGGTATATAAATATTAAGGTACTAAAATAACCAAAACTAAAATGAAAAATACCTAAATATTAAATAAAGATATTAATAATAAAAATGACAAAAGCTAACAAAATTACTAAAACTTTAGTCATTTAAAATTTTACAATTAAAATGAAAACAGAACCTATAACAATCTAATTCAAAATATTTATAAATACTACAATAGTACAATAAATGTTACTAAAATAGCACAAAGGATGTGAAAACACAAAGGTATCATAACATTGGTCTATATTGCATATTTCAAGTCTTCTTATGCTATATGATAGCTTTGCGTGATAAACAGACTGAAATGAAACGAGTTATTTGAGTTTCATGTTTGGCTGAAGTGTTTCGTTAAACCCAAACTGAAATCCTTATCTAACGCTCATAGCTTCCATAACATCATCTTTTTTTTTTATCTAATCCTCTTTCTTATAATCCCTCAACACGGCTGCTGTGAGTTTGGCCATGTGCGCTTGTGTGGACTTCATGTGGTTACGTCCTCGATATAAAATCAGAGGTGTGGACACTCCAGAGAATGACTGTGAGAATCTCATTCCCAGCAGTACACGGCGTCTGGACCGAGGTGCCAAGACGGAAACAGAGAATGCAACATTTGCATTTAAAAAGGTGACATTTGCAATGCTGGTCTGGAGGCGCAGGCATGAGAGGAGAGACAGGTGCTGGGATAGCCCATATTCATCTCGGTGACAGCAGGACGACAATGAGAATGTCAAAGCCAAGAGTTAGACAGCACACCAAATCACACACACAAACACGCTCCGAAACGAAGGCCGCTGTCCAAAATAACCCTGACAATCCACCCCCTCATCTCTCAAACCCATATGGAGATAAATTGGTGGCTGTTCGAATCAACTTTTACCTCATACCGAAGTAATTACGTGAAAACAAGGGCTGGATATTGTAACATCTGTTGTAGTCGCATTAAACTTCAAGTTCAGGCGAAGTGGTACATGCATTATTTATGTGAAATGTGGAATAAATGATAATGTAAACACAGACTGTTTAGACCTGAGGAGCATATGATTAGTGTGAGTTGAATTGTCTTCATTGTTAGTGAAGTGCAGGCGGGTCGTTTGGAGTTCATGTGGCGGTGTTGGTGCTGATGAGAATCAGATATGGGGTTTGTTTGCACTGTGAGGGCTTCTGATTGGCTGCCGTGAACTGCTAGATGCAGAGTGGAAAATGTGCGTTAAAGAATTTCAATGTTTTCTGAACAAGGCAAAATGGTAATGTCATGATTTTTTGGCCATGTACTATGTTAACAGCATGTTTCTTTAAACATGTACATTACCTGTCATTTTTTTTTATTTAAGCTTCTGCCAAAATGGATGAAATTAGTTTTATTTGATAAATATATTTGCATTTATTGGGTCAAAATATAATAAAACTGTAATATTTTGAAATATTATTGCAATTTCAAATAACTATTTTCAATTTGAATATATTGTAAAATGTAATTTATTCCTGTGATCAAAGCTGAATTGTCAGCATCATTACTCTTCAGTGTCACATGAGCCTTCAGAAATCAAACTAATATGATGATGTTTTCTATTTTTTTATTCTTTAATGAACAGAAAGTCCAAAAGATTTTGAAAAGGAACAGAAATCATTTGTAACATTATCAAAGTCTCTCTCTCTCTCTCTCTCTCTCTTATCATATTTTTCAATTTAATGCAGGGGTATTATAGTTAACTAAAACTAAAACCATGAAAGCATTTACATTACTAATATATATTTTTAATCTTTTCTTTATTTTAGCTAGTTGCCAAAGCAAGATTTCTAATTTACATGTAGTTTAGCTTAATATATGAAAATAAACAAAACTGAAATAAAACATAATAAAAACTATATATATATATATAAATGAAACTTTAAAAGTGAACTGAAAATGGAAAATACAAAAATGAAAACAAACTCAAAATATTAAACAAAACTATAATAATAACTATAATTATATTTCAATTATACTAAAATAATAGAAGTTCAGGATCAGTAAGCATATAACATTATATGTACATATGCATATCAAGTCAAACTGAGTGATATTTGGTTGATGATTATAAATATATATAAATATATACATATGTTTTTAATACATAATTGAATGAATATTGATATGAATATATTTTCTACAAATGGTATTCATCTTAATATTTTCATAAAAAACATAACTGTTTTGTGTTGGCAGTCCTACAAAACCATAAGTCTCTGAGCCTCAGGTGCTGCTTGTTTCCAGCAAGATCTTAATTTGGGCCTCTGCCTTCTGGCGAAGCCTCAAATGTGCAAATATCTGAAAGAATTGCAGTGTTTAAGGTCTCTAATCTTGCTGAGTTTATTTATTGCTGCTCGTCCCGGCCAAATCCCTTCCTCATTAATATCCGTTGAAGCAAAAGGAAAACGGTTACTCTAGGTTTGCATACAAAATTATACATTTTAAGCATATGTATTTGGGGTTATTCTAATATTAAGGCATTCCACAAGCTTGCCCCCATTTCCAAATAATAACAAGCATCTCATATTTTAATATGCCTCCCTTGAAAGACAATTATCTTTAATCAGGATCTCTCGTCTCCAGTTTCAGTCTCTGTGTTCCCATGACTGCTTTTATCAGAGGAGATCAGGGCCAACTATTACCCAGAGTATAGTTTTACAGGCAATAAATAACATTATACGGTTGTAAGCGCTGTTTATTCATTAATTAATTTGTTTTATCTTTATTTTGGAATTTGGAATGACTTTAGGATAAAGAAGAGGCGGAAATGAGAGCATTAAACACCCAAACATAAGTTGAAAATTCTGTCATTATTCACGGTTGATTACTTTTGTGATGCTTTTTGGGCACCAATTACTTTCATTGTATGGAAAAGGGCAGCTACATTTCTCCTTTTGTGTTTCACCGAAGAAACATATAAATATTCATAGAAAAAAAAAACTGAATTTTCATTTGGGACCTTTTCTTTAAAAAAACAAGATTTTTAAAAATATATATGAAAAATATTTTTGTGAGCTGCAGCAGAGAGGAAGATTTTCACTGAATAACAACTTAAATTGTTCTTTTTTTATATATGTTTTGTTCACACAAAGCTATATATTAGTGCTGTCAATCGATTAAAAAAATTAACTAATTAATCGCACATTTTTCTAAAATTAATCGCAATTAATTGTGATTAATCCCACCTAACATTAAAGTTTTTAAATATACTTTTATATTGCAATAATTTCACATTCAATCTTCAAATGTACAATGTAAAAACAACATAAAGACAGTATATTTTTAATATTTCTTTAATGCATCTTTTTTATGAATGAAGGCCAGCATCACTGATATCAATACTACTGATGTCTCTATAAATTTGTTTTTCCCCCTTAATATTTAACCATTGACTGTAGCCATTCAGCATTACAGTATAATTGAGAGCTATCAATTTTAACATTTATTAGACTTAACTTCTAATTTAAGTGAACTTAAAACAATCTTCACACGAACCCATTATAATAAATGACATATTTAGCTACCTTTGCCCTTCAGCAGAAATATACAGAAAATGAATATTAACCAAACACTAAATTCTAAATTAAATATAGATGAACCCCTTAAAGCTATAAAAGTTATTGATTTCCTCTTTTTTATTTTGTTCTTGGATTAATAGACATCACAGCAGCTGGTTATTATTATTTGCCTGCTATTGCTTTAAAAGCTGCTGCTGCTTTCTGACTCACTTCAGGTCTTAGTCTCTTCTAATGAGAGGACGAGTTGAATCGGGTGTGTTAGATGAGGGAGACAGTGCTGGGGTGCCTCAGGAAAGCTTTGAAAACCATTTCAGAGACATGTTCTTAAATGTGACGCATATCATATTGCATGCATGCACACAGTTTTAAGGCAGCTTTAATCGCCTTTTTGGTAACTTCATGCCTTAACTGACGGCATAACTAGGACATTGCATGCACGTAGTTTCTTTCACTGTTTGATATGAAATGATACAGGCTACAGCGCGCACCGGCACCTTTGTGCGTGTATTTGAAGAGCGCGCGCTACGAGCACAGTATCTTTTCCGCACTCGAGGCGACGTAAGAGCGCACGTCTGAAACGTCTCCCGTTTGATGTGGTCATAAAGACGTTCTGCATCTAAATAAACGCAATCCTTTTCAAGAAAAAAGAGACAGAGGCAGCAGTTGTGAATGGGGTGGCCAACCCTAGCCCCGCCCCTGTGTTAATTGTGTTAAATATTTTTAACGTGTTAATCTGAAAAAAATAATCTCCTTCGTTAACGCGCTAATTTTGACACCACTAATATATATATATATAGATAGATAGATAGATAGATAGATAGATAGGTAGTGTGTGTGTGTGTGTGTGTGTGTGTGTGTGTGTGTGTGTGTGTGTTTGTGTAGCGTTTAATTTACACTGATTAGTTTCATAATGATGTTTTGTCATTTTTGGAGTTTGAGAGAAATTGGTCACCATTTACTTATATTGCATGGAAAAGGGCAGCCTTAACATTTTCCTAAATTTCTCCTTTTGTTTCTACATTTCTCCACGGATGAAAGTAAAGACCTTGGTAAGAGTAAATATTCAGAATTTTATTTTGGACTTAATTATTTCTTTAAGAAAGAATGAATATGTTTCAATATATGCAAAACAATTTTGAGAGCTGTGGCAAAGAGGAAGATTTTTAGTGAATAATGACATAAATGGAATCTTAATTCACACAAAGCTATCATATAACTTCAGAATACTTAAAATATATAGTGCATGAGTTACACAGATTACTTTTATGGTGATTTTTGTTGTTTTTGGAGCTTGAGAGCCCTTCGTCGCCAAAAGGGCAGCGTTAACATTCTGCTAAACTTCTCTTTTTGGTTTCACAGAAGAGAGTAAGTTATAAAGACTCTGATAAGAGATACGTTTAACCATTTCTTTAAGAAAGAAGAAATATTTTTCGATATATGCCAAATATGTTTGAAAGCAGCTATAGATGGGAAGCTTTTCGGTGAATAACAACATAAATGTAAAAAAAAAATTCACATTTTTCGAGATAACTTCAGAAGACTTGAAATATATAGCACATGATTTACACTGACTAGTTTTATGGTGCTTTTTGTCATTTTTAAAGCTTGAGAGAACTTATATTGTATTATTGTCATAATACACTTTAATTGCATGGACAAGGGCAGCGTTAACATTCTGCTAAATCCCTCCTTTTGCATTTCACAGAAGAAAGCTAGTTTTTCTAAAAGTAAATATTCAGAATTTTCATTTTGGACTGAATTATATCTTTGAGGAAGAACAGGAGGACATTCTTGTGCATAAAGCTGACATTTTCAAAGCAAAAATGAAATCTTACCTTCATTAAGACGGATTCACTGAGCTTTTCTCGGTTTACAATCTTTATGGCGACTTTCTGACATGTGACACAGTGGATCCCGAGCTTTACAAGACCTAGAGAAAAAAAAGAAGAAAGAAAAGGTTAAAAGAAAAATATTAGTCTAATCATTGGTCTGCAACATGGCTGAGCGATGTTTTCGCTCACAATTTAATCAGGAAACCCCTCTCACGGACCATTTCCTGTTACACACAAGCATGTTTCCCTCGGACATCTGCCAGACGCTTCATTCATATCTCAAGACAAACAGCGTCAGGTACAGCAGATAAGCAAAACTGCGAGAGGAAGTGATGGCGAACAGCTACCTAAAGGCCTTTCTGCTTTATCACTCGTGACGTGGAGCTTCATGGTGCGCGAGCAGCACGGTGGCTTGAGGAAATCATTTCTCACAAACATCCGCCGCACGCTTAACACTTTTATTAGTCAAAGTGTTAAATGTTTACAGGCTTTACGCTTCATGCTTCCCCCTCACTTCTCGATACTACACCACGTTCAAGGACTTTCTAAAGAAAAATCTTCGGTGATTGTTGAGCAAGCGTTTTCAAATGAGACAAAGCCACTAAAGACGATTCAGCAAAGTTGTTTGCTGCTCCGCACATAGTAGAGTTTGAATTGTTGGGTAGATAGGGAGGGTTGGACGCCTGCGCGAGACAAGATAATAAATGTTTTGTATCCTAAGGTGCACGCGTATCGGAAAACTGACAGGAGCGTAAATGGAAAACGCTGTGATTTGCAAAGAGGATGCTGTGAATGTTTTTGGTTTGTATTTAAGTGTAAGAAACCCCCACCTCATCCCTACCAGCCCTCGTCCCTGATGACACTCAACAGACACTCCTGAACAACCTCTGCTCTCATGTGACTCAATGGCTCTTTATGAGCTGTGGAAAAAATAGCTGCTTTTGAAGAGTCTTAAGATGGAGAGCAAAACTGTCCACTGCTGAAGAGGAGACGGAGCAGCAAATACTATTTTTATGCCTTTAAAAGGAACTGGGCTGTTCATTTACATTACATTGCATTGCATTACATTACATTACATTATATTATATATCATATTATATTATATTATATTATATCACATTATATTTAGTGCTGTCAAATGATTAATCGCAATTAATCGCATCCAAAATAAAAGTTTTTGTTTACATAATATATGTGTGTGTAGTGTGTATATGTTTTATGTATATATATATAGTATATATATATATAAATACACACAAATGCATGTATATATTTAAGAAAAGTATGTTACCTTTATATATTAAATATATTTATATATGATATATATATATATACTGTATATGTGTGTGTAAATACAAGTAAATATTTTCAAAATATATGCTGTATGTGTGTGTCTTTATATATACATAATAACATAAACAGTACACATATATTATGTAAACAAAAACTTTTATTTTGGATGCGATTAGTCGCGATTAATCATTTGACAGTACTAATTATATTAAATTATATTATATCACATTATATTATAATATATGACATTGTTATATTATATATCATATTATATTATATTATATAATAAACACTATAAAGTTATATTTGTATAGCACTTTTCACAATACAAATTATCATTCAGCTCAAGTTTTTCTGTCCACTGTGCGTGTGAAGCAATAAGTGGCAGATAAACTGAACTGATTTCATGACAATCATTTTTGCTTATTTTTTAATTATTATTATTTTTTATTAATATTTTTTTTAAGTATAGTCACTTCATTAATTTTTTTATTTCTTTAAAAAATGTATATTAAAAAACAAGAGTAAAACAGTTGTCTTGATAATTTAATAAAAAAGCCTCATAAAAAAAAAATCTTACTTTTAATACTTAAGAAAACTTTGTCATTATCTTTGGTTACCATTTCAGAACATTAAGAAAAGTACCTTAATTATTGTTATTCAATAACACATTAAAATGCAATTCATACAGTAACTTCAGTACACCTTTTCTGATTAACATTTACATTTTTAAATTAGTTTTTTAAATGGCTATAATAATTAGGATTAAGAAAATTATTTAAAAAATATATTTTTCAAATTAGTCATGTGGTTCAACCAACACGAAGAAACATGCACAAAAATAAAGTCAATAAGTCTCTTAAAATATCAGATCTGACCTTTTAGGACAAGACAAGGATAGTTCAGGTTGTAAAATGTCATGTGGTGCGACTCCTTAATGATATTTATGAATGAATAATGTAAAATATTATGTTCACCATGAAAATTATATAGACCAAATCTAAAATCCATATCAGCTTCAGCTTCTCTTCAGTGGAGAGAAAAAAAAAAAACTTCTACAATTACATTAATGTATGATAAACGATTCACAGTCCGGGTAGAACCAGTCTCAGGTCTGGATCTAGACTGCAAACTGCTAATTGGTGACCTCTGATATAGGGTGCACCAAATGGGACATATTATACGGTAAAGCCCTGCACCCTTCAGGTGAGAGAAAGAGAGGGAATATCATTCAAATGTCAGCCGCAGCTAATTAAACAATAATGACACTTGACGGCAAACCCAACAGAGAGAGAGTGTGTGTGTGTGTGTGTGTGTGTGTGTGTGTTTGTGTTTGGGCAAAACCATTAGTATGGATCCAATCATCAGAGGTCAGTGGCTGGAAAGAAAGAAAGAAAAATCTCATAATGAGGAAAACACGAACAAAAACACCCAAAAAATGAAAAGCCATCACTCAAAATGTCCTTTCTCATAATCAAAGCCCTCTGTTTATAAGACTCGAGGAAAAGAGTTCCATGCACTTTGAGCGCTGTGACCTATTCCAGCTAGCTATGATAACACACAAAGACATTAGCACAAAATATATATGTGGAGAGCATATTGCAGTTAGACGTCATACCGCATGACATTATCACAAAGATACAGCGCATTAAGTCCAAGGGCAGAAGAAATGGCCTCATCAAAAAGAAGAGAAAAGCCACGCGATGGGGAAAATGCTTGGCGAAACCCTTCGTGTGCGCTTCATCTGCTCTGATAAGAATTCAAGAACACTTGGTGGAGTCTCGGCGTATGACTGACGACAGGGCGGCCGCTCGCTCCGTATAGATTACAGTCTTTGTGTGCCTTCCCGATCAATGAAATTAAAAGAGCTGCTGTCCACAGCAACATCATAATAATGGTCAAAAACACAATATTCACCTTGACACCTTGAGTTAATATATGCCTTAACGTATATATTGCAGTTGCAGTTGTCAATACTTGAGGAGATATACTTAATATATATTTTTTTAATTTAACATAATATTTTATCTTCATGGCTGAAGAGCTGCTGAATTATAGCGATGGAATATTTTGTCATTTTAATCAATAACTTTGAATTTTTGAGTCACTGTTCTTCCAAAAAAAAAAAATATATATATATACTGTCATGGTACTGATTGATTTCCATTTAAAATATATATATATATACATACCATCAAGTGTAAGTTCCAAAAAAATACTTGACTACTTTTCTGGATGAATTATTTATTATGAATAAGCAATCCTGAAAGCCCTACTACTATATACACAACAAGACTTACTGTACATTACCAAAAAAAAAAATAAAAAAAAAAATAAAGGAATACTTTACTCAAAAATGAAAATTGTACATCAGGCCTTCAAAGATGTAGTACTCAGGCCATCCAAGACGTAGATGAGCTTGTTTCTTCATCAGATTTGGAGAAATGTATCATTACATGACTCGCTCACCAATGCATACTCTGCAGTGAATGGGATATTATATTATTCCATAATCCATAATATTACGGATTAAGGAATAATATTGCTTTCTCCTGTGAGAAAGTCATCTGGTCTGAATCAGGAGAGAAATATGCACAAATTAATCACCGTTTACAAGTCAAAACAGCTCTAATCAAATATGTTGGTGGATTTTGATGTGAGAGACAACAGGTGATGGACTTTTTCACTGAAGGAAGCGTTATTATGAATTATGGACTATGGATTATGGCCAGAAGTGAGCATTTAAAGTTATAACACCTTGATAGTTTTGTCTCTTACAAACCACTCAGCTTTTCATCATAGTTAATTGCTGGATTGGAGTGGTGTGGATTATTGTGATGTTTTATCAGCTGTTTGGACTCGGCACCCATTCACTGCAGAGCATCCATTGCTGAGCAAGTGATGTAATGATACATTTCTCCAAATATGTTCCTATGAAGAAACAAACATATCTACATCTTGGACGGCCTGAGGGTGAGTACATTTTCAGCAAATGTTCAGTTTTCTTGGATGAACTATTCTTTTAAAATAGCGAAACAGAAATAATAATGTTTAATATCATAAAATGTTTGAAATGGAATAATGTTTAGTTAAAATTGTTGATACTAGCTTGAATATCTTATCAAGTGTTCCCTTCGTGTTATGATCATACTTCAAAATTGACCTCTGTTTTGCTCCGAAATAACTGACTCCAGATTCTGTTTATTTCTCCTAAGGCACTGAAATAAGTTTTCTGAAGCTCTAATTTTGTTATCGTTAATTTTGTATATTCACACAAACTTGCAGACAGTTTGTCTTCATGTCTGCTGGCTCATGACTTGTGAGAATTAAGGGAATTATCAGTAACAATCATCTTGTGACTATTGTGATGCTAGCTCTTCTATCAGAGGGGCTTTATTAGATTTAAGCACATTGTAGTTGTGAACCTACTGAGCAAAATATCCAGGTTCTCCTCAGGCATCAGGTTAAGGACTTTCTACCTCTGGGCATTTTCCAAAAATGAAGAATGATGGAAAATAAAAAAATAATAAAAATAATTGGAAAATGTGTCTTGGGGTCGAAAATGGTTTTGGGCACTCAGCGAGTTTTCTTGCTAGTTAAGGATAGATAATAATAATAATAATAATAATAATTAAAAAGATCAAAGATCTAGATTAAAAAGATTTTAACACTGTAAATCGTTTTGGGAATGCATAGATAGAGGAAAGAATGAATGAAGGAATGATGGGTAGACAGACTGAATAATCGACAGACAGGCAATAGATAGATAGAGAGAGAGAGAGAGATAGATCTACAGTGTTCACATGCAAACATTTGTTTCCTCTCCAAGAAACATGGACAATGCTGTTTAAAAGGTGGGCTCTACCTTAAAATTCCGAACAACAAATGGAAAAGTTTCCGGCACATATGTGGCTCCCATAACCACCTCCTTATTCAAATGAGCCCCTCATGAATTATTCAGGAATCTATAATTATGCATTCCTTTTGCTGACGTGGAGTTTGAGGCATTAAAAATAGATCTGAGCGGAACGGCAGCACAAGCCTCAGTGGAGTCCCACCGCTGTGTTTTGACTGCCTCTCTTTTTCTCGCCATCACTAGATCCGCAATGCTCTCGGCCTGTCGTCCAGGAGGATGTGTTTTTCTGACAGGCCCCTATCTCGCTGTCCCCGTCCTGCTCTGGACGCGTCACTGACAGGCTGCGGGAAATCTGGATCCCTCACGACAGCGCTGCTAAATTCGGTTGATGGCGCGGCCAGGGGTTTTGCCGAAAGCATTTTTTAGCATAAGAGTTTGCTTCAAAAGCACGAGTCGCCGCTGCAACTTCCAGGGCTGGTGCTTTTCCCGGCAGTGTACGAATACATGCTTTTGTATATGTGGGCGTCTGTCATTTATGCCGAAAGACCTTTACTGCTCAGCCCTACGATACCTTCCTCCCGGTAGGGGTGATCAAATTTTGAGGAGGTGCATGCATACATTTGAATGTCAATTAGACTCCGCTGACAGGTTTGGCGACGTGTGCAGACAGTCAAGTGTTTGGTTGTTGAAGCAAACGCAGTCACACGTGACAAACTGGGCCACCTACTGTCATCCGTACCAACATAAGGTGGGTAAATGTTCAGTGTAAAGTTTAACCTCTGTCTACAACAGGAAATATATTCCATTGCTTTATTATATTCTATTAAACATGTCTTTATTGAGAAAGTATATAAGACAATAGAAAAATCTTCAAAGACAACATTTTTTAAACTATCTTCCCACCCTCCCACCCTCAGCATCCACATGGTCAATTACACAGGGCTAAATAAAAATAAAATAAAAAATATACAACCCCAAATCAGAAAAAGTTGGGACAGTATGGAAAACGCAAATAAAAATAGAAAGTAGTGATTTCTAAATTTACTTTGACTTGTATTTCATTGCAGACAATATGAACACAAAATATTTCATGTTTTGTCTGGTCAACTTCATGTCATTTGTAAATATACATCCTTTCCTGTCATTCAGACCTGCAACACATTCCAAAAAAGTTGGGACAGGAGCAATTTAGGGCTAGTAATGAGGTAAATTGGTTAAATAATGATGTGATTTGAAACAGTTGATGTCAACAGGTGATTGTAATTATGATTTGGTACAAAAGCAGCATCCAAGAAAGGTCTAGTCCTTTAGGAGCAAAGATGGGCCGAGGATCGCCAGTTTGCCAACAAATACGTGAGAAAATTATTGAAATGTTTAAAAACAATGTTCCTCAAAGAAAGATAGGAAGAGATTTGGATATTTCACCTTCAACAGTGCATAACATAATTAAAAGATTCAAGGAATCTGGAGGAATTTCAGTGCGTAAAGGACAAGGGCGCAAGCCTAAGCTGAACAACCGTGATCTCCGATCCCTCAGGCGGCACTGCATCAAGAATCCTCATTCATCTATAAGCGATATCACCACATGGGCTCAGGACTACTTTGGCAAACCTTTGTCAAGTACCACAATACGTAGTTACATCCACAAATGCCAGTTAAAACTGTACTGTGCCAAAAGGAATCCCTATGTTAACAGCGTCCAGAAGCGCCGTCGACTTCTCTGGGCTCGGAGGCATCTGGGATGGACCATCACACAGTGGAAACGTGTACTGTGGTCAGATGAATCAGTATTTCAGGTATTTTTTGGGAGGAATGGACGCCGTGTACTCCGGACCAAAGAAGAAAAGGATCATCCAGACTGTTACCAGCAACAAGTCCAAAAGCCAGGGTCTGTCATGCTATGGGGTTGTGTCAGTGCCCTTGGCAAAGGTAACTTGCACTTCTGTGATGGCACCATTAATGCTGAAAAGTACATAGAGATTTTGGAGCACAATATGCTGCCTTCAAGAAGACATCTTTTCCAGGGACGTCCATGCATATTTCAACAAGACAATGCAAAACCACATTCTGCACACATTACAAAGTCCTGGCTGCGGAGGAAAAGGGTATGGGTACTTGACTGGCCTGCCTGCAGTCCCGACCTGTCTCCAATAGAGAATGTGTGGCGCATTTTGAAGCGCAAAATGCGACAACGAAGATCCCGTACTGTTGCCCACCTTAAGACTTGTTTGCAGGAAGAATGGGACAAAATTACACCTGAAAACACTTCATCACTTGGTGTCTTCAGTCCCTAAACGTCTTTTAAGTGTTGTGAAAAGGAATGGCAACATTACAAAGTGGTAAATGCTTTACTGTCCCAACTTTTTTTGGAATGTGTTGCAGGTCTGAATGACAGGAAAGGATGTATATTTTCAAATGACATGAAGTTGACCAGACAAAACATGAAATATTTTGTGTTCATATTGTCTGCAATGAAATACAAGTCAAAGTAAATTTAGAAATCACTACTTTCTTTTTTTATTTGCGCTTTCCATACTGTCCCAACTTTTTCTGATTTGGGGTTGTATATAAATTTTGCTGCACATGGGCTAAGACAGATATATATTACCACATCAAATAAAGCACATCACATTTACATCAATCACTGGATTGAGAGGAATCTAACATTTCTTGTATTACTATTTCGTTGTTTTTAAGGAATTGTATAAAAAGGTCCCATATTTTATAGTAATCTTTCAGTTTACCCTTAATACTGTATGTCAGTTTTTCCAAAACAATACAGTGTGATAAATCTTTTAACCAATGACCAATTGATGGACCTTCTATTTTCTTCCAATAAAATGCTATTGACCGTCTTGCGAGAACTAAACAGATGTCTATCATTTTCATTTGATGTCTTGATACTGATATACCAACAGGAACTAGACCTAGCACACATATTTCAGGAGTCACTGGAACTGGTTTTAAAATAATTGAAGATATTAACGTCATCACTTTTTGCCAGAATGTCTGAATAACATCACATTCCCAAACACAGTGAAAAAGCGTTCCCTTATATTTTTGGCATTTAAAGCAAACATCTGGAATATTAGGGTTAAATTTGTTTAACTTTTCAGGTGTAATATAAGTGCGCATTACCCAATTGTATTGGAGCAGTTTAAATCTTGTATTGATTGACAAATTCTGGGCTCTGACACATATTTCACTCCATTCTGAATCTGAAAAATCGTACTGTAAATCGGTACCCCAAGCAACTCTCTTAGATTCAGATGATTCTTTAGAACTATTAACAAATTTACAATAAAGCAACGCAATTTTGTTTGTACTAAGTTCCTCATTAAACATAACTTGTTCTAGTTCTGTTAACATTGGTCTGGACATTGAATAATGTTGCTTGACTCTGATGTAATTGCAAACTTGTAAATATTTGAAGAAGTGTGTCATAGGAATTCCAAATTTATCCCTGAGTTTATTGAAAGACATGAGCGTATCTCCCTCAAACAAGTCACCAATCTTTTGAATACCCTTTAATGCCCATTGTTTAAAGCCAGAATCATTTTTCCCTGGACTGAAGTCCTTGTTTCCCCAAACAGGAGCAAAATAAGAGAGAGACGGGACTTCTCCCAATGTACGCTGTGCTTCATTCCAAACTATTAAAGTATTCTTAACAAATGGATTTTTGGTGTCCTTTTTCAGATTTTTGTACAAGTCCGAGTACAAATATAGAGCCATGTTCATATTTTTAGCAGTCATCGATTCTACTTGTACCCAGGGTAATTGCGGCTGCAAAGAAAACCAGTAGGTGGCATTAGCCAATTGGGCAGACCAATAGTACCACTGCAAATTAGGCAGACGTAGACCCCCTCTGTCATATGGAAGATATAGTAGTGTTAAGCGCAGTCTTGCCCGTCTGTTTTTCCAAATAAATTTAGTAAATTTCTTATTCATATTGGGGAAAAAAACCTGATGGAGGTGGAAGTGGAATAGAACGAAATAGATACAGGAATTTGGGGATGATATTCATCTTAATAATGTTTATACGACCAATCAAGGAAACTGGTAGGGATGACCATCTATCTAAAGATTCACTAACTTTTGTTATGACTGGATTATAATTAGCAGGGATTAATTTATCAATTGTAGGAGTGATCACTACTCCTAAATATTTAAAACCATTTACTGTATTTATAAAAGGGTGCTTTATTATATATATTCTAGATAATATATTCTATACATTTTTTCTACACATTTTTCACTCTGCGTTGTTACCAGTGCCCTACTTTACCGGAATTCACCCTATATTTTTCTGTGAAGTTCATTCATAATGTAAGTCAAGCAGTGCTAATTTTTTTGACGAAAAATATTCGTCATAATTTTCGTCAACGACATTTTGTCACAGACGAAAATGAGATGATAGCGAAATAAAAACTCTTTTCGAATGACAAAAACAATGACAAAAATATATTGACATTTTCGTCAACGAATAAAAATAAGACAATGTTAGGGAGGAACGATTGGGAAGAGATCCAGTCAGAATGAATCTGCTGCATGGAAAGGAGGGTAGATGAGCACATTTCAACTGTGATGCTCTGATCATGTGCTTGCATACACTTGCTGTACATCTCATAAAACGTTACGAGAAGAGCAGAAATATGGATACATTAAGTTTGAAAAGCGTGATGACGCAAAAGAGCACTTCATTCAGTCTGGTTTCCTGAGCGCACACAGCCAAATCTTGCACAAAGAAAAGCACCTCTCAAACAGCGCACGATTACTGAATTCAGTCCTCTTTCGCATCTTAATGGAGAAATACACACAAAAAGATCTCAAATTGTCCGTTTTGACGAGTATTCATGTAAACACACCCTGAAGTCAAGGTTTCTTAGGTTTACATGACCAACTTTTAACACCCACTGACCTTTAGAATAGAACTTCTTAAGGCCAAAATTTAAAGGCTGTTTTAAAGGCAAATATACCTTTAAAATGTATATATGTATATGAGCTTTGTTATGACTGGCTAACCTCAGGATAGTTAATAAGCACTGATTAAACTGACATTTAAGACAACATTTTTAAATTAAAGTCTGTTTTAAAAGACTACTGTACCTTTAAGATGTCTATATGTAAATGAGATCTGTTATGATTGGTTAATCCCAGCATACCAGAATATAAATAAACATTTATTAAATGCATGGCTTAAAATCAAATTAAAAGCTGTTTTTAAAGGCCACTGTACCTTCAGGACGTTTCTATGTAAATGAGCTCTGTTATGATTGACTAATTTCAGCATACCAGTATCTTAAATAAGCACTGATTAAACTTTTTAAGTCTAAAATTAAAATTCAAGTCTGTTTCAAAGGCTACTGTACCTTTAAGACATCTCTATGTAAATGAGCTCTGTAATGATGGGCTAATCTCAGCAAATCACCATAGTAAATAAGCATTAATTAAACTTTTTAAGAATAAAACTTAAATTAAAGGCTGTTTTTAAAAGGATTGAACTTTCTTTGAAGGCTAACGTCCCTTTAAGACCACTATACTGTATGTAAATTAGCTCTGTTACGATTGGTTAAACTCAACATTCCAGCATAATAAATAAGCATTGATATAAGCACTGAAATATGGGCGGTCACATAAAGTCTATTCAAGGTAAGTCGGTTAATTTGACGGCCATCTTGACCATGAGCTAACTATTTTCTAGTCAGGAAGTCCTTGAATGAAGAAAGTCTGCAAAAAACTGCAAGCCAAGCTTATATTTGGTATGTA
Organism: Schizothorax lantsangensis; assembly: GCA_027422415.1. Taxonomy (NCBI): domain Eukaryota; kingdom Metazoa; phylum Chordata; class Actinopteri; order Cypriniformes; family Cyprinidae; genus Schizothorax; species Schizothorax lantsangensis. Next base: position 8,752,632 of record CM049854.1, on the reverse strand, counting down.
CAACAATGTAATATGCTAAAACATTAATTTGACAACAACTACCTATAATTTAAAAGAAAATCAATATATATTTTTTTTGTTCAGACTGCTCCAGCTAATGCTCATTCTAATGCGCATGCTAATGTAAGGCGATTTCTCTATCAAAATGGCTCTTTGGAAGAAGACAATGGAAGTGTGGTGTTACACGAGGGTTGTGAGGAATCAATAACAGGGTTCACAGTCTCACGAGGTGCTTGTAGCCATCAGGTTTCTTTCTCCACAAGATCTGCACACATTATTTTGTTCCTCTCTACACGGCCTGTGAGGCTAGAAAGGGGCTGTCCTATAATGTTCCTCGCGTTCCTCCAGGAGTTGGTCCATAAACTCACAGATGAGCTTTAACCTCTCATTGTGTGTGAGTAAATACACAGCGTTTGCGCGTTCATGGATATGGCGTGTGTCGTGTGTCTCTGCGGGTGTGATCAGACTCCTGGTCCAGACCAGCAGCAGATGTTTGCTGCTGAACAGATTAGCGCAGACAGTCCCAGAGGCTCTTTTGGACCGGTCGACATGCTTGTGTAACGGTGGCGACCGCAGCGGTTTGCACATGCTGTGTCTCTTCCATTATTATCTTGTCATTAATGCCATAATGTTACGCAACAACCACAGATTCCTCCACCAGGCCCAGCGAGAAATTCTACACATCATTAAATAACCGTTTTTGATGGATATTATAAATATTTGTGACAGTAATACAAAAAAATAAAAAATACAAAAAAAACCAGAAAAGAAACGAAAACAATATCAAGTGAATATCTGGCACTGACAAATAAGAGTATCAGTGTTGTTTTAGTATTTCTATGCTATTATAGTTTTTATTAATATTTTGGATTAGCTTTTAATATCATATATTTTAGTTGTCATTTTATTTTTAGTTAAATTTTTTTGTACTTTTTTGTCCTTTTGTTATTTTTATTAGTTTTTTATTTCTATTGTTTATTAGTTTGTATTTAAGATTTTAATTTAAAAAAATAAATATTAAAATAAATATATGTAAAATTTTAAAGAAATGTTACAATTTAATTTAATGTGGTGTAACCATCAAATAAAAACATATTTCCTTACATATTGCATATATGCAAGTGTATACATCTTCATCATTATTTTCAAAAACATTTTTAAATGAATACATATTTAGGCACACATTTTATAACCCAAAATAACATTGCCTTGTCCAAAAAAAAAAAAGTTCTGAAATAATTAATTTACTCCAATAGTGTCCAATATTAGGGGGCAAGCAAGATAAATTAAGTAATATTCAGCAATATTCAGCTGTGTGTATGTATGTATGTATGTATAACAAATGTGATAACTTAAACAAATAAAATCATTAAGTTTTAAGGAAGTCGCACCACATGACATTTTACATCCTAAACTAACTAAACTTGACTAATTATCAAAAACATCTGTTCTGATATAATTTACTTTGAAAGTTTCCGATATTTGGGGGTTAGTGAGATAAAGCGAGAAAAATTAGGCAGATCATGTGATTACAAAATGGCCACCACCATAAGTGGGACCACCCTTACACAGAATGAAACCGCTTTTATTAGGCCACTGATAAGACTCCATCTCATCATGCGAGTTGCATACTCTTGCATATATTTGGGATTTGTCACATGTGGCGTCTTGAACATCACGTGGAATGTGTTCAGTGAATGCACATGTGTTTGCATTACTGCTGTATCACGCACACGCTCCTCCGCGGCTTCATGAATGCGCTTTGTTGTGTTGTTGCTGACGGAGGAGACTGTGTGCTTCCTGTGGCTCAAACTTCCAGACTCAAAGCACATCTCCTGCGTTTGAAGCTGTCAGAGAGCAGATCCACTGCACACATCAGTCTGGAGTAAGAACACTGCCGCTGGGGTTCGGAAGGACACTTCTAGATTTTTTCGCACCGCACAGCTCCCTTGTGGTATGAGATAAATATGTATAAATATGGAAATATACATAGAACTCAATGGTTTAATATTCTATCTATCTTCGCCAAATAGGAATGATAAGAGAGTGCAGCCCGTCAGATCGGCTCTCCCACAGTGAAAGTGGTAAAATCCAGACGGAAACTTTTATTTATCCACCCTTTCATTCCGCTCATCCGTTTTCCACTCGTGGTAAGACCTCCCTCTCTGCTGGAGATAAAGCTATCAGAGGATCGAGCGATCTTTAAACTCTGCAGAGCGGCGAGAAAACCAGGTGGAGAGGAGGCAGGGAGGCCTGCTATCCATGTGTGTGTGTGTGTGTGTGTGTGTGTGTGAGTATGGGAGCTGCGCCGTCTTCTCGGTTGGATCGATGGACTGGGATACCATCTCCCACAGCTTGAGTCTCTCACAGCCTCATTTATCCTACACGAGTGTATGTGGCGCGCCGCGGTGGCCAAACAGCCCTACACGCCCTGAAAGACTATCACACATCTCTGCTGGCTTCAGGGGCAAATGGATAATGTGTGTGGTACTTTTTTGGTTTGCTTTACGAGGCAGAAACTTTGTGGTGCAGATTCCAACAGATATTGGATTTGTTTACACTTTTTACAAACTTTTTATTTTTGCTCTGAAATAAGGTTTAAAATATTAATGTTTTTTGTTAATATTTTGAATTTTGTATGTATGTATGTATATATGTATATGTATATATGTATATATATATATATATATATATATATATATATATATATATATATGTGTGTGTGTATGTATGTATGTATGTATATATATATATAAGAAACCGTCTCATCTTTCATATTCTTTCCATTCTTCCAGTAATTCAAGCAATAAATGCTGTTTTGAGGCTCTTTGGTGCAGATCGGTGTATACAGATACTTTTGGGATGGTTTCTTTTTCTGTGATGTTGCAGCTGCCATTTCTAGATTACAGAAATAAAATAAAATAAAATAAAATAAAAAAAATCTCAGTTTAGATTTTTATCCTCACAATTGCAAATTTATTTCTCACAATTCTGACTTTCCTCTTCAGAACTGCGAATTTATATCTTACAATTGTGAATTATTAACTCACAATTGCCATGTTACATTTTATACCTTGCAATTCTGAGTTTATATCTCATAATTGTCTTTTTTTCCACCACAGAAAAAAATTATAATAAAATGGGTCATTGCGACTTTTTAATCACACTATTCTGACGTTTTACTCGTAATTTTGAGAAACAAACAACATACCTTGCAATTCTGAGAAAAATAGGCAGAATTGTAAGATAAAAAGTCACACTTTATTTTTTGTTTTTAATCCTGTGGTGGAAACAAGCTTCCATCATGATCCCTTAGGTATTTTTAAAATAGTTTAATCTGAGTTCAGATATAATTATTGCATGACTTTAATAGCCACAATGAAAGCGAGTATGGATAATTTACCTCAAATTTTGAAAATAACTTAAAGGGAACAAGAACATTCAAACTGTGAAAGAAGTGTGTTCCATGACAAAGATTGCATCAGATTGTGATTTTTTTATTTTTTTATAATGATTATGTGTGCACTTAAGAGCTCCGCCCACACACTCTTCTGACTGGCTGTGATTTGTGATTGATTTTGTTGTGTCTTGTAGCTCTGTCACGTCTGGTGTGAACAGACTTTTTTGTCAATTGCTTGTTGCTGGAATCTTACTGTGTCACATCTGGGCAAAAATCACTGTAACACACTTATGCTTCTTTGCTTTTATAAACTGTGGCAACAGCAATACAATGCTTGTGTACTTAAAATGTTATTAGGACTCCAACTACAACAAGAATGCAAGTGTAAGTGCTTGGCGAAATGGATTAGTCCTAGAAATTCCATAAGGAACCATAAAACTCCAAGGATGACTGTTTTAACTAGACATTTATGGTTGCTGAGCAACGTAGCAACTTGGTGAATTAATATAAAGTGTGTGTTACACAATGGCTTTGTACGAGTCAGAACTATTCATTTTATAATAGGCCTATACATTTCATAACAACTGCTCCTTTGAAAAGCTCCATTCTGAATACACATTTCTGAGACACTGAAGAATTCTTATTGTTTCTGAAAACCATTTGCGAAGTTCAACCATCAAGAACTACAAAATAAACTTCTCTTGAAAATGTCTGTGGATCTCAATGCTGAATGTTTCGATCACTTCATCCCTGCTTTCACACGTTCTCAGCTTTCACTCACTGGCATCTTTCTGTTTCTGTTAAACACCTCATTACTGACTCAACACTGACATTTCAGCTAATCGGACAGAGTTTCCTGAAAGGTTATACGGCTGCAGCTTATGACTTTTTGAGCCATGAAGTACTTTGTTCACTGTTTGTCAAATGTTTGATTCTTTCATGCATCGATAATAAATCTTATTTTTGATACCTCATGCAAACGTCTAGGTTACGTATGTAACCCTCGTTCCCTGAAGGAGGGAACGGAGACGTCACGTCGGATGACCGACGAAATTGGGATCTCGCCAGAGAGACCAATCCACTTCGAGTGTAACTAAACGAGCCAATGGACATTGGCATGCGATCATTGCATCCAGCTGCCGCTGATCACCGTGTGAGTATAAGAGGCAGCAGGTGCACCGCATTAATTCATGCTTTCGCTGAGGAGCCGAGCCGGTGACCCGGCAGCTCAGCGGTGGTACAGCGACTGTGGCGACGGGACGTGACGTCTCCGTTCCCTCCTTCAGGGAACGAGGGTTACATACGTAACCGAGACGTTCCCTTTCAGTCGGTCACTCCGAGTCACGTCGGATGACCGACGAAATTGGGATCCCTACCAAAGCGCCACAGGAGCTGCCCCTTCCAGTGCCCTGTGTAGGCCTCCTGATCCTTCCTATAAGGCAGACGATAGGACCGGGCTCTACACAGAGAAGGTCAACTACTGTTGTTCCTTGAGCAACCCAAACAGTAGGACTTGGGTAACACTGGGAAGCGTGCCCTTCCGCTTGGAAGAGGCACACTGCGGAGTCACCTCCTCCCAGAGGGGGTTAAGTGACATTACTCATGTGAAGTAACCCCGTAGGGCCCTATGCACATGGAAGTCTCGGAGATGGCTTAGGCTGCATCATTAGAGATGGCAGAACGTGGTCTGCCAGGGACACACGGCTCTAATAAGCATACCGTGGAATACACATATGGGATCCCAGCAGGGTCTTTCATATGGGCACTAGCCTCACACCAGATTTCAAGAATTCATTGGCTGAAAAGGCCTGGCGCCGGACGCTCCGCCACGTCTGGACGCTGGAGTGCTGGAGGACTCGACAGGGTTTACCTGGTTAAGGAACTCTCTGGAGAATTAGGCGTAAGGACGCCGCAAGCCGACTCTGAGCCGGGCCTCTCAGTGCCACTACCTGTTTGAGGTGAGAACACAGGAGGAAACCGGTTCAACACGTAGGCTATAAAACCTAGCGAACGTGTTGGGAGTCGCCCAACCCGCAGCTCTACAGATGTCTGCTAGCGAGGCACCACGAGCCAGCGCCCAGGACGATGCGACACCCCTAGTGGAGTGAGCACGCAGCCTGAGCGGGCAGGGCACACCTTGTGCTTCATAAGCCAAGGTGATGGCATCCACTATCCAGTGGGCCATCCTCTGCTTGGAGACAGCATTCCCCTTCTGCTGCCCTCCGTAACAAACAAAGAGCTGTTCTGAGGTCCTGAAGCTCCGAGTTCTATCCACGTACTGTCGCAATGCACGTACAGGACAGAGCGAAGCTAGGGCTGGGTCTGCCTCCTCCAGGGGCAGCGCTTGCAGGTTCACCACCTGGTCCCTGAAGGGAGTGGTAGGAACCTTGGGCACATAGCCAGGCCGGGGTCTCAGTGTTGCACTGGAGTCAGCCGGCCCAAACTCAAGGCACGATTCGTCGACCGAAAATGCCTGCAGGTCCCCCACCCTCTTGATCGAGGCCAACGCAGTCAGGAGTAGGGTTTTCATAGAGAGAAACTTCAACTCGACTGACTGCAAAGGCTCAAAGGGGGCAATTTGTAGGGCTCTTAGCACCAATGCCAAATCCCAAGAGGGTAAGGAGGGAGGCCTAGGAGGATTTAACCTCCTAGCCCCCCTAAGAAACCTGATGACCAGATCGTGTTTCCCCACCGATCTCCCTTCTACGGGGTCGTGGTGGGCTGAAATAGCAGCAACGTAAACTTTAAGGGTGGAGGGGGACAGCCTACGCTCCAACCCTTGCTGCAGGAAGGACAGCACGGCTCTGATCGAACATCTCCGGGGGTCCTCACGGTGAGAGGAACACCATTCGACGAACAGGTTCCACTTCAGCGCATAGGCCCGTCTTGTGGACGGTGCTCGTGCTGAAGCAATAGTGAGAGCTACCTCCTGGGGCAGGTCACCTAGAACCTCCGCGTCCCATCCAGGGACCACACATGGAGTTTCCACAAGTCTGGACGCGGGTGCCGGAGGGTGCCCCGTCTCTGAGAAAGCAAATCCTTCCTCAGAGGAATCGGCCAGGGAGGGGCTGTCGCGAGGAGCATGAGTTCCGGGAACCAAGTCCTGCTGGGCCAATATGGAGCTACTAACAAGACCTGCTCCTCGTCCTCCCTGATCTTGCACAGTGTCTGTGCTAGTAGGCTCACTGGGGGGAACGCATATTTGCGCAGGCCCTGGGGCCAGCTGTGTGCCAGTGCATCCGTGCCGAGCGTTGCCTCGGTTAGGGAGTAGAACCACTGGCAGTGGGTGGTTTCCGGAGATGCAAACAGGTCTACCTGAGCAACTCCGAACCGACTCCAAATCAGCTGGACCGCCTGAGGATGGAGTCTCCACTCCCCTGGAAGTGCTGCTCGAGACAGCTCGTCGGCTGCCCGGTTGAGCACTCCTGGGATGTGGATGGCACGAAGGGACCTCAGATGCTTCTGACTCCAGAGGAGGAGGTGGCGGGCGAGTTGCGACATGCGACGGGAGCGTAAACCGCCTTGCCGGTTGATATACGCAACGGTCGCAGTGTTGTCCGTACGGACCAGAACGTCCTTGCCCTGAAGGCGCCCTCTGAGGCGGCTCAAGGCCAGGCGTACTGCCAGCAGCTCGAGGCAATTGATATGCCAACGCAGTTGGGGACCCGTCCAGACCCCTAACACTGCGTGCCCGTTGTACGTGGCTCCCCAGCCAGTGGCCGAGGCATCCGTGAATACCACAGCATGCCTGGATACCTGCTCCAGGGGCACTCCTGCCCGAAGGAACGAGGGATCTGACCACGGGCTGAAGGTTTTGCGGCAGGCCGGTGTAATCTGAACCCGGTGAGTACCGCGTTTCCACGCCCACCTCGGGATTCGGCCATGGAGCCAGTGCTGAAGCGGTCTCATATGGAGCAGACCGAGCGGCACTATCGCCGCAGCTGCAGCCATATGCCCCAGGAGCCTCTGAAAGAGTTTCAGTGGGACCGCCGTCCTGCCTGATAAAGTCTTGAGGCAGTTCAGCACCGACTGAGCACGTTCCTGGGTGAGGCGTGCTGTCTGGTTGACCGAATCCAACTCCATGCCGAGAAAAGAGATCCTCTGTGTTGGCACGAGTTTGCTCTTTTCCCAGTTGACCCGAAGGCCCAACTGGCTGAGGTGCCTGAGCACCAGGTCCTTGTGTGCGCGCAACTGCTCGCGAGACTGTGCAAGTATGAGCCAGTCGTCGAGGTAGTTGAGGATGCGCACCCCTCGTTCTCTCAGGGGAACAAGGGCCGCCTCCGCGACTTTGGTGAAGACACGAGGCAACAGGGACAGCCCGAAGGGCAGGACCTTGTACTGATATGCCCGACCCTCGAACGCGAATCGCAGGAATGGCCTGTGTCGCGGGAGGATCGAGACATGAAAGTACGCATCCTTCAGGTCGATCGCTGCAAACCAATCTAGGGGACGGACGCACCCGAAAATGCGTTTCTGCGTCAACATTTTGAACTGCAGCTTGTGAAGTGCACGGTTCAAAACTCGCAGATCCAAGATCGGTCGTAACCCACCGCTTTTCTTGGGCACAATGAAGTAAGGGCTGTAAAACCCCGACCTCATATCGGCTGGAGGGACCGGTTCTATCGCATCCTTCGCCAGCAGGACTGCGATTTCCGCACACAGGACAGGGGCATCGACAGCTTTCACTGAAGTGAAGTGGACACCCCTGAACTTGGGGGGACGCCGGGCGAACTGAATCGCGTAGCCGAGTCTGATGGTCCGCAGGAGCCACTGAGACGGACCGGGGAGCGCTAACCAGGCTCCGAGAGACCGTGCCAGCGGAACCAACGGGGCCACCGACGTACCCGCGGAGGGGCAGCATGGTGGAGCACAGGGACCCGCCCCGGGGCCTGTGACGGCCTGGCCTGTGATGGCAGGGGGCGGGGTCTGGGTGTGTACCTGTGTAACACTCACCTGATTCCTCCTCGTGTGGAAGGAAACACAGGAACCCGGCTTGAGGCTTGTGACAGCCCGGCGTGTGACGACTTGAAGCGGGGACTGGAGTGCTACCGCCCTTACCTGGTTCCACGAATGGGCAGGAGGGGTGCTCTTGGGCAACCACCTGCTGCCTGGCGAGAGAGGAAGAGGGAAGTGAACTCGTGATGCACGGTTCACCACTCTCCTCCTCTTGAGACCCAGAGATTGAGGAAACTGCTCTTTTATTGATGTTTTGGGTACCGCTGGCTGCTGGGCCAGCGGCGGAACAGAAACAAAACGAAACAAAAGATTCTCCACCCGGCCCTCCTCCGGGGGAGGGAGTGGCGCAGTCACCATCTCCCACTGAGCAGTCTCCTCCATCTCCGGGTCGCCCGTCTCAGGGCCTCTTGCACCTGCGCTTACCGCCAGGTTTGGCGGGGGCCTGGACGGGCTGGGCGTCCTGTCTGCGACCGGCTCCACGACGCTGCCTGGTGGAAGGCTGCTGCGGCTGCGCGGGAGCGGGGGCGGCCGCAGAGGGGCGCCCACGGCGACGAGCAGGCTGAGGGACTGCAGCCGGGGTGGAAGCAGCAGGTTTCCTCCGGCGCATGATGTGTTTAATCGCCTCAGTCTGCTTCTGTGCTGCCGAGAACTGCTGGGCAAAGCTCTCGACCGCGTCGCCGAAGAGGCCGGTCTGCGACACGGGAGCATTCAGGAACTGCACCTTCTCCTGCTCCTTCATGTCAGCGAGACACAGCCAGAGATGGCGCTCCTGGACCACTAGTGTGGACATCGCACGACCCAGAGACTGTGCGGTCACCTTCGTCGCTCGAAGCGCGAGGTCCGTCGCAGCACGCAGTTCATGTAGAACCGTTAGGTCGTGACCACCCTCGTGCAGGTCTTTCAGGGCTTTGGCCTGGTGGACCTGCAGTAACGCCATGGCGTGTAGGGCAGAAGCCGCCTCCCCACAGGCTCTATAAGCACTGCCAGTTAGGCCTGACGAATACTTACAGGCCCGTGAGGGGAGACACGGATCACCCCGCAGGGTGGTAGCGGCTGTTGGACACAGTTGCATGGCCACAGACCGCTCCACCGAGGGGATGCCCGTGTACCCCAAAGCAGCCCCACCATCGAGGGTGGTGAGGGCGGAGGAGCCACAAGATTTGTTTCGGGCAGTGAAAGGTGCCTTCCACGATCTTGTAAGCTCCTCATGCACTTCCGGAAAGAATGGCACCGGAGGGGGGCGCTGAGAACCAGCGCGACCCCCACCGAGAAACCACTCGTCCAGCCTCGAAGGATCGGGACGCGGTGGAGGATTCCACACGAGCCCGACATTCTCGGCGGCCCGGGAAAGCATAGCCGTCATCTCTGGGTCTGGCTCGGACAACGCTACCACACCCGAAGGGGGCAACGCAGCCGAGTCGTCATCCCGGAGAGAGAGAGCTCACCCTCCGATGCAGCGATCGACATCTGGTCGTCAGGGGGAGCACCGAAGGAAACGGGTGGTGTACCCCGCTCTGCAGAGGTCCCAGCCCGTTCCAACGGCAACCCCACCGGCTGCGGAGCGCTTGAGGGGTGAGGGACTCCTCTTGGGGAAGCCCTGACCGTAATCCTCAGATCACCTCTGACTCCACCGGATGCAGCGGCGCCCCGGGTGCCGGGACGAACGCCGGATCGCGGCAGAGGCAGAGGGACTCCGCCAAGTTTGACATAGCGGAGTCTATCACGCAACTCCGAGATGGTCATGTCCCCACAAGAAGAACATGAACCATCCACGAAAGCCTCCTCAGCGTGCTGAATGCCCAGACACGTGAGGCAGCGATCGTGACCGTCCTGAGGCGACAGAAACCGACCACACCCAGAAACGCACGGGTGATAAGACATCTTTAAAAAGACGCGATCACCCGTGTTGCTCTTTTAGAGAATTTGCTCTTTCAGTGCTGAAGCACGCAGGGGAGCTGGCCAGCGCACACTCCTAGTGTGTTTGTCAGCACGAACTTGATAGCCGCGAGACCGTGACCACCGCTGCTGTTGCCGTAACGCCCGCACTCTCGTTCTCTCTGCAACACCGAAGTAGAGAGCAGTAGTGATGCACCACCGCTCGGCTCCGAAGCGAAAGGATGAATTAATGCGGTGCACCTGCTGCCTCTTATACTCACACGGTGATCAGCGGCAGCTGGATGCAATGATCGCATGCCAATGTCCATTGGCTCGTTTAGTTACACTCGAAGTGGATTGGTCTCTCTGGCGAGATCCCAATTTCGTCGGTCATCCGACGTGACTCGGAGTGACCGACTGAAAGGGAACACTGTTTACATAATTGATTTCCTGGCTTGATACTCGATGTTCAGTTGATCAGAATGTGTATAAAACACCTGCTTTGGCACAACGGGCCCAGTGCTATCAAATGCTAACAAGTTAACGCAAGCAATTACATTTAGCTACTTGGGCTGCCAATACATTTTTAGAGAAAATCCATTTGATGCTTACAAGGGCAAGCCAAAAAAAAAAAAAAGTAGAAAATAAAAGAAATATTGGGACTTTTTTTTTTTTGTCTAGAAGCTAAAATATCGACTTATTTTCAAGTTGGTAGGTTGATTTTATTAGTGCTGTCAAACGATTAATCGCATCCAAAATAAAAGTTTTTGTTTACATACTATATGTATGTGTACTGTGTATATTTATTATGTATATATAAATGCACATATATGCAGTATATATTTTGAAAATATTTACATGTATATACATTTATATATTTATATTATTATATTTTGTATTATATATAAATATATTTAATATATAAACATAGCATATTTTTCTTATACACATGCATGTGTTTGTATTTATATATACATAATAAATATACACAGTACACACTCATATATTATGTAAACAAAAACTTTTATTTTGGATGTGATTAATCACGATTAATCGTTTGACAGCACTAATTGTTATTAAAAATAATAGATTACAACTTTTTTCTTTTTGTTATATGACTGTGTCATGTAACTTATCAATGATATAAATATATATTTTAAAATATTTGATACTATAGCTTCATTTATTTTAGCTGCTTTTCTAATTTTATATTATTTATAGTATGCGTATAGTATACTATGTATAGTAAAGTATATTATGTATAGTATACCGTATGTGTATGTATAGTTTATATTATTTTTTCTTCTCTCAAATTCAAGCTTCAAAAATCATTTTATTTACCAATAAATATTTACTGAAGATATTTATTTATTTATTTATTTTATAAAATCATGACTGTCTCACCGATTTGGTATCATTTCCACCAGAACAAACAATTTTGCCACTATTAAAAAAACAAATTGTTGTTGTTGTTTTTTAATGTTACTTGTTTACCTTGGATACAACAGTTTAAGTTAAAAGCTTGAGCTGAATTGAGAAATCTGAAGTGTTAAAGAAAAAAGAACATGGAATTTTGTGTCATTCCCAATCAAGCTGTAATTTTGTTAAATTATACAAAATGATTAAAATAATTGTGTGTATTTAGAATGTATGCTAGCTCTGAAATCAGCCAAGACAAAGGAATCAGACGTTTTGTTCAAAAAATGTATTTTTCACTACAAAATGAAACAATGGCAATGGGAAATGGCACTGAGGTGTAAATGCATTTTACAAAACACATTTCAGAGAAAAAAGGCATATTTCTCCTCTCATGCATGTATATACACTGTTTGACAAAATTAGCAGACAAATTACATGAACTAGTGAGAGTGTTTTACACGATTCTCTGACAGACCTCAGGACCAAAAGAGCCCATAGCTGAAAAAACACCCATCTTGTAGTTTCTGCTGCATCCCAGGTGAATTCTAGATGAGTTCCTTCAAAAGTCTTAGGAAAACAACCACGTTTCATGTCAGCTTTAATTAAAATTTTCCCAAACCTGGACTATTTTTGGTGCTTGTCAATGCGCTCTTGCCCTCCAGAGCCCTTCTACGCCGTGGACATTCATACATGCACTGCACATAAACAAGGTAATTACAAGCTCAACTTCCATTACAATTCAGGAGGTCAACTTAAATTTGAATAACGAGTCGATGCGTACCGATTATTGTTGCCAAGTGCCTGAGGGGTTAGAATGGCTAAGCAAGGAAAGCTCGATCTCAGAGCTCAATAGATCCCCGATATCAGCGTGCACATATGGTGTGGTGAAATTAATCAAGCGCTCCGAACTTCCCAATCTATTCGTCAACTTCATTTGTTTCTTTAATGGTGTTTTTGTTCCATTGTTCTGTATGAGTTATTTACCACCATCACAAGGGCTTATGGGATACCGCAGTGAGGTGCTTTCCTTAATGAGCTCTCAACAGCTACTTTCATGTGAGAATTAGATGACTTTCTCGGAATGAAGAGACGCTACATCAAGAGGGGTACAGGAAGTCAAACTCGCCTCTTTAATTGAAAACTCATTTCTAAGACTGCGAGAACCACAAGGGGAAGGATATTGGTTTTGCACAATGTCACAATCAGTCTTTCCTAACTCATTGTAAATGAATTAACAGGAGATTTTAATTAAAAGGTGATATAGAGGCCAATGAATTAAAAAACAGGCAAACTCATAAAAGAAGAACTTTTCTCGGTTAAATCTCAGCAAGGCGAAGTATTCAAGTTTCCCCAAAATGTTGCTGATTTAAGGGTTCGAAAGCTCAACTTTTCGCTTTTATGCAGTGAAGGTCATTAACATACATTGGCAGAAATTGTGAAGAAACTATCATCTTTGAGACACATAAGGCCACGAGTGGACTAGGGAATGGCGTGAGGGTGTGTGCATGCATTTGCATGCGTGTGGGTTTAATTGGGTCGAGTCTGGACGCTATGTGATAACCTCCTGCCGAGCAGAAAGAGCACATGTCAAAAATCCCTTCAACCTCAGAGTGGTCGAACATGTTCAAAACAGACAGCGCCATAGGAGGTCTCACCCCACCTCATCGCAGTCTCTCCTTCAAAGGTACGCCACACTTTCTGAAGCATTCGTGCTGAAGGTCATCCACTGACCGCTCCGTTGTCTGGAAATGTTGTTAACCAGCATAATTAATGCACTGGTAGTTCTTCGTATAAAGATAAGGCCTAAACCAAATTATTCTGTCAATATTGTTTGTCTATTGAGAAGTCTCCTTGGTCCAAGGCTTAACTCTGAGACCAAGGAATTGGTATTTAAAGATTCTGTTTTCTTTGGTGAAACATAAACCAGCTCAACCATCATTTGGAATTTTGGGATTCAAACCTATAACTTTAAAGGGTTAGTTCACACAAAAATGAAAATTACCCCATGACTTACTCACCCTCAATCCTTCCTAGGTATAGAAGACCTTCTTCTTTCAGACAAATCAGAGTTATATTAAAAATGTCCTGGCGCTTCCAAGCTTTATAATGGCAGTGAATGGCTGTTGATTTTTTTAAGTCTAAAAAAGCGCAACCATCTATCATAAAAAGTGCTCCATATGGTTAATAAAGGCCTTCTGAAGTGAATCGATGCGTTTGTGTAAGAAAAATATCCATATTTAAAACTTTACAAAATGTAATCTCTAGCTTACGCTAACTGTCAGGACATAGCGTATGCTATGATAAGAAGTGACGAACGCAGAAGCGCAGAGGAGAGAGCAAAACAAAACACCAGTCATGAATTAGAAGTACAAAAAGAAGAATTTTGCAATTAAAAATGTCAGAGGTTTTCGATATAAGCCAAGAGGAGACTGGTTTTCCTTTACTGTAAATAAAACTTCTCGCGAGACTAGCATATTCTCACCGGAGTTTACGCTACACCTACGTCATCCACTGGAATGCCACTCTCTCACGAACGTGTGTACGACAGTTAGCGGAAGCTAGAGATTGCAGTTTATAAAGTTTTAAATATGGAATTTATTTTACACAAATGCATTGATTAACTTCAGAAGGCCCAGAGTTTTTATTTTTTTTATAATGAGCACTTTTATAATCGATGGATGCACTTTTTTAGGTTTCAAAATCTCAATGCTCATTCACTGTCATTATAAACCTTGGAAGAGCTAGTACATTTTTAATATAACTCCGATCATATTCATCTGAAAGAAGAAAGTCATATACACCTAGGATTTTTGGGTGAACTATCCCTTTAAACCATCTCAACCTACAATTGGAATTTTTGGAATCAAACCTATAACCTTAAGCATGGTTAGTGGGAAGCTCTAGCTAAAACCTTTTCATATTCATAAACCCTACCATGATGATATATTGACAGTATTAGTTACAAAGGGTTCTTTTCAAGTCCTTTATTACTGATCGTGTTCATATGATTTTGGTTTACTTTCTCTCGGACACAAGTCACGCCACATGCAGACAGTGATCAGACAGACAATATTCCCAAAGGAAGAGCATGGATGGATGGTTTGCCGGGACAGACAGCAGAATGTACCAGCAGACAGATGGCTAGATGGATGGATACTCTGTAAAATCAATATTTCATACAACAACAGAGTCACTTTCAGTAAGCTAACTACACATTTTTCAACATCCATTCCATTGCAGCATCAGCATTACTAAATATTCAGTCAGGCAAGAGGTGTAAATAAATGACCTGCAATTCAAAATCTGCTCAGATCAGCTACAAAATTAATACAACATGAGAGAGCATACAGCCTGACAAGTTAGAATACATGATATACAACTGATAAATAAAAGATGCTGGTGTAGGTAAGAATGGCAG
Organism: Schizothorax lantsangensis; assembly: GCA_027422415.1. Lineage (NCBI taxonomy): Eukaryota > Metazoa > Chordata > Actinopteri > Cypriniformes > Cyprinidae > Schizothorax > Schizothorax lantsangensis. The sequence continues at coordinate 8,737,564 of CM049854.1, read as the reverse complement.
CCACAACTGTCAGACTGTCAGAATGGCTGTGAAAGATAAAATTGACTGCCATTTTCCTACCCGGTTGTTTATCGTCATCAAATCGTCAAACATTCCTAGGCCTCAACACAGAGGGAGGGATGGAGGGACAGCTTGGGTGGAAGTAATTACTGTTGCAGTCATTGTTGGGGCCCTTGACAGTTCCCCTCTGGAGGGGCGCTTCATTTTAGTACGGCCCTACCACCTCAATCTATGCAGGCACTGCAGCTGGCTCATTACCTCAGCATCTACTGCATGCTAATGAACCAACCTGAGAATTCCTATTAGCCTCCCTCTCTGTTTCACTTCTTTACAAAGGATGGAAAATGCAAAGAAAGAGAGTACATATAGTTTCCACATAGTCCTTAGTCTGACACACCCATTTAGGTCATGGGCTGTGTCCAAAATCGCCCCCTATACCCTTAAATAGGGCACTATTTGAGGGGACAGCCATTTGCACTGGGGTCCAAAACCATAGTGGACACTATCGAGTGCACTCATTTGATCCAATAATGCACCGCAATTACAAGTGTACAACCGCTGTACACTCAACTGCTAGAGAACACCCATAATGCACTGTGAGGGTTGTGTCGAATGAATTTCCGCATCTCGCCAAAAGATGGAGTGTGTAGCTGAATCATCCATTTTCCAAACTGCTGGTCCAATGTGGGTACAGCATGATATCATGCAGGTATACTTTCTTAACTGACTATTAAATGGTTTTATTAAGGTTTATACATGCTGGTTTCCCTGACAGAGATCAAAATATATTTTTTTGCATTACTACTGGTGCTGCCAGCTTGCTACATTCCAAATGATTATTTAACAGCAAGCACAAACTATTTGAAAGCAGCAGTCCTTCCAGTGCACTCAGTGTCCAAATTCGCTCACTCTTTTTCATTCAATCCTTCAAACTGGAATATATCAGTGGACCAATGCTGCATTCACGTGCTATCGGAATTATCGTAAATACGAACTTCCTAGTCGGAAATTGGACATGAACGGCCTTAGAGAGGCCTTATATGGCCAATTTCCGACTAGGAAACTCGTATTTACGATAATTCCGATAGCATGTGAATGCAGCATAATATAGGGAATAGTGATTGAGGGTATAGGGGGCGATTTCGAATGCAGCCATGGAGTGTCTACTAATGAGTTGATGATATGAATCAGGTGTGTTTGATTAAGGAAACATGCAAAATGAGCAGTGTTGTGATGGAACCTCTGTTTTAGACTTAGTTCACACTGCAGGTCTTAATGCTCAGATCGGATTTTTTTGCTGAAATCTGACTTTTTTGCGCTGTTTTTCACATTGTCATTTAAATGCGACTGCCATCAGTCTCATGTGTGACCCGTATACGGCCCTGAAGTGACCCGCATGCGCAGAAGACGACATGACATCAGACGCAGTGCACTGTGTTTGCGGAAATAAAAATGGATGCTGCTCGTGTTAGCGTGTGTTTAGCAATTTTTAAGTTAATGTGCAATCGGAGCCTAAATAATTAAGTGATATTATTGTCTATATATTGTCTGCCATTGTGATTTTAATCTTCCCGCCTCCTCCAGTGCAGAATTGTGACGTCTGTCGTATTTCAATGACGTAAAAATCACATGAAATGCGACATGGCCATTCAGACTGAAGTCGCATTGCAAAACATCGGATATGTATCCGATTTAGGACCACATATAAAAGTGGCCTGGGCCTGATTTGAAAAAATCGGATTTGTGCGGTTCAGACTGTCATAAGAAAATCAGATATGGGTCACATTTGGTCAAAAAATCGGATTTGGGCCACTTTAATAACCGTAATAATAAGTAATAACCATAGGATGTTACCAGAGTAATTGGAACCTTGAGTGATGGTGCAGATCTTATTAGCATTGCAGTTAATCTTGTGGTTGGTAGATCTGTTCATATGATCTTTCCAGCTGCCTTCACAATCTCCTAGGAGAACCGTGTATCCTTAGCATTTGTATATGGCCAAACCATATTGTAACGCAGCCAAACAGGATTTCTACGGTCCTGTGATTATGGGTTAAGGGTTACAGGTGCTCATGTTCAGGGTTTATGCAAGGTCAAATTGCCTTCCGAGGAATCACAAGGAGGATCATCTCAATATGGTACCAGACGTTCCCCATCGCTGTTTGCAATCTGAAATCCGGGGATTTTAGGGATTATTCAGTTCATATTGGAAATAACCAATCCTTCAGGGTATTTCCTGGCGACAATGGCAAGGGGGACTTCTGCCTTGCTGTGAATGTCATTGTTCATCCACAGGTCACCCATAAAGATGAATCCTTCTCTGGAGAACACATCCATCTGGGAATAATTCAATGTAGTTTGTGACATTACACACATATTAACCAAGGTCATGTGTTTCGCCTTTGACTACGCTTTTTTCTTAGCTAGTCTGCAAGTCTGCTGGTGGGTGTTTATGGGTGAGAAAGAGCAAGTGAGAGAGAGAGAGAGAGAGAGAGAGATAAATATTCCACTCGTTTTCCCACCAGGGGTAGACAGACATCTGTTCTACACTACTTTAGGGGCCTTTTATACTGATGTTTGCCTGTCACATTGAACAGGGCCTAAGGAACAATTACATGGCATGAATTGTAACACACACACATACACAAACACACACACAGTCTCAGCTTCCTATTATTTTATTGTCTAATGCTCTGAATGTACCTCAGAACACTGTGAGGTCCATCATGGACAAATTGAAAAAAATGTGGAACACATTTTTATTTCACCAGATTGACAGATTGACTAACTCAACAAATCTAAATGTTCAAAAATGTCCAAAATGTAGGCAACAGTCCTTCAGGACAGATATGGGAGAAACTTTGCGTATAAAAACATACTTCATAAATCACATCTCAGCTGGAGTTTGCCCACAGGCATGTGAGTGAATCAACAACCTGGAGGATGACTGCACGGTCTGTTGAGACCAAAACTTAACTTCAAATGCAAACTATCTTATTGCTAAAGCTAATGTTAGCCACAAATCAAATAAGATACATCTAAAAGTGAACGTTTTTCTACAAAGAAACATAGAGGTAGGGCATGCAAAGCTCAAAAAGAAAAACAAATATACCTATGATCAGAGAAATCCTGTATTTGTGTCTCATCAGTCTATTCTACAGTTTGTTGAGAGATAGTTCACCCAAAATGAACACGCTGTCATCATTTACTCTCCTTCATTTCATTCCAAACTTGTATGCATTTCTTTGTTCTGGGAAACACAAAAGAAAACTTTTTGAAAAATGTTGCCATTATAATGAAAGTCAAAGAGGTCCGATGTTAATTTGGACAAAATATGTTAAAATATGTTAATGTTAATTGTATGGACAAAAACGGTTAAAATATTCTTCAAAATATCTTCTTTTATAAAGAAAGAACCTCACAGAGGTTTGGAACAATATGAGGGAGAGTAAATAATGACAGATTTATTGTGTCTACTGTCTTCAAAAGATGCCATTAAACTGTAAAAGCCTACAAAAATGATATCTAAAAAAAAAAATAGAATGTGGAACAACAGAGAATGGAAAGGAGAAAGGCATCCAAAAAAAAAGAAGAAGATCTGCAAAACCTAGAGGGGTCGAATAAAAAACTTGAAAATAATCAAATAATTAATACATAAATTATTATTAATAAGTTGCTATTTTTAGCAGTCCATATATGCAGCCTGCGAATTTGTTTATGTGTTTGTTTGTTTGTTTACAGGTTCCAAAATAACAGTAGTGGGTGGAACACAGTGGGGGGTTTGTGGTATCACTGTGCACACTTTCATTAATTAGAAAACACATTTCATAACCAAGTTATTGCTACTTTACCCCCCAAAGGGGAAATTACTCAGTGCCGAATGCAAGAGGGGTTTAGCGTGCCTCCTCATATTGCATAACCAAATACATTACATAAAGTATTTCCGCAATAATCCTTGCAGCATTATCACAGCCCCAGCTGACTACAAGAGGTCTCGCTGGTGTTTTAGACATTGGAAAAAACTTCATAGGACAAAACAAAAAAAAACGCTATTAAAGGCATGGTTGATAACTTCGACAAATCGCAAACACTGCTAGGTATGGATGAAAATTGTAATTAATTTAACAATTCTGGTTCAGACTTCACTTAACGGTTCCATAAACAGAATTTGGAACAATATTTGGTCCAAACTATATACTTAAGAATTATGTCTGACACAACTGATACTACTTTTTTGGTAGTAGTTTTTTTTTTTTGTAGTTTTGGTACTCTTTTTGATCTTTTTTGTAATAAATCGTATTACAACATAACTAAATCTGCATATTTAAATACATTTAAATTTAAATTGTTTATTGAATTTAAGTCCCACAGGCTTTAAGTACACTTAACACAATCACTGATTCAGACTGATTCAAACTAAAAGAACTTCAAAACCATTGTTGGGGGTAGCGCATTACAAGTAATGCGAGTTATGCAATCAGATTACTTTTTCAGGTAACTAGTAAAGTAACCAGTGTTGGGGGTAGCGCATTACAAGTAACACGAGTTACGCAATCAGATTACTTTTTCAGGTTACCAGTAAAGTAACCAGTGTTGGGGGTAGCACATTACAAGTAACACGAGTTAGGCAATCAGATTACTTTTTCAGGTTACCAGTAAAGTAACCAGTGATGGGGTAGCACATTACAAGTAACGAGTTACACAATCAGGTTACTTTTTCAGGTTACCAGTAAAGTAACCAGTGATGGGGTAGCGCATTACAAGTAATGCGAGTTACGCAATCAGGTTACTTTTTCAAGTAACTACTAAAGTAATGCATTACCTTTTAATTTACAAGAAATCATCTTTTAGTTAGTTTTTCCAAATAAGTAATGCCAGTTGAGAGAAATCAGAACAAGTGCAGAGGCATTGTGTGCGCTGTGTAAACATGGTGATTACTATAATTCTAAAATAAATATGAACACGCTTACTCATCTCACTTGCACAAATACAGATTCAGTTTTTATTGCTGAAGAGAAAAATGAGCCCAGCCCAAATGAGAAAAAATAACAAAAGTAACAATGCATTATTCTTCACAAAAGTAATGCAATTAGTTACTTTTTTAGGGAGTAACACAATATTGTAATGCATTACTTTTAAAATTAACTTTCTTCAACACTTTTCAAGACTGATTCTTTTCACCGATTCACTAAAAAGAGTCATTGGTTTTTGAATCAGACTACCCTGGCTGCACTGTTTGGAAACCATAATAACACTGTCAAGAGTAGTGTACATTATCTGTCCAAACTGGTGGAAGAATGTATGTTCAAGAACGTTAATGTTAACTTTTTAACTTTTTTTTTTTTTTTTTTCAATAAAACTTCTCTGAATAAGAGCCAGATCTTGGTTCCAAACCCTACAGAGGGTGTCAGTTTCAAACTTCATTTGATAAGTCAAATCTTCCTGAGCACTTACTGGCACTGAGCAGATCAGTGTGTGTCTAGATGATTCACCGTCTTTATGGATTTCAAAGCTGCTGAGCTACACCAGTCCGGCTTAGAGGCTCAGATAGCGAGCAATCGTAAATCACACACAAGCAAACGATGACACGGCTTTAGTATATCATGTTAATGTCTGTGAATCTGTCTTACAAGTGCAGAACAAATCATGGACGTGATTACCACTTGCGTCTTGCTGGCGCAACACATTTCAGGTGCCTACAGGAATCGCTCAAAGTGATGACACGAGAGAGCGTGGATTAATGGCAGTTACGTTGTGCATTTATAAGAGGTGCATGAATGATGCCTAAACAACATCAAATTTAAGCCAAACTTAAGTAACATCACATAAGAGCAAGAGGGCAGTTGTACTGAATGTCCGCACAGCTGTGATTTGATTTTAAATAGATAGTCTATAGATCCAAAAATAGAAATCTGTCATCATTTATTCACCCTCATGTTGTTCCAAGCCCACAAGACTTTGGTTAATCTTTCAAACAAAAAAGATATTTTAATGAAACATGGGAGGTTTGTGTCAGTCCATTGAAAGTCAATGCAATAAAAAAGTTGAAAATCCAAAAACAGAGGAACAGAAAATCTGAATTTGGGTTTCAAAGACTTAGGGTTTTGGAATATGACTGAGTTCAAAATTTTGAACTATCCCTTTACGCATGAGGCCGAAAACAGCACAATTGTGAGTTTGATACTGCTTTAATACTTATATATATATATATATATATATTTTTAAAGTGAATAGTGATTAATTAACATTTCAGGTTCAAATATAAATGTTGTCAAGAAAAAGAAACCTATAAATAAATGTAAAAATCTATTTTAAACCAAATGTGCCACGTTCTTAGAAATAATTTTCTTAGAAATCCATGTTCTTTTGAAAACATTTTGTACCATTTTAAATATTTATAAATAATTATATTTAATTACTCAATGTCATTTGGTGTAACCAAGAAAAACAACAACATCCTGTTTTCCTATACACATTTTTAATTATTCCCAAAAGGTTTGTAAATATATTTTCAAATAAAAAGCTTTTATTTCATTATTTTTTTTATATTATGAATTATTTACTAAATATTATTAAAGGGATAGTTCACCCAAAAATGAAAATTCTGTCATCATTTACTCACCCTCAAGTAGTTCCAAACCTGTATGAATTTCTTTGTTCTGCTGAACACAAAGGAATATATTTTGAAGAAAGTTTGTAACCAGGCTGTTTTGGGGCACCATTGACTTCCATAGTAGGAGAAAAAAAATACTATGGAAGTCAATGGTGCCCCAGAACTGCTCTGTTTCCCACATTCTTCAGAATATCTTCCTTTGTGTTCAGCAGAACAAAGACATTCATACAGGTTTGGAACTACTTGAGGGTGAGTAAATGATGACAGAATTTTCATTTTTGGGTGAACTATCCCTTTAAGTTAATCATCAACATTGCCATACCATAAAAATGCCAAACTATCTGAAGTCTTATATATTTTAAAATACTTATTGACCTTAATACACAGTCACAATGGTCTTCAGGGGTCATTTCTGATATAATTTCCTTTTTTATATTTATATATTGTTTTACTAGTTGCACCACATGACTTTATTAGTTGGACCACATGCCTTTTCAAATGATTAATATTTTTCAAATATTGTTTTTTAAATATTAACAATGTTTTTAGATTATAAAATTATGACAAAGATAATAATAAAAAATAATTATGATTTACTTTAAAATTATGACAAGCTACATTTCTTTTGAAGGATTTCATTTTGTTTTTCTTCATTATTATATAAGGACAGTTGTGTCACCCTGACATATTTACTGCATGTCCCCCAAAAACATTAAAATTAATTTTAATTCAGATATTATCAACACGTAGGGATGAATATGCATACTCAAGACAATGTTTGATTTTTTTTTTCCATTGAGCCAGAGACACAATTTGGCCATTCAAATTAGCACATGACTTTTTGTATAATATTAGACATTGTGTGTAAATATGTTTATGCATACTGACTGCTTGCATAGGATTAAAAACTCATGAAATATGCCAAAACAAAATGCCAAACACATGTCAAATGTTAGTGGCGTGAGATGCATCAGAAAAACACCAGATGTCAGTCACCGGTCTGAAACATGGGGAATCTCTCCTCAATGGATGGATGGATAGAAGGATTGATGGATGGGGGCAGAGGTTTAGTAGGACTGAGAAGTTTCAGCACAGCACTGCATGACAGAACCGAACATGAAGGAAGAGTGATGGAAGCTGTTGAAGGTGTTATTGAAGGGCCGTGTTCAGGAGCTCGCCGGAGCCTCCTGACTTCCTGGATCACCTCACTGAGATGTGAAGGGAACCGCTGCGAGGAAACACACCTGCCAACATCAACACCCTCACTGACAATCCATCCATACACACCTGCATCAAGCCTGATTCTCCAAAGACTGCACTGAAAACTAAAGGTTCTTTATAGTGGAAAAAGGTTTTTCTGATTGATAAAATATTATTATTTTTCTATTAATCATATCAGTCATTAATTCAGTCATTGCCTACACACGTTGCAATGGTGATACAATTAGATTTTTCTGCATATAGTAATATAAAAAGACAATCAAATTGGTAGAATTTAGTATTTTTATGTACTATTAAAAATTTTCATTAATATTTTGAATTATTGTTTATTTTTATAATTTTATTTTTTATTTTAATTTTAGTGTTTTATTATAGATTTTGTTTTTTTGTATGGTTTTATTTTTATTTATTTTTTTCAAGTTAGTACTTTTTGTGCTTCAGATTGAATTTATTTCAGATAATTGCCAAGGCAGCATTATTTGTTTTCGTTTAAATTTTTCATCTAATATTTTTATTTTATGTCAGCTTTAAATGGATGAACAAAAATGTTTTAGTTCATTTTATTTAACAATAATAACTCTGACTTAAATATATCCTTTTATATGATGAACATTTTGTATTTCAGAGTTAAAATTAATTTTATTCATTCATTGTTGTGAGGGTTAGGTTGATACAACTGTCCTGATATCACAATTTAAGTTAATACCTTAACTTGGTAGCTTGGCATAATCATGTAATATTTTGTCTTAGAAAAAGGCAGCGAAGCAGTCATGTGGTGCAACCAATGCACGGGGGGGGGGACATCAAACAAACAAACAAACAAATAAATAAGCAAGCCTTTTTCTGACTAGTCAAGATTAGTTCAGGTTGTAAATGTCATGTGGTGCAACTCCATAGAAAAACACAGATATTGATGAATTAGTAAGCCATGATATTTATAAAAAAAAACTTTATACTTTGAAAAACATACTTTAAAACTTTTTGAAAATAATATGTTGTACACTCACTTTGTACAGAAAATATGTGTTATTACTTTTTCCTTGACAGTTGCACCATATGACATTTTAGAGACTTTTAAAAAGATTTTCAAAACCATAAGAAACCAACATACGTACATTTCTAAAAACTTTTTTTGTTTTGAACAAGATTTGTAAACTATTATTTTCTTTTTATCTTGGACAATTTTTAATGTCTTTTTACATGAAATCACTGACGTCTCTTAAGATGCAGCTGCCAACACAGAATCAGTCGCAGTTACACAGAACAGTGCAGCACACACACAGAGCTTGGCTGATGATGCAAGCAGCTTTATTATCCTCTACATCAGTGTGTGTGTGTGTGTGAGGGGGTGGATGATGTGACAGAAATGCAAAAAAAGCGTAATGACAACCAAAACGTAATATGAAAGGCAGAATGTAAGTACCAGGAATGAGTGAGCAGAATTACACAGAAGACTAATGGAGACCCCACGCTCCAGTGCAGCACTCACTTACAGAGCAAAGCCACAGATTAGATCTGATGCCGTAATCTGCCTGGAAATATCCAGTGATCGCTTCCATACTGGGTTTCCACATGGACCCTGATGCTTTCTCAAACAGCGCTCATCTCAGAGAGGAACGTGTGTTATAGCAGCAGTTTGTACTCTCACTAGGGGTGTCTGTTTCTGTCTCTGTGCAGCAGGTCTGAGCTCCATCATACTGGACATTCATGGAATCACACTTTATACTTAGTTGTTTGTTATACTTGCTAAAGAACAGAAATGTTGATATGAAACACTAACTTAAATTAAATTAATTATTGTTATAAATACTTGTGGGGAAAACAGTTTACAGATTTTTGTTTGCAGAACATAATGGGAAATATATAAAATAAAATACCATATCAGCTCAAAATAAATAAATAAACAAAAAAAAAATCGCATGTCTCTTATTTTAACTGATAATTTGTTATGGTCAATTTCTTGTGCCATTTTATGATTTTTATTGTTTATGTTACTATCACATTATTTATTTATTTATTTATCATTTAGATATTATATTAGATATTATTTAGATATTATTACTTACTTTTCAAAATTTTGGGGTAAATGTTTTTGTTTTTATTAGCCTCATGCTCGAGCATAAGAGATGATCATCAAATACAGTACAGTAAAACATACAGTAAAAACTGTAAAATTGTGTTTTTTTTCAATTTCAAATAACTGTTTTCTATTTAAATATATTGTAAAATTTCATTTATTCCTGTGATCAAAGCTGAATTTTCAGCATCATACTCCAGTCTTCAGTGTCACAGAAATCATTCTCATATGCTGTTTTACTGCACAATGAACATTTCTGATTATTGATATTTTTGTGGAAACTGTGATTTCATTTTTTCAAGTTATGCTTTGACAAAAAGACATTTCAAAAGAACATTATTTACTTAAAATAGATTTTTTTCTAACATTATAAATGTCTATACTGTCCATTTTGTCAATTTAATGCTCTGTGTAACATTGTGTTTGGACTAATTTTCTGAAAGCAACAATATATATTTTCCATATTCTACTTATTTATCATGAAATAATAAATGAAAATCACATCTACATCTTGAGGCTGTTCATATTATCACATTATGATCATATTTCCTAAATTACAAACCACTTCTAATTTGTCAGCAAATTGATGAATCAACAGTGGATGAATTGTCTACAAGCATTATTAAGAAAGTATTGTTTATTAACCACAATTAGCTGTTAATTGCCATTATTTTTTTTTTATTATTTTTTTTTTTTAGTTTATTTATTTACAGGGGCAATGCACATTAATAAACATAACTGTAAACGTGCCAGAATTAGCCCAAAAGGCTATTTTTCATCTGTAGACCCTTGACAGAATGTTAAAAGGTCACCCTAAAAACAAAGACAGAGCATCACACATATACACATCATATAGAGAGAGAAGATGAAAACAAACAAAAAAATAAATAAATTACAGAAAACAAAAAAATAAAATAAAAAAACAATCAGAAAAATCGCTACTAAAATACAAAATATAAGTGAATTATCTAAAACAAAGTAAACATGAGAGAAAGAGAAAGAGAGAGAGAGAAAGATGGCAACAGGAGAGAGCAACATAGCCAAGAGCAATTAGTACAAGGAAGTCTATTGTCAAGAATACAATACTAATGTTGACAGTGCTGAGTTGTCAGTAACCATTTTTTAAGATGAGACTGAAAAGAGACAAAAGTATGTAATCGTCTAATTGTTGATGGGATGGAGTTCCATTCCCTTGCAGCTTTGACTGAAAATACAGACTGACTGAACTTACTTCTTTTGAAAGGAATAATACAGTCCCCTCTTTCCCCACCTCTTGTAGATCTGTGAGCAGTTGTTCTAATATTCACAAACTGTTTTAGTGGTGAAGACAAGCTATGCATAGTCTTAAACAGCAGACAAATGTGTACATATTTGATCAAGTTATCCCAGCTTAGCAAATTGTATTTCTTTAATATTGAGCAATGATGAAACTGAACTGATTTCTTATCAAGAGTTTTTAGTGATTGTTTATACAAAGACTCTAGTGGTTTCAGAGTAGTAATACTGGCTTGCGACCAAGTAGTTAAACAGTAAGTAATATGAGAAATAATCATGGAATGCATATACATCAGAGCGGCGTCAGACGACATATAATCACGAATAAATCTAAAATTTGATAAACTAAATCTGACCCGGTTACAGACCTTTTTAACCTGCGCCTTAAATGAAAGTTTGGAATCAATCAGAACACCAAGGTACTTATATTCAGATACAACTTGTAATCTTTCCCCTGATACAAATACATCTGGCACTACACTTAAATTCTTAGTGTTGGTGATAAACATACACGCTGTTTTAGAGATGTTTAACTGTAAGCAGCATTGTTCTAGCCAAGCTGCAACATGAACCAAGGATTCTGTAAGTTCATTTGCAACTTGTGACACACTACTTCCGTGTATATAAATGACAGTGTCATCTGCATACATTTGAATGTTAGTGTTAGGACAGACGGATGGAAGATCATTGATGTACAACGTAAAAAGTAAAGGACCCAGAATAGATCCTTGTGGAACACCAGTGGATATACTTAGGGGAGCTGAATTATAATTCTGTATACTAACATACTGTGTGCGACCTGACAAGTATGATTCGATCCATCTTAAAGTATGTGGAGAGAAATTAAAACTTAATAATTTAGACAAAAGAATTCTATGGTTTAGAGTGTCAAAGGCCTTCCTGAGGTCAAGAAACACAGCCCCGACAACCCCTCCTTTATCTAATAGAGACTTGACTTTTTCAGTGAAGTAGCAATTTGCCATCTCAGTTGAGTAGTTTGCTCTGAAGCCAAATTGCATTGGATGTAAAGCAAAATAACTATTATTTAAATAATTAGTGATTTGTGCAGCCATCAATTTCTCTGCAACCTTTGAGACTATAGGTAAAATACTAATAGGTCTGTAATTACTAGCAGAGTGAGGGTCACCACTTTTGAATATAGGCACAATAACAGATGACTTCCAAGCACATGGGAACATCCCCTGAGAAACTGAAAGATTGATAATTTTAGTGATAGGGTTAACTAACGACTCACTAAGCTCTTTAAACATTATCACATCCATACCAAAAATATCCTTTGCTCTGGATGGTTTAAGAGATGTAATTGTTCTTGTGACGTCTAATTCAGAGACTGCCCTTAGAGTAAGGGCTTGTTCCACTGTATTAACTGTATAAACTTCTGAATACTTAGGGGAAAAACATTGTGAAATTGTGACTACCGAGTCAACAAAGTAATAGTTAAGTGCTTCGGCTACATCAGCTGGATTGTTAGTCAGCTTCCCGTTAACCATCAATTCAAGTGATGACCTATCTTTTTTTTTATCACCTTTTAAGTAGTTCAATTTATTCCAGATTGTTTTAGAATTACCTCTAGCCTCATTAATTATTCTCAGGAAAAAATCAGCCTTTGCTTTTCTCAAGGTCTTTACCACCTTGTTCCGTAACATAGCGAAATGTTGTCTATCATGACTAAACTTTGATCTGTTTGCAGTTTTTAAAGCAAGATCCCGTTTTTTCATTAATTCTAAGATATCTGAATTCATCCAAGGGACAGTATGTTTTTTTATTTTTAGGATTAAGTTTACAACTGAAATCTTTAATGGTACTCTCTAATTTTTTGGAGAATGTTTGACTGTCTTCGTCCTGATCTTTTCCGATTAATAAATCATCCCATTCAATCTGATGGACTGCTTTTCTGAAGTCATCTAGTTTACGTTTTGGAATGCCATAAGAGTCATATTTCCTTATGAATGAATTTAATCTCTTGCTAGATAATTTTCTGGCCACTAAAATCAAATTATGATCAGAAAGGCCTGTTAACATATTAAAAGTGTTTAAAATTCTCTCTGCTCGATTACTAAAATTAAATCAATTTGAGACCTTGTTGAATTAGTTATTCTTGTAGGCCCATTAATCATTTGCTTCAGATCGAAGTGATCAGTTATCTGTTTGAGATTCTTTCTGACGGTTTTATCGTCCCAATTAATATTAAAGTCTCCCATTATAATAACTTCTTTGTTGAAATCACACTGCTTTAGTAATTGTTTCAAATTTTCATAAAAACTAATATTAGAAGATGGTGGACGATAGATTACAATTAATACAAAAGACATCTGTGGTGATAATACAAGGTTCAGACCAATACATTCCAAATCTATACAATTCGCCCAGGCGATTTCATTACACTGGATGCCAGTTTTCACATAAATCATAACTCCACCTCCCTTAGAACCAACTCTATCTCTCCTATACAATTTAAAACCAGGTACTTCTAATGCTGCAGACGGAGAATTTTCATGAAGCCATGTCTCAGATAAACAAAGAAAATCTAAATTAGAGTCTAGTAAAAGATGATGAATTTGATCACTTTTTGATATAATACTTCGTATATTCAAATGCCCACCTAAGAGACCCTTTGGCTTGACTTTAGGATCCCAAATTGTTCTTGATTGATTTACTGTTTGAAAGAATCCCCATTTCTTATTTTTTAAAATACCTGATTTACAACTTTACTTTTTACATTTTGCATAGACTTTGCAAACACTTGTGAAGTACCTAAGCCAGAGTTCACAGAAATTGAACTATTTGGTGACCCCATCGGAGCAAAATTCCCTTCATTCCCAAAGGTCTTGTAATGCACGATCTCGTCTGAAAGTCCGTGTCACTCCCGCTCGCCGCAAGGGAACCCAGGCCTGCCTCAGACGCCAACAATCCCACATGGACACGCCGCGGACACCAACTGCGGCCGTGGAAACACCCGGCAACTCGGCCTCCTCTGCCGCGACGCTCCCCGCACCAACACCAGCATCCAGCGAGACAGAGCGAGGGAGGTTAGTGTGTTGAGCATAGCCAGACAGTGACATACCGCCACCAAAAGTGCGTACCTGAAGGATAGCTGGATCCGACATGGAATCCACTGGGCCGGTGTGACGCCGGTCCATGATGCTAGTGCCCAGCCGCTGGGCCTCCACCACCTCCCCGCTCGTCACGGCACTCCACGCGGGCAAGACGCCGCCACCAAAACCCGGCGAACCAAAGCAAGGGAGGTTAGTTTGTTGTACATAACCAGACAGCAACGTCCCGCGACCCAGAGTGCGTACCTGAGAGACAGCTGAGTCCGACGTAAAATCCAATACATTCACTGTTTGGCGTGGTGTGGACCGGGACAGGGATGAATATCTCCCGATAATAGTAAACAAATCATGATGATTAGGCCTAAAGCTTTACTTTGATGACGTCGAGTTGATGACTTTGAATGTATCTTCACTCGCTTGTACAGAGATGGATAAATAAAGGTTACCGCTAAAGTGTGCTTCCCATGTCCGAAATTTCCCAAGGCATTGTATGTTTGTTTAACTAACCAGTCAGCATTATTAACAAATGTTTCTCTCATATCTGTTAAATAATGAATGGTTATTAAAATGATCCGCAAAAAAACTCAAATTAATAGGACTTAAAAAGTTAAAAAGCAGACTGTAAACTAAGAGAGCTGTGACAACGCCTAATGCACCTGCCGCCATCTTGCCAGACCAAGAATTGCCATTATCAGCCCAGAAAAATATTATAAATGTAACGCTTCACGTCTGTGTTAACGACCTGTCAGCACCTTCACTCATTCACACAACAGAAGAGAACGACAGGCGGGATTACCCTCAGTATCACACACACACACACACACACACACACACACACACACACACACACACACACACACAAGACGAGTCTCTTACCTGTTTGTGATGAAGGACGTGAAACAATCATTCATATGGATTCAATCCAGGCAAGCAGAGAAAGAAAAGGAAACAAAATATAATTATATAATGTCAGTACAAAACACAATGTAGTCACATATAATATAATATAATATAATATAATATTTTTCAGGAATTTCCTCTCAATTAGAGTCTCATACATGACACTTTCACACACATCATATCATTCACACATTTACTGTCAAATAACTAAAGATTGTATCTCCATTAAGTTTTCAGTGACTACTTGGCTGATTGTGTTTGTCTTTCAAGAGCGACACAGCCTTGACAGTCTTGGCGTGGAAATAAAACACTTTTCAAAAATAAAACTTAACTGACATTTTCAACAGCACTCATAATACAAACACTAATAATCAGCTCTTCATTATGTGAGGTTTGAATTATATGCAAGAGTGTAAAAGATGTGTTTAGCTGCTGCTATATTGACTTTTATTAACCCGTGACAGGCAGAAACACTTTTAATGAAGCTCAAAAACATTAGTTTGTACTTCATTCATCATCTGTCTTTTCTTCTCTCCCATTTTATTTCTCCAGATTCTCCTTCTAAAACCAGGTTTATCAATAGAAAAATAAGTTTAATCAATCAAATCTACAAACCAATCAACCAAAATAATAGTTATACATAAAAAAAAAATAAACTCATTCATTTAACTATCCAAACAGTCATTTAACCAGCCAATCAACCCACGAACTATATGAAGAAATATCCTTTTATTACCTTATTTATATATAAAATGGGACATTTTTAACAGTTGTAAAGTTACTTGCACTCTCTTTGTGGAAGGATTGAATTATGATCAAATCTCAAAAAGAACAAAATATCACCAACAAGCAAAAGCCACATTTATTTGTACAAATATCAATGAGAAGACCATCAGAGGACATCATCATTATACATATACTGTAAGATACAGTGGTGGACAAAATTATTAGAACACTAGTAATAGTCCATAAAGTGTGAGGAAATTGTTTATTGCATGTTGCAAAGGATATTATGGTAATAGGGAGGAGAATATGACAGAGAAGTGCCAGTGTGATGTAAATAAGAAGCAGCTTACGCTGATATTGTGTGCTCTTAAAGGGTCAGAAATCTTTAAGTGCATCCCATTTGTGTCAATAATGTTCTTAAAGTGACAGTTCACCCAAAAATGAAATGTCATCATTTTCTCAGCCTCACGCTTTGTAATTTTGTATGTTGTTTTGTTTTGAGAGTCCTTTTGTGTGTTATGCTTTGTTTTGTGTTGTGTGTTATTTTGTGTGTTGTGCTTTGTGTATTTGTATTGTTTTGTTTTGTTTTATTTATTTTGTTTGTTTTATGTTGTGTTGTTTTGCATGTTGTTTTGTGTTGTTATTTTGTGCATTGTTTTGTGTTTTGTTTTGTTGCATGTGTCTGTATGTTGTTTTATTCTGTTTGTTGCATGTTTGTGTTATTTTGTGCATCGTTTTGTCTGTTGTGTTGCATGTTTGTTGTGTTTTGTATGTTGTGCTATGTTTTGTTGTGTTGCATGTTTTGTGTGTTGTTTTGTTTGTTGAGTGTTTTTTGTGTCATGTTGGGTTATTTTGTGTGTTGTTTTGTTTATTGTGTTGCCTGTTTTGTGTGTTGCATGTTTATTGTGTTGTCTGTGGTTTTGCACATTGGATTGCATGTAATTTTTTCATTTTTTGTTTTGTGTGTTTACTGTATTATTTGTGTTTGGTTTTATGTGTTACTTTTTGTTGTGTCATTTGTGTGTTATTTTGTATTTTGTGTGTTATTTGTGTGTTTTGCTTTGTTTCATTTTGTTTTATTTTATACAATGAAAACCAAGTCTGTCTGTCTTGTTGCTTTGGACCCTATTGACTTATATTGACAAAAAACAGCTGAAACATTCTTCAAAATATCTTCTTTTGGGTTCCACAGAAAAAAAACTGTCATGAAGAGGCTGAGTAACAGATGAAGAACATTCATTCAACCAGTCATTTACTGTAATCCAACCAACCCATCAACCAGTCAGTTTTTTCAGTCATGTTTGGCCTGCTCATAACATGTGTCACTCCGATTACAGCTACAAACAGTCACCTGACACAAAGAATATTTTTGGACCAATGGATTACATAAAGATAATAACATTCATAATCACCATCATCATCATTATGGTCACAAAGCACATTACTGTCATAAAGGGCCCTATACGCACTCCATATCTGTCCTCTACAGATGAAATGGAGGCTTGAGAAGCTCTGTGTGCGGCCTCACAGAGAGTGTGATTACTGTAAATGGGACACGCTGACATCAGGTTGAGAGAGGCAGAAGAGCAGCACTCAAACAGTTTGAGCTCCTCAGCGCCGTCCACTCCAGCAGAAAGGCTTTAAACCACAGCCGAAACACAGAGACGCATCAAAGATGGACGTGACGCCTTTAATTGGAGCTCCGCGGTACTGTTTGGATGGAAAAACAGAGGCGACAAAATTTGCCATTTCACTTGAAATGAGATTCAGCCATGCCTTCTTTTGTTTGTCCCACTCTGTGAGTTTAGGAAATTGGAGAAATTAATGAAATTAAGGCATGAATGAAAAGACAAAAAAATATTAATTTCCTCCTTTTTTTCTTAATGTAAGTTAACAATTCCCTTTTATGCAAATTAAGGAACAATATATAATTATTCAAATATAATTGGGGTTTCTTGAATACATAATTGCAATCAAAACACCTGCAAATGTATTGTGAAAGGGCGAAATGTGTGCCAGCAAACCACTGACTTGTACTAATGCAGATACACACACACACACACACACACACACACACACACACACACAAACACACACACAAATAACTCTCGCTTTATCAAGCTAGAATTTTATCATTAGCAACAGACAAAGCCAGCATTGTGTAGCGAGGAGATGAGGACCCTTTTCCATTTCCTAAATGTGTTATTCATAATGATTAGTTTCGGACCATTCTTAATATAATCAACTGTTTATGCAAAGCCTTCGATGATGCATCCTGCATTAAGTGAGTAACAAATGGTTCTATAAATGTTATGATGTCATCGTTCATGTGCATGTATTCAAACTCTACAAACATACTGTACTGTAGAACTTTACTGTAACATACTGTACTGTAGAACTTTACTGTAACATACTGTACTGTAGAACTTTACTGAAACATACTGTACTGTAGAACTTTACTGTAACATACTGTACTGTAGAACTTTACTGAAACATACTGTACTGTAGAACTTTACTGTAACATACTGTACTGTAGGACTTTACTGCAACATACTGTACTGTAGGACTTTACTGCAACATACTGTACTGTAGGACTTTACTGAAACATACTGTACTGTAGAACTTTACTGAAACATACGTTTGAAGAACTTCTACTTTTAATGGACAATTGGTTTAGTATTTTTTTAATGGGGATCATTGAAGAGCAGGGTTATTATAGTTGAAATAAAAAATAAAAAAATAAAAAAATAAACAATAAATAAATAAATAAATAAATAAATAAAAGGTAGATGCGCCAAGGCAACATTTCTCATTTTTGTTTAGTTTAACTCGAAATGCTATATAAAAAGAAAATAGACTAAAATGAACACATACAAATGATTAAAATTTATATAAGCATATATAAAAAAGTAGAAATTACAAAAACACACAACAGCATTACTACAACTAAAATTAAAGTGGAAAGAGAAAATGTAAAAATAAACTCTACTTCTATAATAGCACACCATTAATAGTAAAATAACACTTAGGATCTCTCTATACACGATTTCAAAAGTATTATTCATTTATTTATTTGTTCATTATTTTGTTTTGATGTCCTTTAAATACAAAATTTTACATTTCTAAACTGAATCTTTGAGTGCTATCAACAAACAAAAAATGCAAAACAGTATATAATTATACTATTGGTCATGATAAAATTTCTAGATCATATCAAACAATAAATTTCAACCAAAATTTCTATATAACATATATACATATAAGTGCCGTCAATCGATAAAAAAATAAAATAATTTATCACACATTTTTCCTGAAATTAATCGCGATTAATCCCTCCTAACATTAAACATTTTAAATATACACTTACATTGCAATAATTTCACATGTAATCTTCAAATTAATGTAGAAACAACAAAGACAGTAGATTTTTAAATATTTGTTTAGTGGCATCTTTTTTTATGACTGAAGGCGAGGATCAACGATACCAATACTACTGATGTCTCTAGGAAATAGATTTTTTCCGCTAATATTTAACCATTGACTATAGCCATAGCCAATTTTAACATTTATTGACTTAGAAAATAACTTATAGTTTAAGTGAACAATCTTCAAATAAACCTATTTTAATAAATGTCATATTTACCTGTGACCTTCAAGTAGGAAATATACAGAAATTGAATAAAGTTATCAAACACTATGTTCTAAATTAAATATAGATGAATCCTTAAAGCTCATTTTTCTTTTGTTCTTTCATTAACAGAAATCACAGCAGCTGGTTATTAGGTTATTTAGCTGCTATTACTTTAAGAGATGCCGCTGCTGAACGTGACGCGGATCTGACATATATATATATATACATATATATACACACACACACACACACGTATATGTATGTTTCATTTTTGTTATTTGTTATTTATACATAAGCTTTTTGAGTCCTGAATCTTCTGCTAGTTACTGTTAATCATTAGATACTGTCATATTTTCCACTAGAACTTGTTCTACCAGTTCTAGTTAGTTAATAATGCATAAAAAAGTTAATAAACACTGTAAACACTTGCAAAGGTTTTAGATAATGGTCCTGTTAAAACAAGACGATGGGGTTGAAATCAGGAAAGATACGAATCAAAAGGATTTGTCCTGAAAGCAATTTTCCCAATCCTTTCTACAATCCCTGCAAAGCTGCTGCAATTAATTACAGCTCTGCAACCAAGATCCTCACATGAACCACACTTTTACAAAGAAATTTACTACATAAAATTTACATTATCATGCAATGATCATTTATTTCACCCATTTTACATTGCAAATCATTTAGCATTATCATTAATAGTTTTAAAATGGTCATTATTACAATGATTCACTCGATGTACAGTAAAAATAAAGAAAAAAGTGGGCTACGAAATGTTACTATTTAAACATCCTTTTCCTGATAAAGTTATTGTGTGGCTTCTGAAGACTTGATATATAATATTCAAAAATTCTATTCCAGGTGTTTCACGGAAAAAAAGTTAGTTATATAGGTTTGAAACATCATGACAGTGAGTAAAGGAATTTATTTTTAGGTGAATAATTCGTTGAAGTCTTTCTAAACAGTGTCTGGGAATGGCTGAATTTGTGTGTAACCCGGGAGTCAAAGGTTTTCAGAGCATCTGCGCTGTTAAACGAGGTCTGATCTCCACAGCAGTGACTGACGGAGACTGATCACAGAGAAGCTCTGGCGGTGAAGCAGGTTATTTGGCTCCCGGTGAACGGCGCGGCCCCTGACTTTCACATGATGGATGAGCGCTGGATGAGAATGGGCAGATGTGTTGTAATTGCTCTCTGCGGCAGGACAGCCGTCCTTATTATGACAGAGTCAAACCGTCTGCTTTCATGACTTTAACCCTCACATCTGTACAGACGTCTCAAGGAGAAACTTTACCTGGAGCTTTGTTGATAATATAATATAATATAATAAATATAATATAATATAATATATTTTGATTATGAAATGTTATGAATTATGAAATGTTATATTGATATAGATTTTTCTTAATTTATTATGCAAGCACTCACAGGTTTATGGATAATTACGCATGCTCTGAAAATTACTAAATACATTTACGGCACATTTTATACCCTCTTCATAATAAAAATTCCTGGCATAATGAAAATGAAGAGACCAAAACTGGCAAATAACTCTCAACAATGTGTTAATGTAGTCAATTAGCACTTGGATGGAGACGCAGTTTTCACTGTTTTGGCTCTGCAGTGCAAAATATTGGATTAAAGAAATGAACCGATGGCAAAAAAAAAAGGTAGCTAAATGCATAAAGTAGGAAATGCAGTGCTGTTGTTCCCAGAACGAGAAACGACCTTCGTCAGGTCCAGAATCTTTAAACTCTGGCTTTGACGGCTTGGACAAATTGGTCAAAATAAAATCTTCCTGTGTTACTCTAATACACATAATTATTTAATTTGGCCATAAATTAGACAGTAGTCATGAGAAGCAGGCTATTACGCTCCATGAGTTTATGTATATTTTATGAAAATAATGGGATGAACGATTCAAATTGCCTGTCAAGCCTCTAAATTGCACACAAGGCTCACGGAGCTCATGACAGCCGCGAGTCTCGCAAAGATCAGACCAGACGAAATAATCATGGGGAAAATCCTGATGAGTGTGTGTGTGTGTGTGTGTGTTCAATCTCAACACACGATTCAGATGTGATGATCTGCACAAAGTAATTGGTGTTGTCACACAGTGTTTACACTTCCTAATGAACGACAGCGTGAATTATGCTGCTATGTGTGAGTTAGCCAATCAAAACAGAGCTCATTTACATGTAGAAGTCTTAAAGGGACAGATCAGTATGTTAAAGCTGAGATCAATTATGAATAATTCATTGGTAAGTATTATTCCAATGTAAAAAAAGCTTTTTTCAGATTCTTTATTTTTTTGGTTGATGTCACCGATCGCTCCTAATTTAACCCAGATTTTTTGACTAATAAGGCTTCATTGAGTAACGTCCACTTTTCATCATCCAATCAATTGGATAAAATTAAGTCCCATGATACTTTTTTGCCTATTAAATATCCTGTTTCACTGAAAAATGTCATATTATCTAAGTGAAATGAGTCGCGAACAGCACTGCGAGAAGCTGAATTATGATTGGTTTTGGTGGAAGAAACCTTGACTAGCATTACAAGTGGGAGAAATCTTAATTGAATTTAGTACAAACAAAGAAAAGAGACAGATTCAGATAGAGACGGACACATTTGGCCATGGTTTCTGCAAACGTTCCTCAGTTCATGGTCAGAGTAACGGTGTGATGCGACGGGGAGGAAGTGACCTTTAGCGAGGCTGCTGAATGATGCAGGTTAAAGGGTTAACTGTGTGTGCTGGGAGAAAATATTGAGGGAAAAGGAAAGAGAGACATTCATGAATCATTTACAGTTCAGTACAATCATTTAAGTGGCAAGAGATGTCTTAAAATATGTATACAATATGAATAAATATTAATGGTAATATTAATAAATATGAATGTGTTAATATAAGTATTATGTTGCTAATATAAATGGGTATTATGTGCAAAAACAAAACAAAACAAAATAAATAAATTAGTGCTGTCTAACAATTAATCGTGATTAATCGAATCCAAAATAAGAGTTTTTGTTTACATAATATATGTGTGTACTGTGTATATTTATTATGTATATATAAATACACACACATGCTTATATATATTTAAGAAAAGTATGTTATATTTGTATATTAAATATATTTATATAGAATATAAATTATATAAATATAAATATATACATGTAAATACATGTAAATATTTTCAAAAGATATATATTGTACGTGTGTGTATTTATATATACATAATAAATATACACAGTACACACACATATATTATGCAAACAAAAACGTTTATTTTGGATGCGATTAATCGTTTGACAGCACTAAAATAATTAAATGAATAAATGAATGAATGAATGAATAAATGAATAAATAAATATTTATATAAATAAATGTACGATTTAAAAAAAATACAATAATAATATTTTTATTCAACAATGACCCAAAAGCAATTTTCAAAATTGATAATAAGAACCATTACATAATTAATAATTTAGCAGCAAATCAGCACATTAGAATGATTTCTGAAGAATCATGTGACACTTTTCTTTTTACAATATATTTAAATACAAAAAGTAATAATACTTTGCAATACTACTATTTTTACTCTATTTATGATCAAATAAATGCAGCCTTGGTGTGCAGAAGAACATATTAAGAACTTATAAGAACGTAAAGAAATTATTCCAAAACACATTTTTGTAACAAAAATTACTCCTGTTTATATATATATATATATAAACATATATATATATACATATACATATACATATACATATACATACATACATACATACATACATACATACATATATATATATATATATATACATATACATACCTCTTCCTGTCTAAGTGGGCGGTTCTTGGCCAGAATAAGTGGTAAAGTAGACCTGACTTGATGCCAATAACCCAAAAGTCTAACTAGGGTGTCAAAGAGTCACTAACAGGGTCCCGTAAGCCTCATCGCTATCAGACAGAAACATCCCTGTTAGCATTCAGAAGGAGCCCTGGTGAGCCCGGTGATCAGGAAGGAAGGGACAAGATGCAATTTGTCTTCCAAATGAGTCCCATCTGATACAAAAGGACCCAATAACACTGACAAACGAGAGAAAAACCTATCTGATGAAATCCATTCACCTACTCTCATTTAATTAAAGACGGGATCCGTGGTGACGGGTGGTTTCTGCGGGTTTTGTTTCAGAACGGGAAGTAAAATCAGATATGAAATATGACGTTTTAGAGGTAAACAGTGAGATGGAACGAGTCCAGTCAAACAGGGCTTCAGTCGATGAAGTCAAGGTACACATCCGTGAAAAATGACCCATAAACCTCTTTATCCACTGACCTAAAACTATCCTTCCCCTCCATATACTGTTATAAACAGTCTGGAGTTGTTGATTCGTACGTACATCAGACCAAACAACAGCTTCGAAGAGCATCAAAAGTGTGAGATGATATGTTATGACTGATTCACAGATGACCTCAACACTTGCGTACTTCTCACAAGAGGTGAGAAGTCATTTCTGACACATGATGTTGACCGAAAAAACAAGGTGAAACACGGTCATGGTGTGGTAAACAAGTTACTGTGGTTCAAGTAACTTTAGAGGTCACTAACCAACTGTTAAAGTGCATTACACTGCTGTGGTTAAGAGCAGGATGGCAGTTTAAACCTTTTGAGTGTAAGACTTTGTCAAAGAAGACATAAAAGAAAGACAAAAACATTTAATTTCATAATGGAATATGACACTGAAGATGTGAAGATTAATTGTGCATAATACAGTGTCGCATAAATATTTGGACACTGAAGTCGCATGTAGTAAATGTACAAATGTCACTGCATGAGAGCAAAATATCCAAATCAATCCATGTGTCATTTATTTTATAGAAAGAGAAAAAAACATTAAAATAATTATTTTGTAAATTTTGTTGTTTCAATTGTTATAATTGATATTTACACTAATACTTTATGACTAAAATGTCATATTGTTTTAGTAGTATAATTATGTCTAAATTACTACGTTTGCTATTCAAAATTCTAATAAATTATTAATACAATAAAATTAATTCATAAATTATTATTTAAAATATTATATAATTAATAATTATCAAAATATATATGGTTGTAACTTACAATAATACTTTGACAATACTTTTAAAAATGTAAAATTGTTTTAGTATTACCATTATACCTAATTATAAAACAACTTTTATTACTTAAAATAAAAAAGTATCAAGAAAATACAATTAATACCAAAAATATATAACTGATATAAAATAATATATTATTATTATTAATATAATTATTTAATGTAATAATATAATTATATTTATTAATAAAATTAATACATTAACCCCCGGTTTCACAGACGAGGCTTAAGCCTAGTCCTAGACTAAAATGTAAGTCTGAGCTGTTTCAACTGAAAGAAACTTGCACAGACTGATCTTAAAATATATCAGTGCCTTTGTTTTGTCTCAAGATGCACACCAGTAATGTTTTTTTTTTAAGCACGTTTATAAAAATGTCCTAATTGAACTATGGCCTAATCCTGGCTTAGTCTAAGCCCTGTCTGTGAAACCGGGCCTAATAGTATTAATATTAAGTCTTATTGTTTTATTATTACTATTTTGTGTAACTAATTTCTACTTTTATTACTTAAAACATTTTATTTTAAGTAATAAAAGTAGTAATTAATTAGCCATTAGAATATCATATTCCATTATGAGATAAAGTATTGTTATCATACTAACAGAATATATTTTGATAATTAATAAAACATACAACAGTTTAAACCATAATTGTATTAATGAATATTGTTATTTATGTTGTTTTGATAATGCATTTAATTTTATTTTAATAAAATAACATTAAATTATACTTTTATTCATGAATATTTTGCTATTAAACTATTATATTTATAAATAATCAAAATATTAAAATTAGGGGTCGACCGATTATTGGCGCCGATATCATGCATTTTTATGGTTATTGGTATTGGTTATTTTCAAAACTGATTTGCCGATAAAATAATTTAAAAGCATTTAAAGAAAGTTTTTGTCAGAGCCCTTGTTATTCTTAATTTTGATATTATATTTATCAGTCTACTTGATCTGTAATAATCGGTATCGTTATCGATATCGGCCCTGAAAAACACATATCTGTCGACCCCTAATCAAAATATATACTGTTACTTATAATAACACTACGAACAAATGTCACTTTTTAGTATTACTATTGTGTCTAATTACTATTTTTATTACTTAAAAATAAAATGTATAATTATTCTTTTTTTGATAACTCCAAAAAAATGTGGTTAAAAGACGACAAAAACTTGATTCAAAATGTTTCAGAGAATGCATTTTTTGTTATGAAATTAAATCCACACATTTTTATGCATGAATTGCCCAAATACTTTTTGGAGCCACTTTGTCTAATTATATGAGAATGAACAAATTTAGCATGCAAATTCTTCCATGTGTCAAACGGTGTTTTAATTTTCACCATTCATTCTTTCCCTCTGGTTTTCTTCCCATGAGCAGAATCCAGACAAATAAACAGGTTAGTTTCTTTCAAAAAGAGAAAAATTGCTTACTGGCTGGTAAACAACTGTCACAAAACTCAAGAAACCTTAGAGCAATACAACTAATAAGAACGCAAATGTCCAAACAGCCTCACACAAACACACACACACACCAGAAACGCCTCATCTCCACACATTTCCCTCTCACGCATGACCTGCTCATCAGAGCTTCACACGGACCGCGAGAATTAATTGCAGGTGCGCAGAATCTGTCACTATCAATTCCCCTCCGTTCTCGACCCGATCGCACACCGCGTGTACCGTAACACAAACCAGCACTGCCGCTATCATACGAGTCAAAATGAATCAGTTCCAACCAGCAGAGAAGGAAATCTTTCACCGCTGCAAATCCCAGCGCTCCCAAATCTGGGACTCTCATTCATTCACCGCTTAACTGCAGCAGTTGAGAGCAGCTTTTATGAGCAGAGGGCTAAGAAATCAATGGCTTATAAAGCAGAAACCTACCATTTGAATTTAATTAACAGCATTTTATTGATTTTTTGTCAGTATTTGTGCCGAAACAAAAGAAGAAGCATACAGATTGTAAAGAAACCTGATGAAAGGAAGGAAAGAGGAGCGAGAAGTAACTAAATTTGAGGGAAGGCAGCTCTAAACCCCCTCATCTCTTTTTGGGGAAGATTACAGCACAATACATCTGCCAACCACGCAAAAGAAACGCACTACCGTGACCCAAATACAGCCGTGCTGCACTCTGATTGGCTGGCGGAGTGCAGCTGAGGGGCGGAAGTTTCCTCTCTCACATCACCAACTTAATAATTTACCATTTTATGTAACCGATGAGGGATTCAGGGCTCAGTGTTTGCCGTAAGATCATTTCAACACCCCCCTTCCCGAATCTCCTCGGAGCGGCGAGGATAAGGAGTCAAAACCAGACGAGGAAGTCACTTCCAAAGTTTCAGCGTGACGCATGAGATTTACGCAGAGGAACGTCTCCATTTGCTAATCAAAGCGACGTGAAGCAGCACACGTCAAGTTGTTCGCAGTAGAGCGCTGAAAACCAAACACGTAGCGGGTGGAGAATCTGCTTGAACTTGCTTTTCCTGTTGATTTCCAGAGCTTTCTGAGCTCAATAAAACACTCCCTCAGCAGAGCTACTAACACAAACACTGCTGAACCGCACAGTCAACAACAAAAACCCCCGAGACAACTTTAGTAAACTGCTGCATGAGCGCTTGGAACAAAGTTGCTGTCTGGTATAAGTAATGCATGTTTCAGGTCCTGGAATATTTTTTAGGGATAAGAATTTAGGGACAAGAAATCAGAATCTGGACTTTGGAGTTTGATTGCTTTCTTTCCAAAAATATAAAAATTTTGGAGAATTGGTGGCAATTTTTTTTTTTTTTGGAAAAGCATTAAGGTCCACCGCTAAATGTAAACATCAATGGGGTGCAAGCATGATTGTACAAAAACACATGAATAAGACAAATTCACCTCAAAACTGTTTCATACAAAAAATATATGATTTAAAAATAAAAAAATTCAGCACTAAGGTTTATTCCTAAATCTAAACATTACTGGGGTGTAAGCAGATCATATAAAATGTCAGAATAAGATCGTACAAATTTACCACAAATTCACCAATTGTTTAAATGTGAAAAACATACAAAAATAGCCAATTATACGCTAATGGTTTCATACAAAAATTGTTTGCAATTTTTTGAAAAAACTAAGCACTAAGGTCCATCCCTAAATTGAAGTGTCAGTGGGGCGTAAGCAGATTGTACAAAAACGTCCGAATGAATAGAAAAACATCTTACATTTTTCATATGAAAACATACAAAAAATACAATCAAAATTTGCCAATTGTACACCAATTGTTTCATATGAAAATGTATGAGTTTTAGAAGAAAAAAAAAGCACTAAGGTCCATCCCTAAATCTAAACATCAGTGGGGTGCAAGCAGATTGTATAAAAAGGTCTGATTGAGATCGTACGAATTTACCACAAATTCGCAAATTGTTTCAGACAAAAAACATGATTTTTTTTAATAATCACTTAAATCTAATCATCAGTGGGGCATAAGCAGATTGTACAAAAACATATGAATGAGACACTACGAATTCACCACAAATACACCAATTGTTTCATATGCAAATCGTACGATTTTTAGGAAAAAGTAATCACTAAGGTCCATCCCTAAATCGAAACATCAGTGGCGAATAAGCAGATTGTATTAAAACGTCTGAATGAGATTGTACAAATTCACAAATGGTTTCATATGAAAATCATTAAAAAAAAAAATAGAAAAAAAATCCAATTGTACGCCAATTATTTCATAAAAAAAAAAAAAAAAGTATGATTTTTAGAAAAAAACAAAGCACTAAGGTATATCCCTAAATCGAAGTGTCAGTGGGGCGTAAGCAGATTGTATAAAAACGTCTGAATGAAACTGTACAAATTTACCACAAATTAGCCAATTGTTTCGTACAAAAAATAAAAAACATACACTTTTTAGAAAAAAGTAATCACTAGGAGGTCCATACCTAAATCTAATCTAATTCGTCACAAATTCACCAAAAACACACAAATAAGACTGTATGAATTCACTGCATATTCACCAAAATGTAAAATAACCTTGAATAGCGAGAGTGTTGAAATATTTCCATCTATATATTTTTCATCTTTTTTTCTTCTTTTTTTTAAGTATATTATCCTTTTAATAAGTTTTTTCTTCATTATGATATGAGATATAACATGAAATGTATGGAATTAATTACAGTTATTTTAAATGAAATAACAGATTTATTACAGATCACATTTTTATATTAAAATAAACAAAAGCATAATAGATTAGAAAAAAAATATGTCTTAAGTGTCTTGCAAGCAAACCAGTAACTTTCTTGAGTCTTAACCAGTCTTAAATCTCACAACGCCACCTCTTCTGATGTTTTTGAGCTATATTTAAATGAGGTTATGACATCACTAATGCACCATCTGTACATTCATAGCGTGAGTCACTGTATAAGTTATGAATACATGCGACTGCAGAGCATCATGGTAAACTGAAAGTCATCTCTGTATCTCTGTGTTGTGCTGCGCTGCTGGAGTCATCACTTCCTGTGAGTCACCGACTGAAAGAGAGCGATAAAGAGCCGGAGCGCCAGAGAGAGAAACAGAGGACAGAAGGCGCAGGAGGAGGAAGAAACTTCCTGAGCTTTTCATTCATAAAGCTCTGCAGTGCAGCACACGCTCTTACGCCCGCGGGCTGGAGCCAACAGCGGTGAAATCCATAGTGTGCAGCAGGCAAAAGAGTATTAGACCACATCCACATGAAACAAACAAGCAGCGGAGTTTAAGGCTCTGTTCCAAACCCGAGTGAGACGCCTACCTAGGACCATTTTAAGGCATCCAGGAGTTTCAGACAGTAAATTGTGCTGTCTTATGAGATATACAATTATGTGTTGTCATGGTTAAAATCATAACTAAGGTTATATAGGTTAAAAGACAGGTTAAAGTTATTTTAAATTGTAACAATATTTTATAATATTGCTGTTTTACTGTACTTTTGATCAAATAAACGCAGCTTTGGTGAGAAGAAGAGTCTTCTTTGAAATAATTAAGATTTTTTAAATTGTTTTTTAAACCTTTGACTGCTAGTGTAAACTTAAAGTGCCCCTAATATGTATTTTTGAAAATTATCTTTCATGCAGTGTGTAACACTTTGGATAAAAGCGTCTGCTAAATGCATAAATGTAAATGTAAATGTAACACAGCTCTAAGTGAATGAAAACATCCTGCAAAGTTTGAAATCTGAAAGTGCACCGTGTATATAGTTGTCTCTCAAAAGAAAGAGTCGACTCTAAAGGTCATTGCACACTGAGTCCGAACTTTTCGCACGTTAAAAAATAAAGATACGACCTCATGTTGTGTCAATCACGTTTACACACTGCCTCCGAAACTTTCGTCTGTCATAAAAAAATTCAGATCAGGTTCGATTTTCTGTGTTTCCGCAACCGTATCATGCATTTTGATAGGAAAGGATGAGGAATATGAAAAAATGGAAATACGCACGCTGACAATTTCGGACTCATAACCTTAAGTCATTTAAACGAGTTGTTTTTAAAACGAATCCCAAGCCGTTTCATGTTGACGTCAACATGAAACATTAGAATATTGCCCGCTCACTTGTTGCGCGCGCAGACCTGGGAAAACTTGAACCCCACCTCCCTCAAACACTGACGCTGTGCTCTGCACTGTGAGAGTAAATACGTTTTGTTTTTTTTTACTGCCAAAGGACAAGGCTGGGAAGAATCAATGGTTAAAGTTAATTTTTACTGCAATACCACAGCAGTATAGCCCCAACCTTGTGTTGTGTTGCCGTCATTTTACTGAAGACTGCAACAGTGTTTCCCACAGACTTACACTCTATGTGTGGCGGGTCGTCCCCAGTGGGATATATACACCGGTTCACATTTACAGCTCTGCATGTTTGCTGCGTAAAACCATCAGTCGATTTCCGCGTTGGTCTGAATGAAAATGCAAATTCATTCTTTGCCACTAGGTGCCGCTTTTGGAGCGGTAAAAATATCTGTTTCCCCGGTAACAGCTGTACACAAAGCAGCACTGCGCTCACAAACACTGCTTTATCAGGCATTACAGGCATGATGAAATAAAAATGAAATCGAAAATTTCCTGAAGACAGTCAGTTTCCTTCAGATATACGCTAATATAAAAACACTAGCGCCGCGTTTTGATTGTGAAACATGCAGTGCTCATGTTTATTCAAAGTCAAAGCCTTTTGGAAAATCTATTTGTGGCAGTCAGTTTTGATATTGTGGCAGCCCACCACAAATAAATCAATGGGAAACACTAAGCAACCTAAATGCGTACAACGCGGGATTCGCAGGCCGGTTGTTATTGAAGGAAGGATCAGTACCCAGTTTATTTGGACCAGCTTCTTCCTCCGACGAATCACAACCTGTAAGTATGATTAAAAATTGTTGCGCTCATGTTCTCTGTAGCATGCAAAATACGTATTTAGTTGTGTGTGTTGTGTTCGCTCCACGCAGCTTGTAGGTCTCTGGCTAACCGGCTAACAGCAATATCTGTTCGATCGCAATTGTCTAGAAATGTGTCAGTGAATAGTGAATGTGTGTCGTTGTTATTACTTGGCGTTTTGATAAAGAATAGAGCAATACATTGGTGTACAAACTGCAGTGCTTTATCAAAACGTTTCTGCGTTGGGCTAACGCATATACCATGGCTGTTTGGTTTGATTTTTTAAAAAGATTTTTTCTTGGTCACACAATTTTTTTTATTCTTTTTTTTTTTTGTGTGTGTGGGGGGGGGCATCTGATAATCCACTCAACTGAGCTGCAGACCTCAAATGAACTGAAGATTATTTAACAACATACAGTATTGATCATCTGTCATTATAGTCTAGGCTGAATCTTATGATCACCACTTTCATAAATCACCAGTTCAAACCAAAAATAACTAAACTTTGCAGCTTTATTCCCTGTATTACAAAGATCCTACTCAGAAGATTCATTTTTCCTCTGTATTACATCATCTTTGAATTACATTTCAGCATTTGCATGGGTTTTAGCACACACACTGAGCAGAGCTTATCAGGTGAAGTGCTCTCATAATGGAGTCCGTTTGAATAACGGCAACTAAAGACTCCATCACATTAAGCTATTGTTCGCTCC
This sequence comes from Schizothorax lantsangensis, assembly GCA_027422415.1. Lineage (NCBI taxonomy): Eukaryota > Metazoa > Chordata > Actinopteri > Cypriniformes > Cyprinidae > Schizothorax > Schizothorax lantsangensis. The sequence goes on along the minus strand of CM049854.1, from coordinate 8,705,797 downwards.
AACACATTAAGCTGTGGTGCTCGTATGGGAAAAATGAGTTCGATTCTGGCTAATAACATGTTTTGATCACGTTCCCCCATCGTTTCACCCTTTTCTTAAAATTTTATGTTGGAAAAAATTACTTAAAAATGTTCAAATTCTCTTTGTCCTTTAGGGGAAATGTCATATTTTATCTGTATCTATCCTGACCCACACACACTTTCATCTCCAGCAACGCTATCAGAGCAAACACACAGGTAAACGCAAGCACACAATCGCTCTAATCTCTGACCGTGAGTGACGCCACTCACAGCAAATCCTGACTCCTAATCTGAGGTGCACAGGCAAAGCGCCTCAATGAGGCCGAGAAACAGCGGCGCTATTTATAGAAACACCATTTTACACACTCTTCCTCATCACTCCTCTGCCTCGGTCCTGCGAGAAACACTCGTACACACATGCACAAGCCCATGCTGATCACAAACTTCCCTCTCTCTCTCACCGGGCTCCCAAGGACACTCTGTTCTCTTGGGTTTTAATATCCCCTTTTGTTCTTTTGTCAAGTGTATAAAATAGGCCATTTTGCTCTTATTGAGACTGTTTTTAACTCACCCACATTATGTGCTGAATTCATCTCTGATCATCAGTTGTATCATGAATTGGGAAGTTAAAGTGACCAAAAAAACATGCTTAACTGAAATTAACTAAACCGCATACTCAAATTTTGTAATATGATATTGGAATAATCATAGTATTGTACAGTAATCAAACTTCCAACTTGATCTGGCTGTTTGTAGACAAGAAATACTGTTCAAATAAGGTTCTTCAAGTGAAACGGGAATCAAAACATAGTGTACAGAAAACTTGACCCAGAAAGGCTGCATTGTTTAAAATGAACAAAACAAGCCCTGGTAATATTTAGTATAATATTAACTTAATCAGAATGATCATTTAAAACTAACTAACTAATAATAATAATAATAATAATAATAATAAAAAGCATGAAGAAACTGCAGTTGGCAAACTGATGTCCAGATATGCCGGCAGTGACAGCATGACTGAGTAATTTATCTTTCTGTCTGTCATATTCTCATTTTTTTTTCTCCACAAGGTTCAGACACTATGAACACCCGGAGGAGACTGTCCCCTGCAGAGTGTCCTTGAGCAAGACACAAAACCTGGCAGTTTGCATCATCATTTTGTGCAATTCTCCAAGTTAGATAAAAAAAAAAAAAAAAAAAAAAAAAAATATATATATATATATAGGGGGGGAAAAATGTTCTAAGAATGGGTGAATAAAATAAAATAAAAAGGAGCTAGCAACAATTTTTTCCTAAGCTATGCCTTTGAGTCTCACCCGTGCAATCAAAACAAAACTAAAATTACCCAGACTAAAATATAGGCCTAAGCTATCTAAAAGAAAAAAGAAAGAAAGAAAGTGTCCCTTTATAGTTATCAAACCAAAACAAATCAATACAAACCAACCGAAATAAACCAAACCAAACAAAAACAACCAAAACAAATCAATACAAACCAACCAAACCAAACAAAAACAACCAACCAAAAAACAAAACAAATATAAGCCAGACTGCCAAGCGTGCCTAATCTATCCAAACAAAACAGACAAAAACAAAAAGCATGGGGCCACACTACAAAGTTTAAACCAAATCAAACAAAAACAAACAACCAAACCATACAAAAAATTAAACAAATCAAAACAAAACAAAAAGATGGTGGCAGACTACAAAGTGTGCTTAAGCTATCAAAACAAAACAAATCAACCCAAAATCATCCAAAAACAAAACAAAACAAAACAAACATGGGGCCAGACTGCAAAGTTTGCATACACTTTAAAAAAAAAAAAAAAGTAATTTTACGGAAAATAACTTTTTTTTTTTCAGGTTGTTTTCTTTTATTTTGAATTGCAGTCAGAACTCTGTAAAATTATCTCTGAATTAATTACTTGGCTGTTATTTTAAGTATTAAGACATTTATGACAAATTACAGTAATTCACATTTTTTTATACAGAAAAAATACTGTAATTTTATACAGTGTTTTCTGTTTTCTTAAATTGCAAACAAATGTTCGTAAAAATACAAAAATAATCTTTAATCACAACAATAACAAAACCGTTAGATGATAAAATGGTCAAATGGAATTTTTATGATCAAACACCTTCACTGAAAAACAAAAGACAAAAAATGGTCAAATGACTGGCAGCACAGGGTGCCAAACAAAAACCTTAAAATTAAAGTAAAATCTCCTTATTTAAACAAGCTGACAACACTGTTAATTTATAGGCATTTCCTAAATTATTACAATCAAACACCTTCACTGTAAAATTAACTAATTGACTAATTAATTAATTAATTAAACGTCACATGACTGGCAGCAAAAGAACATGAAACACTAACAGATCTCTCTAGATCTCAGCATCTTCACTTATTACAAACCAGTTTGACTTTATCTCTTTCATGCAAAACTTCTTATTGAGAACTAACAAAGATTTAGATGTTGATGTTTTATTGAAAATAATAACGTTTGAAGTAACCATTGTGGAGATAAGTGTTTGCTTAGTTGGGCTTCTGACCCTTGACTTTATAACATCAGCTTTTCTTTTACTGCTATAACTGTGTGTTTCTAAGGCACATTTGTTATAGCCAAAATTGCCAGCGAAAAATCTGATCAGATCGACATGGTTACTTATTAATGATGAGCAGTGTTGGGGAGTAACTAGTTAAATATAATTTAATTACAAAATAAATGTAACTGTAATTAGTTACAGTTACTAAGAAAAAAATTATAATTAAATTACAGTTACTTATGAAAATGTTAACGATTACAAAGGGGGGTTACATTTGAATATTTACACACATCCACATACAGATTTAATTGATTTCTTTCCCAAATTGCACTGACTTGACCGCTTTATTCTTATAAATCACTAATCGGTTAGTCTGACTGACAATGCTTCGGCTCGCGCTCGCTCCACGTCTCCGCCAAACCGTTTCGATCAGAGTAGTCAATGCGAGAGATTTGACAATGGAGAGGACTGTGGAAGCGCACAGGTGGAGCAGAGAAGCAAAACTACTGTTCAGGATTTCAAGTGCAGGTCAGATTCATCTGTAAATATGCTATTATATTTTTGTCTTTGTTTAGTTAAGCAGCAGCCCACTGCTCATCAGTCATCACTCAAAATACTATATAGCTAAAGGACATCATTATTAGCCTATCTATTGTAAAGTTACAGTAGTAATTTAGCAGACAAATAACCATATCGTTTTATAATAGGTTTAGAGGGAGCTAGGGCAGACAACAACACAACCCTTACGAAAATTAACAATGATTTATAAATCCAAAGACAATAATTACTATTGTTAAACCATGGTAACCACAAATTAACCATGGTTTTTCCTACACTAACCATAGTTTAACCATGGAATTTGTAGTAAAAAAAATAAATACAAATGGTAATCCATTTGCCAAAAAAAAACATGGTTACTGTACTTTTGCTATAATAAAATCATGGTTAATTTTTATAAGGGAAAAATATGACTCATGTTCAGTATTAGGATTTTTTTAGGATGTATCCTGTGTATTGCTCGTGGTGTTTTCAGTCTGTCGCCTCAATATATATGAGTACATGAACTATCAAAAAAAAACGGACCCCTTAAGCCCAGACTGTGCCTAAACTAGCCCTGTCTTGCACATCCCATCCAGCCAAACAGAACAATCGTGACAAGGGTGCAAATTGCAGCACCACATGCCACATGTAGGACAAGATAAAAGAGAAGCAAAAAGAGGCTAAAATCACATCTACTCGTGGTGAGTGAGCACAGAGGGGTGAAAATGTGTGTGTTAGTATAGTGCGTGTCAGCTCTAGGTGTAACGTGATGCCACCTGGCCCGGCCGCCGTCTCAGCATGGCATCTAGGATGTGAGCAAGCAGCTTGCTGTGGAGAGAGACTGAAAGAAATATAGAGAAGGTGATCAAACAACCCCGAGAGATGAGAGACCACATCATAAATCAGCAGACCATGCTCTTCCACACCGATGCACTACAAAGCAAACCTCACTGATCCTAAAACGTGATTTAGACAAGTCAAGCCATGAAAATGGACCTGACATCAAAGATGGAGTGGCCTTTCATTTAGAATTAGTTTAGAGAAGATGATGTTCTTGTTGGACAAACCTGACCACTGATAGACCTGCTGAGCATCAGCACAACACAAAAGCACTGTAACGTTTAATCTCCCAAAACCTCATTAGTCTTATTACCCCTCAAATATCAATCCAAACTAAAAAGAAAAGAAAAGAAAACATTTGGGGCCAGACTGATTGTGCCTAAGCTATGCAAACTAAACAAAACTAACAAAAAAACACATAGGGTCAGACTGAGTGTGCCTAAGCAATGAAAACCAATTAAAACAAACCAAACTAGTCCAGACTATACACTGTGTGCCAAAGGTATCAAAACTAAAGAAATCAAAACCAAAGGAAAAGAAGAAAACATTTCCAGACTACCTAAAAAAAATCAAACCAAACCAAAACAAAACAAAACAAAACAAAACAAAACAAAACAAAACACATGAGGCCAGACTAAGTGTGCCTAAGATATGAAAACAAAACAAACAAACAAACAAAAAACAACAACATCTAACTTGGCTCCAGCTATCAAAACAAAACAAAACAAAAAACAAACCTGTATCCAGCTGTCAAAACAAAACAAAAAAACATGGATTCATCTATCAAAACAACAACAACAACAACAACAAAACATGTATCCAGCTATCAAAACTAAACTAAACAAAAAACATGGATTCAGCTATAAAAAAAACATGTATCCAGCTATCAAAACAAATCGAAACAAAAAACAAACCTGTATCCAGCTGTCAAAACAACAACAATCAAAACAACAACAAGAAACATGGATTCAGCTATCAAAACTAAATAAAAAACATGGATTCAACTATCAAAACAAAAAAAAACATGTATCCAGCTATCAAAACAAATCGAAACAAAAAACAAAAATCAACAACAACAACAAGAAACATGGATTCAGCTATCAAAACTAAATAAAAAACATGGATTCAACTATCAAAACAAAACAAAAACATGGATTCATCTATCAAAACAACAACAACAAAACATGTATCCAGCTATCAAAACTAAACAAAACAAAAAAACATGGATTCAGCTATCAAAACAAAACAAGAAACATGGATTCAGCTATCAAAACCAAACAAAAAGCATGGCTCCAGCTATCAAAACCAAACAAAAAAACATGGATCCAGCAATCAAAACCAAACAAAAAGCATGGCTCCAGCTATCAAAACCAAACAAAAAAACATGGATCCAGCTATCAAAACCAAACAAAAAGCATGGCTCCAGCTATCAAAACCAAACAAAAAAACATGGATCCAGCTATCAAATCTAAACAAAAGACATTGTTCCAGCTATCAAAACAAAACAAAAGATGTGGGGCCAGATTAAGAGTTCCTATGTTATGAAAACAAAACAAAAAAAACATGGGCCTTTCATTTAGAATTAGTTTAAAGAAAATGTTTTTGTTAGACAAACCTGACCACTGGTACAACCGCAGAGCATCGGTTCCTCTGCACAACACCGTAAAGCAAGCTAACATTTCATCTCCCAACACCTCATTCATCTTACAACCCTTCAAATATCCAATCGATACCTTCTGGCCAAACATGCACTCATAGGTCTACATGTAACCTACACAAAAGAGATAATGTTGTAAATAAGCGCTAAAAGAAGGGCTGTCTGCCTCTCAAAGATCACATCAGAAAAGTCACATCAGACCAGACAAACGGCGGGCAAATCAATGCATTAGGAGCTCATCCTGACATACAGGTGCTTTGAAGTCAAATCCATTTGATGTACGCTTAAAGGGTCATGCTGTAGCGCCTTTGTTCCCAGTCAGGGTGCTATTCCCTCTTTCAAATCCAATCTAGGATCTTCCAAGACCAAACTAAACCTGATTCCTTAAGCTACATTACACTTAAATAGTATTACAACTGTTTTTAGATACTACTATGGTTCAAAGTACTATAGTAATACTATCAATATACCACAATACATGTGTGTGAGGGATAATATCATTAGCATTTGAAAGTTTTATGGCTGCGTTCCATAACATGAGTGGTTTGAAGTGTTACTGTAATTCAAAACATGTCATTTTAAAATATTAACCAATTATTAAATGTAATTAAATAACCATCAAATTATTGCTACCTAATTTACGGTTTTAATAGGTTAGAAGGCAAATTGGAAGACAAATTATTGAGTGATTAACATTTATTATTCCAAATTTTGAGCTTGTGGTCAATGTTAATCAGCTAGCATTAAGAGTATTAGCTCCTAATTAGAACTTAGCATTTATTAACATTTAGGTAGCTAGCTAATTAGTGCTCTTATCTCAACACTCAGCTGTAATATATATTTTTCCCTTGCTATTTAAATACGCACCTTTGCTATAGTATGTGTAATGTTGCTTAATTCAGTATCTAAATGAAGTACAATACCCATTTTTTATAAATAAATAAATGGGCTTAAATAATGTGGGCATTATTACAAATTGGAAACAGACCTACTTGACTTAATCCATTATTCCTTAATATATGGAGATAAGAATGGCAACCAGTAGCACAAAGCTAGCAGAACAAAAACCCTGAAAGAGCTTTAGCGGCTGTGTTTCTGTGGAAAAACTAAGCTTATTTGTTCAAAATGCTGCTTTAAGCCACTGTAAGCTGCTGTACAGCTCCGTAAGAAGATATCAAGCAAGACGAATGGAAGATATTCTGTAGATTTCATTTGTGTGTTGAATATTTTTTGCTAATAATTAAAACTGTCAAAGAATTTGAGCTTCAGCAATTAAACATTTTGCACAAGGAAAATAGTTAATGCAAGTAAGAAATTAATGCAAGTAAGAGTTCAATTAAAAGGTGAAAATTTTATATTGTATATGAATAAATAATTGAGCTCTGATAAATATATGAGCATCCAGTGATGTGCTGTATTTGCCAATTTACACACACAAAAACTACTTTTTAATCAGTTTTTTTCTTCCCAAATCCAAGTAAAAATATATAAACATCCTAAATACAAGACATTTTTTCATGCTTTAAGCATAAACATCACTAAACTTATGTATTTATAACAATTATTTATAAAATTTCCCAATGGGAAATGAACATAATATAAATGCATATTTATATATTTTACAATATTATCCAAAAAGTTCTATATACAAATTACTTGTCACAAGTTTGGGGTCAGTAAAATTTTTTGTATGATTTTAAGTCTCTTCTGCTCACTAAAGCTGTAAAATAATCAAATACCAAATACAGTAAAATATTGTGAAATAGCATTAAAATATTATAATTATAGTATATATATATATTATTATTTATTCCTGTGATGGCAAAGCTGAATTTTTAGACAGTCACAGTATTTCTAATAATTTTCATATTTACATTTTTATTATTTAAGTCACGTATAATATTTGTTGACAAATGCTTAAAGGAAAGCACACAACATAAATTAAATGTGAATAAATGGCTTCTCATAGAATGGATACACTGGCATGAACAAAATTGAATTAATTAATTAATTAGAATTATTTATATGACAATTAATCGTAAACCAAAATGTCATGACCATAACAGTGCTATAAACAAACGGAGCGCATTCATTCAGCACAACTGACAGAAAAGCACTTGAGGTTATGAGAGCGAGGAGGACCCCAGTAAAGCACGGTCAGCACGAGCGACCTGGCGTAAAAACCGGCCTGTAATAAATTCTTCCTTCATCGCCCCGCCATCCCGCATTCACCTGGCTTTTATTGCCGTCGCAAGGTCATACTGGCCGGCGCAGAGTTAATGAAAGATGATAAAACAATAGTCTCACTCTCCCCATGCCTCATGTGTGTTTAGAGAACAGATTGTGCACTGGCTCCAGCTCACCACGCTGGTATCTGTGTGTTCATATGGAGGAAGGTGTGGGAAGCCTTTGCATTTGCAGCATCAGATCCGGATCAGCACAGACGCTGGTGTTGATGTGCTTGTCATATGCTTCATCACACTGTGACAAATGGTCTTATTATAAAACAGAGGCTTCGCAAACACACTGTGACCAGAGAGGAGCCAGGTGAACACATACACAACCACACATAGCCTTCATATCTTCATATAGGCTACTCAACCTAAACAAGTAGGACTTGCACTAAACTGAACCACTAAACACTAAAAAATGCAGTGTATGATTTAGCTTGAAACTACTTTCACTCAGAAATTGCTGGCAAGTTTCACAATAACAAAGAAGCAGCAAGTAACTCATTGAATTAAATGTGAAATTTTGAAGTAGAAAGACTGAAATAGTATTTTATTGTAAACCTATTCCAATAATATTTGGAAAATCTTTTGCAGTGCAGAGTGATTCTTGCATTGCATGTACAGTACATCATTTTTTTATTGTTGTAATATGGACATAATACAGCATTTTTAGTCGTTTTCGTGAAATCTGTGTGAACAGGGATCGTTTTGACAATGTTGTCGTCTGTACATGAACTTTTCAAGAACAAAAAGGATAAACTTTTCTGTTTTCAATACAATCACTGTTGTGCAAACATAACCTGAATCACCATTGAGAAACTAAGTCAAACTATTTGCTTTTTTAAACCAGCATTAACAGAGGAACTACATTACCCACAATCCTAAAGAGAAATCCACCAATCAGAGAAGTCGCTGTTATCATGGAAACAGAACAAGCAGCAAACATGATTGGCTACTCCCATGAAACACTGTGAATGACATAATTTAGTCTCATTTCAACCATAAATTATGTAGGCTACATATCTGAAGATGTTGCAATACATTGAAAATATGTTGTTTTATTGCTGATATAAATCAACAACTTTAAATTGTACACAATATTCTTTTGTATATTTTTTATTATAATAATATTTTGCTTCAAAAGTGGTTCCCAATATTTTGGGAGTGACAACAACAAGTAAATTGTGTTGATGTAAAATGAATTAAATTAAAATCTAAATGATTGTTACTTACACTACATATTACATTACTCCCTTCTGAAACTGCCATGATCGACATAGTGACGCTTTGACTTTTCATGGTGTAAACTACAAATATGGATTTAAACCGTTTAACCAGTTTGATTTATATTACCAGTTGGAGTTATTTTTGGCCAATGAAATATTAGCCATTGGAAACATTATTGTTCAGAAATTTAAACTGCTGTCCACAAAAAAAGTAAATATTTTGATTTGATTTTCTTAATTTTTCTGTTTTCATTTTAACTTAAGCAATTTAGTCATTTATTAATTTTTCAGTCTCTTTTGTCATTTTTACATTTTGAAATGTCTATATAGATTATTAAGTTTTAGTTTTAATTTAAGTTTGAGATATTTTAGTAGTTCAACTTAAAATGAAAATGAGAAATGCTGTTTTGACAACTAGCTATTATTATTATTATTATTATTATTATTAATATTTATTTCAGTTTATTTTCTGGTAAAGGTCAGATTCCAAAACTGATAGCTCTCAAGATCCATGAATCAAGTGAATCAGATTAAAGCAAACAAATTACCTGTGAATGCAGAAACTAGCACAATAAAGCTAATTAAAAGTTTATTTTCCACCACACCAGCCATTCTCTCTGAGAGTAGTTTAGATTCTTTTTATATCAGTTTATAGTGTTCCATCTTCATAGATGATTTAATTTCCTGCGTTGAAAATAAATAAATAACATTAATACCCAAATGACTTGCTTAATGGAATGCTTAATGACATTTCTTTTGGAATCCGGCATGTATTTCAGCCTATTTCAGTGAAGTGGGAAGGAAGCCAAAACAACAAAGAGACTTCGATTGCTACGTACGGTCTAGAATTACAAACATCAGAACACTGTCAAACAGCCAGACATTCAGCGCTCTAGATGTGTGGTTTTCTCAAGCTGGTTTCTTCTGTGCTGTAAGGCAGGGTAACATAACCACCCAGGAAGATCCTTGGTGTATCAAATCCAGCCCCATTCATATGAAAGTGAAAGACATGAGCCCACCTCTCTAGAGAGCAGCAAGAGAGCGGTGGCAGCATCTTGTTTTGTCTCTCTCACTAGCACATCACACCAAAGTCCAGCGAATCTGTCCATGTGTGCCAGCTGGCTTTTAGCCAGAGTGACTCTCTGTTACGGGGTTACAAGACAAATGGCCCCTTAACACCGCTGGCCATCTGAGGTGACCCAACTCGTCCATTATGATCCAGTACTCGAGAACACAAAGAGCCTTTGTGTAGTGGTCACAGTAATCGCTCTGTATGGATTCAAAGTCAAAGAAAACAAATACAGAAATATGATCGTTTGGAACAAAGTAACTGGTTCTGAATAATTACTGAATTTACAATACAAAACATACAACAAGACCAGTGTACACCAATTTTTAGAGAACAAATTACTCTTATGACTAGTTACTTTTTAAGTGAATTAAATTGAAGAATTGAAGTGAATTTTAAGTGAATCAAAGCATGGTTAGTGTAGTCGTTCCCAAACAAATGACTCTTCTAAAAGACTCAAAAACATACAGCGTGACTAGAATAGTCTGATTCCCAAACAAATTAATCTGTTTCTTTTTAAGTGAATCAAAAACAAAGAATGGCTATTGTAGCCCAAATCCTGAACAAATGATGAGTTAGTTCTTTGAAGCAAACAGTGTATTCCAACCTTATCTCAAACTAAGAACTCTTAAAAGCCATTTCTTCTAAATAACTCAGAAACGCAGAGCACACCCAGTGTAGTCCAATTCCCAAATGAATGACTCTAATGAGTTGTTTCTTTTTAAGTGAATCAAAAACAAACCATGGATATTGTAGTCCAGTTCTCAAACAAATGACTCTGATTTGGTTCTTTGAAGTGAATCAACACATATGTTGCAAGCAGTGTTGTCCAACCTTTTCTCAAACTAATGGCTTTTACAAGCCAGTTGTACAAAACAAAGCAGTGTAGTCCAATTCCAAGAAGAGTGACTCTTTAGAGCTGCTTCTTTTTAAGTGAATCAAAAACAAAACATGACTAGTGTAATCCATTTCCCAAACAAATGACTCTTATGAGTTGGTTCTTTGAAGTGAATTAATGCAAATCTTACAAGCAGTGTAGCCCAACTTTTTCTTGAACTAATGACTCAGAAATATAGCTACAGTACAGAGTGTCCAGTTTAATCCAATTCCTAAATTAATGACTCTTAAGAGCAGACTCTTTTTAAGTGAATCAAAACCAAGCATGGCTAGTGTAGCACAACCAGTGTAGTCCAATTCCCAAATGAATGACTCTTATGAGTTGTTTCTTTTTAAGTGAATCAAAAACAAACCATGGATATTGTAGTCCAATTTTCAAACAAATGACTCTTATGAATTAGTTATTTGAAGTGAATCAACACATTGCAAGCACAATGTGAAAGACAGTTTGATTTAATCAAAACAATATAAATACATCACGTATATGAGCAAAGGCCAAATATATGTATATGTAAATCAATAACTGTAGAATATTGCATAATAAAGTTGCCAGCCAACTGGAAACTGCAAAAGTACTTTGAATTTGGTGTTTGGCAAGTGTTTATTTTGGATGCAGAGTACATATAAATGTTTTATATATAATATTTCTATATTATACTTAATATATACAATGAATGTTGTTTTTTCATTGCATAACGGGTACAACAGCAAGTAGGTTTCGGCCTTTTTGACTCTAAATGAGAGAAGACAGACAAACTGGTAAAACTACTGTGACAAACTGCCATTAATTTCACACTGCATCTCTCTCAAACTCAAAGTGTATGTGCATGAGTGTTGAGGCGTCACACACTTGAAGCGTGAGGTATTTCTTTAGGATGAAGTGCGGTTCAATAATAAGGATCAATGTAAATGCTCTGGGATGCATCACAATGAAACGATCCTCCTCAGCGGACTGACGCTAAGAGCTACAAATCTCATTCATCCCCAGTATGAGTCAGTAACTTCTGGACTGTCTTTAAAGCCTGAAAACAAAGTGCGAGCCAGATCTCAGACAATAATGCTAGCATGTACCAAAACATTAGCAGTGAAGAGTTATTCAAAGACAGCAAACACTATCAGGACATAATCAGCCTCAGATCAGATAAAACCTAAAGGAGTCCAAGCCGTTATGCTGTTTTGACATCGCAAGGCACTTGGCAGCATGTGTGCGCAGGAGGACATCCAAGAACTATGACATAACAGCTCAGGCGAACTGGAGAAGAGGATTAGCTAAACACTAACAATTAAAGGCATTTAGCTGGCATGCTATGGGCACAGGTGAAAGAGTTTGCTTGTTTGCTATGACTTCTGTTGCCTGGGTGCACAAACCATGACATTTGCTAAGCCTCACTGAGGGTGTTCTGCTGCTTTGGCGCTAAACAGACGTTCCCTCACAACTCTTCAGCAAACAGCTTTATCTGAGACGCTGGACTAGCATTCACAAATACAAATGAGGGACAGAAAACACAAGGTCTTCTAGTAAAAGGCCTGTTTACACTAGATGTTTCAGCCTGGAGTTTTCAAAATAATTCAGTTCACGTACACACAAGTCCAAAATCAATTCCTTCACACAAGTCTGAAATATTGTATTGTACTTTACTGTATACAAAATATTGTACTGCAAAGATTGAACTAAAAAAATGGATGGCAAGTAAATTGTTTATTGTTTGATAACAAAAAAAGTACCTATACATACAATTCACTGCAGTTTCCAGTTGAAATAAACACTAGTGGCAGTAAAACACCAACAATTTATGATAACCGGGACAGATTATTGATTTATAAAGCCTTATTTTCACATGATTTCTTGCCGAATACTGTTATGACCCCGAAACACAAACTAATACAAAACTGTAAACTTGCTCGGTAGCGCAACCCGGTACAGAAACACTTGGGTATGAGTCCCATGAAACAAGAGTCATGATAAAAGAGCTCAAAGTCTTGCAGAAGCAAGATAAAAATGACATGGTTCCATCAGCAAATGCTTTTTATATCACTTTTGTTAAAACTATCAGGTTTAGGGTCGAGTTTAGTGTACATTATTTTAATCAATCTTTTAGCACAAAAAAATGGTGGGCATAATTGAACTAAAACAATGGAACTAGTTAATACTTTGTGGAAACAAATTCATAATTTGTGGCCTCTTTTTTCCTACAGTATTTCATTTGTTAGGTCCATTTTCTTTAGCTGTTCAGCTTTTGAAAAAAAAAAAAACTTCAACCATTCAATTGCATTTATTGAGAATGAAGTCGTAGCAAATAATTAGAAAATAGTTTAAATAGAAAATAAAATAAAAAATTCTAAATAGAAAAAAAATAATATTTTTAAATTGTTTTATATATTGTAGACTTTTGCTTTATACTTGGTATGATCACTTTCAAAATACTTAAAGAGACGGGGAGAAAGAGAAAGAAGTAGTATATCCACTTCAACAAAACAATTCATGCTTGAACACAGAAAATAATCATTAGATAATCATCATTATTAAAATCATAATAATTCTTTGGTTTTGTTCATCATAATATTCATTCATCTTGAGGTCCAGACGGTCCAATAAATTAGCAAAACCCTCCCAACACTCCTGAGGGTAAAAACACCTCCTTCATTTTTGGGTTACGGAAGCCTTACAAAAATCTATTAAATCGACCAGTTAAAGGTTAACGGCCGCAAAGAGCCTATGGCCTTAATAATGTATATATCTCTACAAACATATATTACTGCTGATGAATAATAAATGGATGCAAGTCCTGCTCTTCACCCACATCTCTGAATGTTCTTCTTAACACAGTGGGGAACTGAGGTCGGCACTTTTGGTAGCTTGACATAAACGGGCAGAAATCCAACCATCCTGACCTTGGATACTTCTCATAAAGAGTTTTATTGATAGCTTATCCACACCCCTACTCTGGCCAACACAGGCAAGTGTGGGACCACCATGTGATAATATGACCTGTTCCCGCATGCCTCTCGCAGTCCCACCGGATGGGTGTGAGACCGGGGACCAAAGAGAGGCAGCGGAAGATATTTCCAGACTGGTGTCCTCCCTCCACTCAGAGCTGAGAGCTTAAACCTGTGGGGCTGACAGCCGGGAGAATCGGACTCAAGCGCTGTCACTTCCTGTGATTAACCACCGCTGAGTCAGAGGGGCCGCTCAGCGCCGGGCAGCCAGCATCTCTAATTCAAGGATCACTCTGGGAAATGAACAACCGCGGTAATAAAGCACTGACCCTTCTCCCAGCATGCACTATATCTGGCAACGGCTCAAGGGTGACATGATACTCATTTCACTTTTGTCTGGATCTGTTCAGGTAGTGAAAAAAGAATAAGAAAAAGGAAAAAAAAAAGGTCAAAATGCAATTCATATAGATAGCAATACGGTGTTATTTCAATATTTTTTTTTTTTTTTTTTTTTAAGTTTACATACAATTTCTTAATAATTGTATGTGCTTTTGTCATTTCTCTTTTCTTTTCTTATTTTTTATACTACTATTTAGGGTGAATTTATTTTTATTTGACCTCTAGTTTGTTTATTTTTCCAGTTTGCAATTTTAGTGCTTAAACTTAAACTTTTTCATATTTCAAAGAAAGAAAGAAAGAAAGAAAAATCTCATTGGAGGACTGATTTTTTCTAATATTTAATATGTCAAATATTTATTATGTCAAATTATTATTTAAGTCAGTGTGGTGCAATGCAGACCACTGCATTTTAAAATAATATCAATGCATATTTAATACATTTAACAGTAGTGATATATTTAATATTAATAATAATTAAATGCACATAACTTTTTAAGGCAATGTTAGTTGAGGTCAAATGGTGTAACTTCAATTTAAAAATTCACAACAACTGTAAAAAATAAATAAATAAAGTATAAAAACTTTTTTATAAACCTTTTTTATAAAATAATGACAAGTATAGTAAAGGTGTAAGAGAAATATGTTTTGTTTTGTTTGTTTTTTACTTGGTGGTTACACCATTTGACACCACTGAGTCATTAAATCAAATTTGTTGTTGAAAATTTTATATTCTGTACAAAGACTGCATTTCTAACAACCTGGCACTTGCATTTTGAACTAGTTTTTTCCCTGGACATCCTCATTTGTCACCCTTTACTATTGCTGTCTGTTGTCAAGGCTACGAATAAGTTTAAACCAAATGGGTTTTCATTTATTTTCCAGCAGAGAGAATCAACATTGGATCATTCTAAAATTATCCATTGTAGTAGGAAATATGGCTTTTGTCACGCTGTGCAGGTAAAATATTCTCTTTATAGAGGTCGCTTCATTTACAGAGGCTGCCACAACTGAATCAGGCCATGCACACAGCATCCATTGTAACCTAGTTTCAGAGATATAATCCACGTAAACTGCACTCTTCCCAACGGGAGATGATGGGAAAAGACAAATAGCTGCCCTAGGGTTAGAGCTGTGTGTGAGCCAGCGGTCTGTGCGAAAAAGTCTCTTTACATGAGGGAAAGTCAACACAAAACTCATTTTACTTTGGTAATGGGACGTATTTACATCATTTACTCACCCTCATGTCTTTCCAAACCTGTATGATATGTTTTTCTGTTGCAGAATTTTCTATACAATGAAAGTCAACGGGGTCCAAAATCTTCAAGCAGCAAAAAGGACATAAATATAACATAAAAGTAATCCATACAACCCCAGTGGTTTAATCCAGGTCTTCTGAAGACTAAACAGAGCTAAATTTAAGCAGTTATTCGAAACTAATCATTAAATCAAAACTAATCATTGATCAACTCATGCATATAGAGTCCAAATCAAATATGGAACCACATCAATGACATCAAACCTCATTGTGCATGTGTTATGATGTTACGTCACATGACACACAAGAATCAATCAGGTTTGATGTTAATTGTAAATTAATTTGATGTACTTTTCGGAGCTAGTAATTTTTGGACCCCATTGACTTCCATTATTTGGAAGAAAAAAACAGGATGAGGGTGAACAATGAAGTCAGAATTTTATTTTTGGGTGAACTACCTCTCAATAAACAGGTTTTCTGGGTGGAGTTTGATAATAACAACCTACAGCCAGCAAGTGTAAGCTGAAGTGCCTAAAACATACAGTTCACTGGAGAACCGCTGAGTGGGTTTATGTCAGATCCGGCCTTGAGGCCTGAATACACAAAGGCTGTCAAAGGAAAAGAATAAGGAAACAGATCTATTCTCTTATGCTTCTCCTGGGCAGCTTCATTAGTATCTGCCCTGCCACTGAATGCATGCAGCGGAGGAGATATGCGTTGTCCAGGGAACAGATGAACGGTGAGAGATACGGACTGACATTTGCAAGAGAGAAAAGGCAGGATTAGTGCGATGGGAATAGAGCCAGAGAGAGATTAAACCGACATGGGCGCATGGGGTTGGGGAGGGAGGTGTTTTAGCTAGTTGGCCTCGAGTCAGGTCAGCCAAGAGGTCGTGAACTTTAAGTTCTCTTGTGCTCTGTTACAAATTAGTCCTGCTGAAGACATTGCACTGAGTAAATGGGGTCAGATTTGATTTCATGTCTATTGCTTTACTCTCTGAAATCGATGGTTCACCCAAAAATTTAAGTTCTGCCATTTTTCTGTAATTTCAAACCCTGTTCTTGCAAAGACCAAACAACATCTGTCCTAACACTCTTTGGCACTTTGCCTGCTGCTTTAATTTTTGGGCAAACTTTCCTTTTCAGAGAGTAAAGTTCTGACATTATTTACTCATTATAATGTCATTTCAGACCCTTTCTTTCTTTTAAAGACCAATTTTCAGACCAAATTCAAGACATTATTTACTGTAAATCCAAAGTACTCTCATGGCAATCCATTATCATTTTACATTTTGGTGAATTGGTGTTGAATATGTATGAATTCATACAAATTCATTCAAATATTTTTGTGTGCTCTGCTTATACCTCACTGACGGTTAGGTTTGGGGGTGGACGTTCATGCTTACTGTACCTTTTGTTCTAAAAATTGTACATTTTGTACAAAAAACAAAAGCATTGAGTAGTTTTAGACTTTCTTTCTTCTAAAGACCAAATTGCAAACCAAATGTAATTATTTATTTTTACATTTTGGCGAATTGGTGGCAAATTTGTACCATTTGCATTTTTCATAAAATCTGCCTAGACCCCACTGACAGTTAGGTTTAAGGGTGTACCTTGAAGCTTTTTTCTAAAAACCTTACATTTTTGTATGAATAAAATTATACAAATTTATGAAAATTTGCCACCAGTTCACCAAAACGTAAGATAGTTAAGATTTCTGCTCAGATTGTGTTGGTAAATCTACCCTAGCTCTGCTTGTTACTTTGTCTGCTGCTTTAGTCTCTGATATTGATAGTTCACCCAAAAATGAAAGTTTTGTCATTATTCACTCATCCTCATGTCATCTTCTTACACCCCATCGATGATTAGGTTTAGGGGTGGACCTTCTGCTTACTTTTTATTTTAGAAATCGTATGTTTTCAAACAAAGCAAATCACATGAATTCATACAAATTTGTAACCAATTTACCAAAATGTAAAATAGAATGTTTATCTGGTTGGTAAATTTTGACATCAGCCCCAGCTCTCCTAGCCACTTTTATGAAAGTAGTGAGGTCCAAATCATTCTTTTGAGCCAAATCCTTTCAATGTTTTGGCAGATCCAGCTTACAAAACTTATCTGAATGTGGTGTGTATGAATTTGACCAATCCAGTATCCGAGTGCAAGGCTTACAAGTGAAAGGCAGCTTGAAGTCTAAGAACCTGAGAGATTCAAAATGCATTTTCAGCACCTTGGACAGCGCTCTCCGTGCAGGACATCTTTTCAAATTTTGCATCCATACATCAATGAATTATGGGCACATTCACATAAAGTGAAAACATTCTTAACACACGGTATCACATGGCAAATGTCAAATATTACAACATCACAACACTCAATATAACTTTGTTGCAATTGCTAGTGACTCCCCAAGTAATGCAATAAAGTCAGGTATAATTCAGTTTAAATTATTTTAGCTTATCATGGTACATTCAGGCATTCAAAGATTTGAAAACGATGCAGTTCATAATCATAACAGGGCACCAGTACTTGAGCGGGCTGAAAACTCTAGAGATCAGTGTATGATAGGAAGCAGGTTTTCTTCAAGTCAGTGTGAAGGCTTCAAGGAATACCCCGTTCCCATGAGCAACTGGAGTCCAAGCGTGGTGCACTTCCCCTGGGGTGCAAATACCAGCTGCCAGAACCTCCAATCAGTCCCTGGGAGCCACACTCCGACCCGAGCAGCAGCCCAGGAAGAAAGTGCTCTCCAGGGATGGGCCAAAAAAGTATTCCTACTTTTATTATCATCTCAAACCCACTCCCACCTGGAGCCAGACCCACAGAGGATGGCAATTGAGCTGAGGGACTGTTTCCAAATCTGTATCTGTATCACCAAGAAAGAAGAAAAACCTTGGAATCAAAATATATTCTAAACTCCAACAGTAAGAATTTCCTGGAAGTGTATGTGCAGATGCAGTAAGCATCTATCTAGCCAAGTCAACATAATACGGCATTCCAATCAAATGTACAATTTTCTTCTTATTTTTAGGGTGTTTGGTAGTATTGCATAAGATTTATTACATTAATGTTAAATAAATATTAATTACTTCCTCTCAATTACTGACATCAATTATTTTCACATATTATCGCAACCCTTCCTAACTGATGAAAAGTTCAAATTAATTCACACCGCTGTGGAGAGATCAGAGCTTTTTTAGCATTAATACCAATGACAGTGAGAATTACAAGAGATTTAAGATTCCTCACTTCAGCAGTAAAGATCCAGAAGCTTTGCTAATTCATGTTAAGGATGAAAAAATTCACACCGGATAACAACGCTGCATTTCATAAGTGACTAGTCATCAAGATTCCCTAACCTTGAAAGATATATTAACCTTTTACGACAGTTTTAGTCGGGAACGATACAATGAGCACTTTTTGAAGATAAAATATTCACTGGATGTGTCTAAGTTTGCAAGGACAGCTGCATCAAATCTTAAAGATATTAGCACAGAGGTATATCGTGGTACTATTTCAGGTAAACACACCTAAAACGACTGATGATGGGTCACTTTTTATGTCGGTCAGGCAGTCTTTTCTTGCCTAAGTGGGTGATTCTAGGCCGGAATGACCTGCAAAGTGGACCATATTTGCCACACTTCCCCTGGGGTCAAACAATACCAGCTACCAGAACCTCCAGTCAGCCCCTGGGAGCCAAGTCCCGATCCAAGTAGCAGCCCAGGAAGAAAGTGCTCTCCAGGAATTTGCCAAAGCCTAAATAGTTATTTGACTATTGGCTACTTATGATGAAAAGGAAAGTCATTTTAAAGGCGACGCAAGTTTTTACAAGACAAACATTGTTTTTCTTTAAATGAAACCAGCAGCGCTACCCTTCAAAATCGCAAAGGAATTACACTTAGAGGTTGTCACTTATCTTGGACCAGGACAAGCAGAACAACCTAGATGACAATATGATAAAATCTGAACAGCGTTTGTACTTATCATCAAACAAGAGGTTACGGGGATTGTAAATATTGAGTTTTCTGACCAAATTAGAATTTGGATAAACAATCCTGACCATATAAACAAACAGAGATATTCATAGATTAATTCAGACTCTGAATCACACAGTCTCTGGCCGTATTTGACCAGACATATGTGAACACGGGATCAAATATAATTATGTTTGGACACAGAAAACATATTGAGCACCATTTAAATCTGAAAGCATAATTGTTTGTCCAGTGGCCAAAACGACTGCGAATAATTTTACACAATTACAAGCAGATTTGAAAAGCTCTGGAACGCAAATGTAAATATGTGAGTCAGGAGTGAATATATAGAGACAGACACATTGTGAAATCTACCGGCGTTTGCGAGAGATTATCCCTGCAGTAGGCCACTGGGACCCGGGGCTTCTGGGGGTTTGAGGGGAACAGAGAGAGTTTGAGATCTCCATAAATCCTCAGACCACAGCAGGCTTTAGGAAAAGGTTTAGTGAAGGTGAAAGATTAGTGAAAGGCCATACATATTAAAAAATACAACTAAATTAATACAATACATTGCTAGTATCTGTAAGCTTTGTTTGGGTTTGAGCACACTGCTTAATACTTAAACACATACCAATAATTCATGATATTCTCAGAGCAAACAAATGGAAACAGAGAAACATATCCTGCAGTATCCTGTAAACAAATACCACAAAAGGCTATTTTCTTGTTTACACCAAAGCCAAAGACTGCAAATGTTTCCCAGATCTGTTATTTCATGGGGTCCCCCAATTCAAAAATATATTACAAAAATGTACTGAAGGAAAATACTAATAAGATATGAAGTTATTGGGTCTTCTTTCCATTTTAATGTAAAGGTGGAGGAAAAATAACAAATTTATCCAATCCTTAGTAAATACTGCTTTGCCAATAATAGTAACAATGAGACTACTCATGTGAACACAAAGCTGAAATCTTCAATGTAGGCGTTAAAACTGCTAAAATAAGAGCTGATACATATTAGTAATTACAGCTCTGAGTGGGAAAAATACTGAATGTGGCACAATAGTGAAGATACTTCAACTTGTGAAGCCTCATTCAGAACAGTAAACTAGCAACCAGAACCTGAAGCACACTACACATCAAGAAATAAATACTACAATAGCACTTACAGATGTGCATGAGGGCCTTTACATAAAACAGAGCATATATTTACAGTTCATTGGGTTATGAATGAGAAATCATTCATTTTACATCAGCTTGTGTATTCTTTATTTCTGTTACAGAACAAACTAAAACTGGCAGACACTGTTGAATACAATAATACCATGAGACATACACAAAATAGTTTTTGAATTTAATTATTAAAATATTATAATGCTCATAATTGATTAATTAGAATTACAAGTAACTACATTTATAATAATTTATAAATAAATTGTAACTGTAATAATTTAGTTAATTCAAAGGAATTGTTTAGAATTTTGTGTCAATACTGTGTGAAATAAATGTATAATCATTACTTTAAAATCTCAAAGGTCCTAAATATTAACCATTAAAATTGTTACTTTGTTTTTTTTGTAATTAAGACTTTATACATTGCAGTTGTGACATGTTTTCTTGTAATAGCAACTTCATTTCTCTTAATTGCAACTGTTTACCGCAATTGATTTTATATTTTCCCAAAACTTTATCACATAACTGAACCATTAAGTTTGGCAGTTCAACAGAGTTGCAATCACTTGCAAATAACTAATTATATTCACATTTTTGTTTCTCACAACTGCGACTTTTGTTTAATTTGTTTAATTTCTGGCAAAAGCGGATATATGTCTTGCAATTGCAACTTTTTTACTCGCAACTTGCAACTGCAACTGCAAATTAGTTTCTCATAAGTTGCCTGTTTCTAACAAGTCTTAATTGCATTGTTATTTCTCTCAAGTCGCTTGTTTTTTGCAAGTCACAGTTGCAAATGTTTTCTCACAAGTAGCTTGTTTCTCGCAAGTCGCAACTTTTTTTTCTCGCAACTGTCTTTGTTTCTTGTAATTTTGACCTCCGTTTCTTGCAATTGCAACTTAATTTCTCGCAACTTCGACTTTGTTTCTCACAACTGTGATTTCATGAATTCTCAGTAAATAATGTGTAAAATAATGTATAATTACAGTCTAACACTACTGACAACTATACAAAAACCTCAACTGTAACTTGGGCTACCATTGGCAGTCTAACTTTGCCAAATTCCACATTGCCAAACTCAATCTCATCACCATAAACTTCATCATCACCATCATCACCTCTGGCTCCCATAGAGGCTTATTTTGGAGAGAACTGGCAACACAAGCTCTCAGTGAAATCAGATTCTGGCTTTGCCCCCAGGCTTGCCAATTCTTGCCTGTGGAGTTTGGATGTGATTTCCCAGTGGGTCTTGCGAAACATGCCCTGTCTCATCAGTGAATTAGCACACTCTCTCTCGACGCGTCTTCCTCCTGATGAGGTGTACGCTTCTGAAAGCCTCTTAAGAGGAGAAAAAACAGGGACCAGTGGGGACGTCAAGTCTTGAGAATCGGCAGAACTAATTCATCGTTTGTGTGTGTGTGTGTGTGTGAAACCCATAAAAGATTGCGAGACTGTCACATATGATGATCTGAAGTGGCTCTCAGTAATCTTATATAAATCAAATTTAATCTCGCTAGCACCCACAGCTAACATAAAGCAATCAAAAGAAATTGCACTTTATCAGCAGATGTGTTGATACAGCACAAGCAGGAATCGTAGTGATATCTCTGGGTGATATTAGCTTGTTTGAACCCTTCAATTGTTAGAATTAAACAGACTGCTACCGTACCTTTAAGACTTCCATATGTCAATGAACTCTATGCATATGAAATGAGCAGCAATATCCATCATTATTACCATGACAGTTTCTTTATTATTCAGATTTGCTTAGGTGCTAAAGTGTTTAGTTGAGTGGTTGCTAAGGTGTTCTGGGTGGTTTCTCGTAAATGCATCTTTATATCTTGCATTTTCAACTTTATTTATTGTATTTGCAACTTCAGTTTTCATAACTGCAACTACAGTGGTGGACAAAATTATTAGAACACCTGACAGATCTGAAAATATTGACCCTTTTTTTTGCCTCCAAAACATGATTTAATTTCATAATGTTCATGAAACATGCAGATGGTTGCTCTGATGGTTGCTCACAACAAATATCAGATGAAGTGAGTTGTACCGTTTTTATCCATTTTTAACTTTTAATATTTGGTATGTCCATTTTTTGCAGCAATTACAGCAGCACATCTCTCTGGCATAGTGCAGGGCTCTAGACTGCGACCAAAACAGTTTTTTGTAATCGTGACTTTCTCACAATTGTACCTTTGTTTCTCACAACTGCAACTTTGTTTCTTGTAACTGCAACTTTATATCTCACAGATGCTTACAGAGTCCAAGTTAAATAAGCCCACCCACAAATTAAAAGACACTATGATATTCTGTTCCCTCCTTCAATGCAAGCCAGTGATTTTTCATACCTGCGTTATTGTCCGACAGGCAAAACTGCAAGTGTGATTGCTTAGAAAAGTAAAAGCACACTTCTAAGTGAACCACATGATTTGAGGCATCACTCATGTGTGTAGCACATACAGTGAAGGACGAGCTGCACCTTGAACCTTAACAACAGTAATAGTTAAGTAAGTAGCGTAGTAATGCCCATTCATTGCTCTTCATTTTGCTAGACAAGGTGAACCGATCAGATTGCACTTAAGAGGAAAACCAACACAATAAAGACCCCCTGATGACCTAGAGCACCTCAGGGCTCATCCGTCACTCCACTGATCAACCGCCTAATGAAACTTTGAATACTTCACTTGGCGTGATGGATTACACATGCTTAATTTCTAATGTTTCATCCTAAATCGCTCTTCCCAGAGCAAGGCAAAGCTCGGCTCTCCGGGCTGACTGAGGGAGCCGCGAGATACTGCAGTCGAGCGTTTTACTCATTTGAAGACACGATTGCACGCTAGGCCTCTCTCACATTCACGCTCTAGACTTCTCAAATTAGCTTGGTAATAGCCGACATATCAAGAGGCTTTTGAAAGCGGAGGGGGAAACAGGGAACGGTAATGGAGTGAAATGAATGCTGATGAAGGCTTTTCGTTTTTTTGTGTTATGTTTTATGCAGTGAATGTTCGACTTTGTGTGAAATGGAAAACAAATCAGGCTAATAAACCCAAGTTAGATGTTGTGTAGCACGACTGAGCAGGTGTTTAGCTGTGTTTTACATTATAAGGGTTTAATGTTTTGCCATGTTTCTTGCATTAAATATATTAAAAGTACAGCTGTCGCTGCTGGAATCTTCAAATTCAACAAACTTTTTGTTGCTTTAATTCAAACACAGTGGGTTTAATTTACTATATACGCACATATTTGTGCATAAAACCCGAGAAGTCATCATAATTAAAATTAATACTTACTTACTTTTCCAAATTAGAAATTAAATAAGTTATTCTACAAAAAAATATAATGTATGTATGTAGCCTATGTATGTATGTACGTGTGTGTGTGTGTGTGTACATATATATATATATATATATATATATATATATATATATATATTATACATAAGAATAATATATTCATTCATATTAAAAATATATAATAGAAACAAATATATTCATTAAATCTAGTCTTATTTTGATAGATAACATTTTACATATTTTTATGGAAAAGCTATTGAACATTTTTTGAGAAAATAATGGTCCATACTAATTGTAGGTTTATCTCAAATGCCAGATTTCACTCCATAATTCCAGACGTCATAAAAACACAAAATACATAAAATATATAGCTTACAGTTAAGTAAAATGAGTCAGATATTAATTCTGATTCAGTGAATTCATTCAGTGAAGGATTTCTTGAACTGATTCAAACCAGTTTGTGAGTCTTTTTGAACAATTAGAAGAAACGACTCAAAAGAATCATTTGCTTGTGAATCAGATCATTAGTCATGCTGTACAGTATGTTTGTTTTACATACAGTCCACAAGAAAAATGTTTTCTCAACATTATATTGCAATGCACAATCTTATCATATATGATTTCTAAGATTCAGATTAAGTCCTTGCTTTTTTAAAAGCTTAGCTTTGCATTAAGGATGAAGTATTTCACACCAAAATACTTAGAATTTACTAGTCTTCAAGGATGCTTAACCATGAAAACATATACAATATTTTATAATAGTTTCACAAAACGTTCATCTCTAGCTCAACGCTGCTTTTTTACAGGTTATTTGACAAAAATGAGATTTGCCAGTCATAAGAAGCTTTTGAACAGAGGAGTTCAAAACAGCCAGAGGAATTACACTGGTGGTTTGGTGCTTCTCTCACAACAGGTTTCCATAATAATTTAAATGACAATGTGATAAAATCTGACCGAGAGGCTTTTATCACAATCACTTACACCCAGTCCTAATATTTTGAGTTTTCCATTTTGTCTGGCCATCTGGTAGTAGATTTAAACTGCCGGGATGGTATCAGCTCCACCGGTTATGTCAGATCACAGTGATAAAGCATCTCCTCCATGAACTCCTATCAACGGCCTTCATCCAAGCTCACTAAAGGAGCGGGTGGCCAAGAGGACGATTATGATAACAGATACCGCTGGAGGTGCACTTCACTTCAGAAACACGGCCTTGGGTCTCTCATCTGCCGAAACGCTTTCCATGTCCTCAAAGTCCTTATTTCTTCAGCGGGAATAATACAAACCAACAAACAACACAAGCTATTTGAGTTAATGACAAATAAATTTGATTCATTTTCAAGTTCAACATTTTCAATTGTTTTAATTTACTGACACATGAAGTATGTCATGTGGTGCAACCATCAAATAAAAAGTAACAGCACAATTTTTACTTGAATACATAGGATCCTATGATTTTTTTTAAATATTTATCTTTTAGGTTTGTAAGTTTTGTTTGTTTGTTTGTTTGTTTGTTTTTTTATACAAACATCATGCTACAAACATCACCCTTCATAGTGCGTTGTGATTTATGCAATGCCGAAAACGCAGATGGAATCACAGAATCCAGTCATATGGAATTTATTGTATAAAGTGGAATTTGGCAAAATTTGGATGAATAAAACAATAGTAATGTTGTAAACTTAATCAAATCAAGATATGGACTTGTGAATCAGGGTTATTATTGTTAACTAAAAAAATAGGTAAACTAAATATAAAACAAAATAGTCTAAATAAAATTTAATATTTTAATAAATAAAATATTTTCATTACTTAAAATAAAACAAACATTTACTAAAAATAAATAAATAAAAATACTTTACCTTATTTTAAGTTTAAAATGAACAATGTTAACTTATTTTAACATTTTAAACACTCAATTTTCTTTGAGTTTAAACTTGAATTAAAATAAATGTTCGGTTTAACTTGAAGAAATTAGGCCATAAGAGAAATACATTCCTGTTGTACAGTAGAATGTATTTCTCAAAGTATAATAATAATTATAATACAGTTGATAAAAACCTTATTTTTTTACCCTTATATTTGTTTGCCAAAAATTGAAAGGAATTGTTTAAAATTTGTTTAAATACATTTTGATAGATCTTAAAAGTTAAGCATTCCTTTGATTACGTTTGATAATACATTTGCATTAAATCATAAAAAAAAAAAATTCTGAAAGATTTCTGGAATAATATAACTTTTCTGAAATAAAATAAAATAAAATAATAATAAAAAAATTAAATAAACATTTTATATGGGCACTATTACTGATCATTTATTCTAATAGATGATTAAATTAAGTTTTTTTAAATATAAGATTAGAAATACTTTTTGATTATTATTTTTTTATTATTATTTAAACTATTAAAGCACAATCCAGAAAAAAAAAATGGAAAACTTGGGAAATTCAGAAAAAAATGAGGGGGAAAAAAGTCAAATGGATTTCATATGGTCTGCTGAGGTTATTTCTACAACACAACTTTCCTGCACATGGTTGCGCATGTGACTTTGTTGGTCGCACTACATGACTTTGATTTGGCGGAAAATGTTTTTTTTTTTTTCTTCTCAAAACTTCAATATTGCCAGGAATGTTAAGGCACAATGCAAGTCTGATTAGTTTGATAGTTGGATCCGGATTAAAGCGCCGGTGTGAGGTTTCTATTCCCGACGGTGACAGAGAGCTACTCATCGACATCATTGAATTCTGAAGCTCTCCGGTTTCATTGTCAGAATACAAATGCCAAATTTCACAGTTAATAAGCAAATCAAAATGAAGCCCCTAAAAGTTGGTTCCCGCCATATTTCTAAGCATAGCCTTTTACTCAGGCTGTTATTTCTCTCGTATTGCTCCTCTCGATTCATTAACTTCAAAGCGTATTGTTTGCTCTATCTTCTCCAAGTCTCGCTCCTGCTGAGTTTTGGCCTCAAGTACCAGGTATGCTTTACTCAAACCAGAATCATCCTGTGTTTTTCTACATATTCTTTCACGATGATCAAAGACATTGTTTTCATCAGGAATTACAAAGCTGTTTTTTTGCATGTCATGCATAAAAAGCAATTTTCCAGTGGCGGGATCATGAGATGGCGAGCTGAATTCAAACAAACGCTGTGTTGTACGTCTCTGCTTACGAATGTGGGCCGCCGTCGAAACAGCTGCAGGATCGATTTGAAATTCAGTCAAGGTTTCAACAGATAACCATCCAACATCCATAAGCCTTACATGTGGACTCCATATTAAGTGTGATTTGAATGAAAACAAGGCTCCGAGGATCACTATTTATTTGAATGGATTTGCAGCATAAACTAAGATTTGACCATACAGTAAGTATTAAACTTTGGTTACTTAATTCGCCCTACACCATTCCAGAGCAATCTGGATTATAATTTTCACTTTGCAGATGACAAAATGGGAAGGGAAAGTGTGCAGTGTACAGAGGGCTGCAATCATACCTTGGCACCCTTATATCTATCTATCTATATATATATATATATATATATATATATATATATATATATATATATATATATATCTATATATATATATATATATATATATATATATATATATATATATATATATATATATATATATATATATATACAGTATATATATAAAATTTTAATATTTAATAATACAAACCCGATTCCAAAAAAGTTGGGACACTGTACAAATTGTGAATAAAAACAGAATGCAATGATGTGGAAGTTTCAAATTTCAATATTTTATTCAGAATACAACATAGATGACATATCAAATGTTTAAACTGAGAAAATGTATCATTTTAAGGGAAAAATAAGTTGATTTTAAATTTCATGGCATCAACACATCTCAAAAAAGTTGGGACAAGGCCATGTTTACCACTGTGTGGCATCCCCCTCTTCTTTTTATAACAGTCTGCAAACGTCTGGGGACTGAGGAGACAAGTTGCTCAAGTTTAGGAATAGGAATGTTGTCCCATTCTTGTCTAATACAGGCTTCTAGTTGCTCAACTGTCTTAGGTCTTCTTTGTCGCATCTTCCTCTTTATGATGCGCCAAATGTTTTCTATGGGTGAAAGATCTGGACTGCAGGCTGGCCATTTCAGTACCCGGATCCTTCTTCTACGCAGCCATGATGTTGTAATTGATGCAGTATGTGGTCTGGCATTGTCATGTTGGAAAATGCAAGGTCTTCCCTGAAAGAGACGACGTCTGGATGGGAGCATATGTTGGCGTCCCAGTTTTCCAAAAAGAACTTCAAATTTTGATTCGTCTGACCACAGAACAGTTTTCCACTTTGCCACAGTCCATTTTAAATGAGCCTTGGCCCAGAGAAAACGCCTGCGCTTCTGGATCATGTTTAGATATGGCTTCTTTTTTGACCTATAGAGTTTTAGCCGGCAACGGCGAATGGCACGGTGGATTGTGTTCACCGACAATGTTTTCTGGATGTATTCCTGAGCCCATGTTGTGATTTCCATTACAGTAGCATTCCTGTATGTGATGCAGTGCCGTCTAAGGGCCCGAAGATCACGGGCATCCAGTATGGTTTTCCGGCCTTGACCCTTACGCACAGAGATTGTTCCAGATTCTCTGAATTTTTGGATGATATTATGCACTGTAGATGATGATAACTTCAAACTCTTTGCAATGTTTCTCTGAGAAACTCCTTTCTGATATTGCTCCACTAATTTTCGCCGCAGCATTGGGGGAATTGGTGATCCTGAGAGACACTGCCACTCTGAGAGGCTCTTTTTATACCCAATCATGTTGCCAATTGACCTAATAAGTTGCAAATTGGTCCTCCAGCTGTTCCTTATATGTACATTTAACTTTTCCGGCCTCTTATTGCTACCTGTCCCAACTTTTTTGGAATGTGTAGCTCTCATGAAATCCAAAATGAGCCAATATTTGGCATGACATTTCAAAATGTCTCACTTTCAACATTTGATATGTTATCTATATTCTATTGTGAATAAAATATAAGTTTATGAGATTTGTAAATTATTGCATTCCTTTTTTATTCACAATTTGTACAGTGTCCCAACTTTTTTGGAATCGGGTTTGTATACCAAACAAATGTCTTAAACAATTACATTTTTATAAATTATGTAAAGTGGATAAAAGTTTTGTAATTAAAGTTTATTAAAAAAAATCATTTTTTTTATTTATTTTTTACAAAAAATGCTGTATATTATACAATTAAATAGTTATAAATTATGTAAAATTTATAACAAATTTATATCAAAAAATTTATAATAATGATTTATATTTGTATATTATACAAAAGTACATAATTTATCATTTAAATGTATAATGTAAAATTTATAAAAATGTAATTTTCTTAAAATGTAATAAAACGTTTACATTTTTTATATTATAGAAAAAATACATTATACAATTAAATATGTGTGTATATGTATATATATTATATTATATATATATATATATATATATATATATATATATATATATATATATATGTATATATGTATTTTTTAAAAACATAAAATTCTAAATAATAATGTTAATATAATTATGTAAAATGTATAACATTTTATAGAAGAATTATAGAAAAAATATAAATAATTGTTATATTGTAGAAAAATACATTATGCAAATAAATTAACTGAATTATAAATTAAAATTTAAAAAATGTATAACATTTAAATTTTATTAAAAAAAAGATAAATAACTTTTGTATTATACAAAAAATACATTATACAATTATTATTATTATTATTTGTTTGTTTGTTTGTAGTTATGTCAGCACTGTAGCTTTTAAGTCCAAGAAGTGCAGTTTTTCGATGAGTACATGGATGGTTGACATTTAGACAAATAAATAAATAAATCCACATGAATATTATGAGGAATGTAAATAACACACATTTTCATTACATATACATTTTGGCTCAGAAAAAAAAAGTCCATGATAATTTAATCTTTGTTTCGTTTCTCTGAGCTGAACCCTGAAGCTGTCATGCGGTGCGACTTTTAACATATTCCATGAAAAACTAAAAAGCACATATTTCTGCTGAAAAAAAACATATCACATATTAATTTCTAATCATTAGTCTACTGAAATCAAAAATATCAATTTGGGCGCAGGTCTCCGCGCATGAATTTCATGATATTTCATAAGCGTACAGCTTTAGCTGTGAAAGACGGAGCCCAAAGATGTGTGTGCTTGGTTTGCGGAGCCTCGGGCTTTCGCTCGCACAACCAACAGCAGAGAAAGATGTGTTTCTGTAATCTCAGAGGAACCCAGAAACCCCCCAAACCTCCACCGACAACCATGAACATGTTTGAGAGCAAGAACACCATCCAAATACCATCACATGACTTCAGCTCAGCATTACCCCGTGGGAAAGAATGATATATGGAGAAACTGAATTAGGCCTAAATAAAGGGATGTTAAGCTACATTAAGCAGCTATAGCATGGTCACATTGTTATAAGATCTGAACCATGAAAATCCTACAGCAAATATTAATGAGATCCAGCTGAACTTTGGCTCTTCGGACTCATATGATCATGAAGAGTATAAACTCAGGTCTGGCTCTATTAAACAGTGGTTAAACTCGCTGAACAGCAGCTCTACTGAAGCTCAGCCAACACACTGTCCACCGACATGCTCACATTCTGCCAAAAACACAAAGATAATAACAATAAATTACCAATTATATTTTGCAAAAAGAAAAAGTTATTTTTGTATTGTGACAACCTGTATTTTGAATTGTGAACTTCACTGAGTTTTAGTGTTGATGAAAATGTACTGGATAACATTACTGGAAAATGTCATTACTATGTCATTAAAATGTCAGTACATCTCAGTTTGTTTGTTTGTTTGTTTTACAGTGCATGACAAGTAAATACATTTTCCTGCAAAATTCTCACTAATGTAATGCAAAATAACACAATAGTCTCTTCTGCTCACTGCATGAATTTATGTGATTAAAAATACAGTAAAGACAGTAATAATGTGAAATATTTTTACAATTTATAATAACTGTTTTCTATGTGAACAATGTCAAATGTAATTGATTTCTGTGATCAAAGCTGAATTGTCAGCATCATTACTTCAGTCTTCAGTGTCACATGATGCTTCAGAAATCATTCTAATATACTGATTTGCTACTCAAGAAACATTTCTGATTATTATTAATGTTGAAAACAGTAGTGCTTTTTTTACTATCAAAGTACAACAAATATTAATTAGAAATGTCTTTACTGTCACTTTTGATCAATTTAATGTTCATTAAAGTAATAAAATAATTTATTTCCAAAAATTATGCTCGCAAAATTGAGTCGTTCGTTCATCACGTGACAGACTCATAAACTAAACCTATGCAGTCTGAGGGAAAAAGACTAATAATAATAATAATAATAATAACCAACTCTTTAGTTTATTACCTTTGTTACCACATTCAGTGTTATGGAAAAGAACCATCATGACAGAAATTCACACATTTATAAACTGTAAGAAATAAAAAGCTACAATTTGAGACCAGAAACGCATCACGTAACTGTAAGAGTATAATAATAATAATAATAATAATAACAACAACTATGCACCCGTTTGTAAGGAAGGTTGTAAATTAACTAATTTCTCTATCCAATGCTGTCACGTCACGTGACAAAAGAACAAATGACTCGAAAGACTCGAGAGATGAACTAATCAATTCTCTTTCCGGCTCTGACTGCATTGGTTTAGTTTATGAGGCTGTCACGTGATGAACGAACGACTCAAACCCGAAGACTTGTCAGATAAGAGGTGAGGTGAGCTAATCATAGACTAAAGACCCAGGTAAACAATGAATTAATTTTTTTCTGTTTCTTATACATTATAGTTGTGTATTGTTTGTAGTGTGATCAACGTTTGCATAAGTAGTAGATGTGTTAGGGAAGTAACACGTAACATTTTTATTATATTTTGCTAAAATGAACAAAATGACTCGAAAAAAGATTTGTTCATTTTGCTGAACGAGACTCAAAGGTCCGAGTCAGTAAAATGATCTGAACTTCCCATCACTATCTCACATGCTGTTTTTTTTGTATTTGGCCACCCATGGAAACCAAGTTGACCTTTTGTGACCTTCCCCAGCAGCCACCTGCCAGTTAGCCTGTTCTCCACTGGTCCCCTGAGAGCCTGCTCCCACCCTCCTCCATGTTAACCGTGCCGAGAGGCCAATTACAACAGCCATCAGTCTGTCCCAACTGTCCCCAAACCCTCTGATCACAGACCCCTTTCAACCCCAGCCTTGAGGGTTTGCGCCGGGACAGCGCCACCGAAATCTCCCTCCGCCTTCGTTAGAGCCAGAGGAACCACAGCAGCGCCCGAGGCGGTGGAGCAGGACAGCGATGAAAGGATGTCTCAGCACATTTCACTTAGAAACATATCGATTCGCCTACCACACTTTCTCCAGAGTAATTGCTGCGTCTCCCCCCGGGCCCTCGACGGGATGGAGTTAATGCCGTTACAGTGTTAATACTGTTTATTTGTTTACTTGTTTACTCTGACCTGCATCCAAGAACAAAAGGAGAACAGCGGATCCATCCCACACACCACACAAACAACTGTCAGACACCAACCCAAAGTGACGGATCAAAGCGCGACTTCCCTGATCAAAGCATTACGTATTGAAGCCGAAGCTCTTCTGTACAGGCACGTAGGTGTCCTGTGTTGTTTTCGTCCTCATTTTGGGTTGTTTTTTTTTATCCTCTCACATGACAGACGTGTCCCGCTTAGAGATCAGTTCAAGGTTGTGATATAAATGCTAATATACCCACGTACACAACGGTTCAACATACTGAACACTTACGTCAAATTAAATATGGCATCTGTTAGTGGATTCGTTAGTACAACAGTATAGTTAACCCTTTCACTGGTGTGTTTAAATTCCCGTTCACACCAAGAACGATAACTATAAAGATAACTATAAAGATAAAGATATTAGCATCCACACCAGCGGACGATATCGTCTGTTTATTCTAGTGCTGTCAAACGATTAATCGTGATTAATCCCATCCAAAATAAAAGTTTTTGTTTACATAATATATGTGTGTATACTGTGTATATTTATTATGTATATATAAAGACACACATACAGCATATATTTTGAAAATATTTACATGTATATATTTATATTCATATAATTTATATTAGATATAAATATATAAACGTAACATTTTTCTTAAATTTATACATGCATGTGTGTATTTATAAATACATAATAAATATACACAGTACACACACATATACTATGTAAACAAAAACTTTTATTTTGGATGTGATTAATCGTTTGACAGCACTAGTTAATTATAAGCTCGTCAGCCGCTTTAAATTCTCGAACTCGTTACAGCAGGATGGATTCTGATTGGGTGTCAATGTTTGTATCGTTCATCAGCTGGAAAAAAAAATCGTTCTGGAAGTGTTTCCAACGATATTGTTTCTCTGTGCCTTTATCTTTATAGCTGTAGTGTGGACTCTGCTACTCTTTAACATTGAGAAAAAAATTTAAAACTATATTTTTATTGTTATCTTTATAGTTATCGTCCTTGATGTGAACAGGCTGTAAAATATTCTAGCGATCCCCCCAGAGTGAGTTTTATTTAAGGCGACAGTTATTTTAGAACATTTCCTCTTACTTTTTCCATTTGTGAGGCATCATACTTGTCAAGTGACTCACCACGGCCACGAAAACACTGTATGACGGATGTATCGATTTTATTTTATTTATTTTATTTTTGTTCAAAATGTTCACAAACTTGCTTACCATGTCATGAACTATCTGATATTTCGATCCACAAATATGTGTAAGTCAGTGCATTTTGTTGTTTAAAAACCTTTATAAATGATCTTGATCGTGATCTATAACGTGAGATGGGCGCTGCATGTTCGTTCGCACTGCAGTTCAGAGTCCTGTCAGTCGTATTTACAACACGTGAATTCATCGATTTCTCCAGAACAACATTATGTGGTTTAAAACACTGCATATTTGTGATTATATGACAAGTGCAGAGTGCGTTTTTGCATCAGCCAAAGCACGAAAGCACAGTTTGGGACCGTACCGCTCAACAGGTTAAAACTGATTAGTCATGGGTCGTCTGAACTACTAGTCGACTAGTGAGGAAGCTGGTTTTAGGTTAACCTGACCAGAAGCAGAGGGACGTATTTAATATAATTACCAAATATCTGCTTCTATGTAGTAAAATGTGTTTTTGCTAGGAAATGTTTGCTGATTTTAACGCAACTGCAAGAATAGCTTTTATATTCTTATTGATTTTTCATAATTAATATTGAATGTGTTTAAATAACTTTATTCATAATAAAATGTCATACTTGAATTAATAGAAATAGAAATAAATATTAACATATATTAAAAGAAATATAGTGTTAAAAATGTGTCAAATATGAAATATGATACAGCAGGCATTTGAACTATATTTAAAATATTATTGTAATGCATTTCGTTATGTATTATACTCGCCTCAAAAATATTAATTCACTTAAAACATTAAAATAAATTAACCAATAATAATAATAAAACAACAACAACAATAATAATTTGTAATTGGTTTCATCCATTCTTTCATCCTATATCTAGGATAAAAGAATGAAATATGTATGAAACCGGGTTACTGTATATATTTTATAAATGAATGTGTTTATTTACTATTTTTATTATTACAATATGCCTGGAATGACATGAAGAAACAGAACAAACTGAGACAGACTATGTAAATCCAGAAGAACTGTGGCAACATCTCCAAGATGCATCAAGAAACCTTTATAATTTTTAAGTTCCACAAAACAAAATGAAAAAAATGATTAAATTAATGAACTGTCTAAAAGTTAAAAAACTGCCCAATTTTATAAAACACTACAAATAACTATTCTTTAAAATAAAAATAAAAACTATTATTTGATTTGCCATGACTGCAGTCTGTAGAGGGTTAAAACATATGCACACTATGATGGATTTCAGTCCTGTCAAATACGTCAGTCCACCTCACGGCTATATTAGGTACGTCCCGTCTCTCCTGCAACATAATGAGGATGAGACACTCCATGTGCCGCAGATGGGGGTGAAAGAGGGTTTCCAAAAAGGCAAACGTCTCATCTTATTCCTCATGTCCCACCTGTCATGACTGCATATGGAGGAGATGGGAGGAAGGCGGAGGAAACTGAAGGATGAGTGCAGAACAAGAGCAAGGAAAGGCTTGACATATCAGCAGGAGTTTAACACGCGGTCCCCAAGACCCCTATTAGAGCCGCTGCAGACACACTGCTGCGGGGAAACCGATCATGACGCAACCCGTCTGAATGAGACTCTGGGATCTGATGGCCACTGTGAGTGTGTGCGAGAAACAGCCGTTTCAATTAGCCATAGATTTGTTAGGCTCTTGTGAACATGGACACAGTCACACAAACACACACACATATGCAGGGTTCACCTCTAAGATCAGCATAATCCATAAAGCAGTGTAAGCATTTGTGTAAATACATTATGTATTTAGTGCTGTCAAACGATTAATCGCATCCAAAATTAAAGTTTTTGTTTACATAATATATGTATGTGTGCTGTTTATTTATTATTTATATATAAATACACACACATACAGTAT
Organism: Schizothorax lantsangensis; assembly: GCA_027422415.1. Classification (NCBI taxonomy): domain Eukaryota; kingdom Metazoa; phylum Chordata; class Actinopteri; order Cypriniformes; family Cyprinidae; genus Schizothorax; species Schizothorax lantsangensis. Next base: position 8,670,096 of record CM049854.1, on the reverse strand, counting down.
ATATTTTGAAAATATTTACTTGTATATACATTTATATATTTATATTAATATATATTATATTATATATAAATATATCTAATATATAAACTTATTTTTTTTTCTTAATTATATACATGCATGTGTTTGTATTTATATATAAATAATAAATATACACACTACGCACTCATATATTATGTAAACAAAAACTTTTATTTTGGATGCGATTAATCGTGATTAATCATTTGACAGCACTATATGTATGCTAGCCAAACTTTCAACTTCCGACATAAAGTCTGGTCCACTTAGTAGTATTTTCTGACCCAGAACCGTCCACAAAGAATGTTGTCTGACCAACATGTTTCTTTGAACGTGAACAGTCCTTTCAGTGTGTGATACTGTTTTAAAGATGTGCTCAGTATTTAGCAGTCCAGGCTCATTAGAAAAAAATGCCTATATGGCAACATTTCGGCAAAACAATATTACGTTGCTTCTTGCACATTTCGCAACACTTTTAAAGTGAAATGTCCAGTGAGTGGTGCTAAAAGAGCATTCGGTTTTCATCAGAACCAGATGAACATGAATCTGGAAATGCTTTCTTGTTAGTTGTTGAGTGTATCACTGCAGTTCAGGAATGAAATGTTCGGTAAGTAAGGATGTAACGATTCACTCAACTCACGATTCGATTTTCTCACGATTTTTTTTTAACAAAATGAGATTGAAGACATTATACAGTAAATGAGAAGGTGTCTTTTTATTAGGCTATTGCTGCACGTTTTTGTGAAATTTAAATAACAAAACTAAATTGAAATTTTAAAACAAACCCCAAATCAAATAAGCAAGTTACACAAATAAAAGAAATCTCTTCATATAAACAAACTAAGGCTTTGTCTGTGCTCTTTCGATTTAAAATGAGAGACAACCACTGCATTTTAATCATCATCCAAAAAAGATGCAGCATACATGCAGCATGAGCAGTTTTTAATCTAAATTAGATTGTATAATTTCGAAATTTGAAGCAAAAACAGAATGATCTGACTTTATTTTTGTGAAACTTTACTACATAAAACATCTGAACAAAACAGCAGACGAGCTGAATGAGATGCAAATTCACTCTCTGCAAACAGGTGGCGCTATGAACAGCAATTATGTAGTGTTTCCTGGGTTACCGCTGTAAACAAAGCAGAGCTGTGCTTATGAACTCTATTTTAATTTGCATCATTCAGAGGCAAGATGAAAAGAAAATACCACGTAAACTTTTATAAAGACAGTCAGTTCCCCTCAGAGATACATACATATAAACTCCTACTCCAATCGTATCGCGATTTGTTTGGCATCTCAACCGATTTGAATCTTCACATATTTTAATAAATTTTCAACTGGCTCGCGGTTAATCGATACATAAGTGATGCTAAAACGTCAATGCTCTATTGCTTATGAAAATAAGATAAACCCAACTCTAACACCGTGTCTACACCGGACACGAGCAGCGCGACAAAATACTATAGAACTCATTATAATCAGTGATGCTGTCTACACTGGATGCGACGCGGCGCAACACAACAAATCCCTGACAGTAAACTGCTGCCACGTTCTATTTATGACGTATTGACACAAATTTCAAATCATTTTCAACGCTCGCTTTGTCGCATCCAGTGTAGACAGACTTTAGCTGTTGCGGCGCGACACGACAACTGTCGCGTCCGCTGTAGACACGTGTAACCGATAGTGTTAACAAACACAAACATGAGATAAAATGCATATGTTGAGGCAAACATGCCAGTTTATCTTGCTTCTACAAGTCTTTGAGCTCTTTAATTGTGACTTGTGTTTTTGGGACTCATAACAAAGCGTTTCATATCAAGAGTGATGCTGTACCGGGTGCACTACTGAGCAAGTTTACTATATTAGAAAAGCTGTACATATGGAGCTGGTTGCGTCATGCAAACATCACACTGTATTAGTTTACAAATTAGATACGATGCTAAATGTTTGTTGAGGTCACAACATAGATTTGGCCAAGAAACTAAATTTTTCCGTTTCTGATTTCATGGTTGAGATGTTTATTTTGAGATTTTCATGACTAATTATGGCCAATGTTCAATAAATAAATCTTTTTTTTTTCACACATTTTGATATTTTAAGGCAGGGGTCACCAAGTTCGGTCCTGGAGGGCCGGTGTCCTGCAGAGTTTAGCTCCAACCCTTCAAACACACCTGAAATAAAGCTCTTAGGTAGGTATACTTCAAACTTTTTTGAGGCAAGTTGGAGCTAAACTCTGCACATCAAGTTTGATGACCCCTGTTTTAAGGTCTAATTATGGACAACTTTTAATAAATAAATCCATGTTTTCTCATTTTGATATTACTTTCATGACTAATTCTGACTATTTCAACTATTAAATTACCTTATTACTGTATTTTTTATTTCGTAATTCCTATTGTTGTCAATGATGTATACAGCACATGTATATTTAAAAGCAGCACAACAAATATTTATCATATATAAAAGTCTATAAAATATCAAAGATGTATTTCATGTTTCATATCTGGAGTCAATACGATCAAATACAACTATGACAAAATACGACTTCTTGAAATTCCTGACAGGTTTTGTGAGTTTCACCCTGTCATTAATTGGTCAAACTGAATCTTTAAACTGAGTGTCAAGAAATCATTATATTTCTTCACATAAAGCATAGAGTTTTGCTGACCAAATGCTGATTTGGCAGTTCAGCTTTATGTTGCACATGGTGTGCGGAGGGTTTGCGCTCACATGGAGCTCAGCAAGGCAAGAAAAGCAGAAAAGAGAGTGAGTGAGAGATTTTAGTGCGGGATGAGAGGGGGTTTGTCTGGTTACATAACCTCCAGAGAGCACAGGCCAGCCAGCCATCTGCTGCTGCACGACCAACAGGCTCGTCCATTACTAACAGCAGCAGGGTTTAATCCTCTCATCCACAATCTTTGTTCTCTCTCATCTCTTTCTCTCTTATCAGGCCTGTATGTCTCTCTTTGTCCTCACTTCTACCTCTCTGTCCTGTCCCTGCTCCTGCGTTACTGTCCTCTGTCCACGTTTGATGTCTCTTTCCCTGTCTGTGTTTCAGTCTTTCTCTTGTACTGCATCTTAATAATACAATAATAACGTAATATTATTATTATTATACAATAAACTTATTTTATTGTATTTATTTATAAAATTGCCAGCAAGTATTATTCTAAAATAAACATATAACAAAATAATAATATTGATAAATTACTTTAAAATAAACAAACAAAAATAAAATATTTATTTATTTTATTTATAACAACTATCGTTTATAAAAATAAATGAATATAACAAAAATAATTATGATGATGATAATAATAATAATAATAATGTATTATTATTATTGTTGTTGTTGTTGTTGTTGTTATTATACAAATAAATATATTACTTTATTGTATTTATTTATAATATTAACAGAAAGTATTATTTTAAAATAATTATAACGAAATAGTAATATTAATAAATTACTTTAAAATAAACATAATAATAATAAACAATAACAACAACAACAACAACAACAATAAATTACAATATTAAAAAAACAATTTAAAAAATCTATATGCAATTAATATTTATATAAATATGAATACATCATGGTAGTATTTTTGCCTGCTGATTTAAAGGAAAATCTCAAGGCAAACGCTCATTATTCAGGGGAAAATGTGCTTTCATGACAATTAAAAAGAAAGGTTTTTCAGGTCTGCTGCACTGACATGCATAGGAGTGAATGGAGTGTGAAGTCTAGCGAAACTTTACGATTAAAGAAGCGGTTTCTGCTACTGCGCCTACTGACGATATGCATATGTGGGTGGCGATATGTTAATGAGCTCATGTGACATCATAAGCATCAGGATCATCTGAATGAGCCATTTTTGCAGTTTAGTTTTAATAAATGTTCAGGATTGACTGTGGAGCAGCTTCATGTTGAGAACAGCTACCAAAAAATACTCCTCAAGACAGAACTGCTGTAGTGTAACAGGGCAAAGTCTCAGTAAAAGTCTTTATTTAGAGTAAAAGCAGGTGAAAGCGAGAAAGGAAACTGGTGAGCAGGTGTCTGCTCTAAAGATAGTGAGGATGGAGGAAGCCAGTCATGGAGTTTTCACTCTCTATATGTCTCTCGCTCTCATTTCCTCTCTCTCTTCCAGAGCAAGCGGGTAATTCAGAGACTCGCACATCAAAGGCTGTGTAGAGATGCAGTTTAACTCATAGCTGTGAGTCTGCAGAGGCACAAACTCATTCTGAAGATCCAGAGCTGCAGAAGCAGAAAGAGACTCTACTCTACTGACTGTCAAACCATATAAACCCTCACATATATGAGCCAATGACAAATAACAGCATCGACGATTAAGAGAAGGAAAAAATATGTTAAAAATATAAGAACTTAATTGAACTCGTTTTCAAGTTGGTATCTTTAACCTCGGTAAAATATTAGTAATGCACAGCCTACCGGTTTTATTGTTGTTTAATGCGTGGCACTATTTTTCTTTCTATTTCAGTCAACATGAATCAGAAATAAAGCGTGTGCAGTTTTCACCAGTGTCCAGGTGATTTCTGTGGGTCTCTGTGGTGAACAGGTCACGTCAGTGGTAATACAGCATGTAAAACAGACGGCGTTTCCCTCTGAGGCTTGAATGAGCAACACAAACATCAGGAAACATGCATGTGTGCACAGCAGTCGCCATAGAAACAGTCGCCAGCGACAGATAGAACATACAGAACCTCCAGCATCTGTACATCAGAACCTCTTCTGTATTACAGCAACAGATACGATCTTCACAAACCAGCCTCACTGCATGCTACCAACGGAGAGAAGAAGCCAGTATAAGTTTGTTGATTGATTGATTATAGAAATACAAAACAAATAACAGCAATAAATAAATAGTGTAATAAAAAACTATATCTATATTATTTTTTTATTATTGTTTATTATTATTATTAATAATAATAATAATAATAATAAAAATAATAAATTAATTAATTAATACAATAAAAATAATATTTTATATATATTATTTTTATTGTATTAATTAATAAATGTATTATTATTATTATTAATAATAATAATAAATTAATCAATACAATAAAAATATTTTTTCTTAATATATTTATTATTTTTAGACTATTATTATTTTTTATTGTTGTTGTTTTGTATTTAAATAATAATAACTATTATTATTATTATTATTATTATTCAAATGTATTATTAGCATTGTTGTTGTTGTTGTTTTATAAATACAAAAGAAATATAAAAAAAATTACAACAATAATAATGAATTATTATAATACAAAACAAATAACAATAAATAATAATATAAAATATATTTAAAATACATATTTTTATTTATTGTATTTTTAATAATAATAATAATAATAATAATAATAATAATAGATTCATAAATACAATAAATAAAAATAATTATGATTAATATATTTATAATCATTTGCTCTTTGACCACTCGTCTTCATATTGGTTTCATATAGTTTTGAAAAATACCTTTATACCATTTTCACAAAATGATTAAATTTAAATGTCATGTGGTGTAACAAAGTAAAACATTTATTATTATTATTAGTAGTAGTAGTAGTAGTAGTAAAGTAATTCATACAGTAAATACCAGTTTTGGGGAAGTCACTCCACATGACATTTACACCCTTAACTTTACCTTGTCATAAATTGAACCGAATTCCCACTACTACAACCCCAAATCAGAAAAAGTTGGGACAGTATGGAAAACGCAAATAAAAAAAGAAAGTAGTGATTTCTAAATTTACTTTGACTTGTATTTCATTGCAGACAATATGAACACAAAATATTTCATGTTTTGTCTGGTCAACTTCATGTCATTTGTAAATATACATCCTTTCCTGTCATTCAGACCTGCAACACATTCCAAAAAAAGTTGGGACAGGAGCAATTTAGGGCTAGTAATGAGGTAAATTGGTTAAATAATGATGTGATTTGAAACAGTTGATGTCAACAGGTGATTGTAATTATGATTTGGTACAAAAGCAGCATCCAAGAAAGGTCTAGTCCTTTAGGAGCAAAGATGGGCCGAGGATCGCCAGTTTGCCAACAAATACGTGAGAAAATTATTGAAATGTTTAAAAACAATGTTCCTCAAAGAAAGATAGGAAGAGATTTGGATATTTCACCTTCAACAGTGCATAACATAATTAAAAGATTCAAGGAATCTGGAGGAATTTCAGTGCGTAAAGGACAAGGGCGCAAGCCTAAGCTGAACAACCGTGATCTCCGATCCCTCAGGCGGCACTGCATCAAGAATCGTCATTCATCTATAAGCGATATCACCACATGGGCTCAGGACTACTTTGACAAACCTTTGTCAAGTACCACAATACGTAGTTACATCCACAAATGCCAGTTAAAACTGTACTGTGCCAAAAGGAAGCCCTATGTTAACAGTGTCCAGAAGCGCCGTCGACTTCTCTGGGCTCGGAGGCATCTGGGATGGACCATCACACAGTGGAAACGTGTACTGTGGTCAGATGAATCAGTATTTCAGGTATTTTTTGGGAGGAATGGACGCCGTGTGCTCCGGACCAAAGAAGAAAAGGATCATCCAGACTGTTACCAGCAACAAGTCCAAAAGCCAGGGTCTGTCATGGTATGGGGTTGTGTCAGTGCCCTTGGCAAAGGTAACTTGCACTTCTGTGATGGCACCATTAATGCTGAAAAGTACATAGAGATTTTGGAGCACAATATGCTGCCTTCAAGAAGACGATGCAAAACCACATTCTGCACACATTACAAAGTCCTGGCTGCGGAGGAAGAGGGTACGGGTACTTGACTGGCCTGCCTGCAGTCCCGACCTGTCTCCAATAGAGAATGTGTGGCGCATTTTGAAGCGCAAAATGCGACAACGAAGACCCCGTACTGTTGCCCACCTTAAGACTTGTTTGCAGGAAGAATGGGACAAAATTACACCTGAAACACTTCATCACTTGGTGTCTTCAGTCCCTAAACGTCTTTTAAGTGTTGTGAAAAGGAATGGCAACATTACAAAGTGGTAAATGCTTTACTGTCCCAACTTTTTTTGGAATGTGTTGCAGGTCTGAATGACAGGAAAGGATGTATATTTACAAATGACATGAAGTTGACCAGACAAAACATGAAATATTTTGTGTTCATATTGTCTGCAATGAAATACAAGTCAAAGTAAATTTAGAAATCACTACTTTCTTTTTTTATTTGCGTTTTCCATACTGTCCCAACTTTTTCTGATTTGGGGTTGTACTTGTAAAACACACTTAAAATGACTGTGATGTAACTGTATTTCCAAAACCAGCACAATGTGAATAAACAGCGTCTGTTTTCACCTCAGAACTTCATTCGCTGTTTGACCACTGGCTCAGATCAGCGGGAAAGCGTGAGCTGTGCTGAGTAATGACTGGAGAAGCATCCGTCTCTTTCTTTATTAGGAGGCGAAGGAACTGAGCTTTGAAGCCGCTTGGCTTCCCTCTAGATAACTACGAGCAAACGGGATTGATGCGCTGAGCTTTGACGGAGCATGTGAGGATACGAGCCCTCGGGCTGGAGAGGAACGAGGGCTTTAGTCTCCATTTCAAAGAGAATTTTTGCATTGCTGCCTCTCGATATTTCTGCGGTGACATAAGCGCAAAACTCGACAAAGATGCAGAGACGGAAAACAGGAGGTGAGGCTTGTTAGCGTCACGCTTAGCAGAAGCTCATGTGCTGCTCTCAGTCTTAACGTTAAAGATTCCTAAATTAATATGAAGACACAACTACATGCAAGCTATTCAGAGGTTGTTTCTCCAAAAAGTCTAAACACTGCGACTCTGATGCTACCAAAACAAACTCTGCTTGTTAGCAAAACATGACATGGCAACACTGGCTCAACCAATGGCGTGATTTGTTAATATTTAAAATTGGATTTTATTTTTATACTTTGTTTTCTCTTTAAATGTTAGTTGAAGTTTTAGTAATTTTGTTGTTTTTCTATTTTCAGTTTTTTAACATCTACGCAGTATTTATTAATTTTATTTATTAGTTTTACTTTATTTAGTTTTAGATATTTTAGTATTTCAAACTTAAACAACGAAAATGAGAAATGTTGCTTTGACAATTTATAAAAGTTATTTAAAAGGTTTTTTTTCTATTTAATTTCATTTTATTTCAGTTCATGTTGATTTTACTTCAAGTAACGAAAATGTTTATGTTTTAGTTTTAGTTTACGATAGTAACAGTCATTTTGTGAGAAACAAAACGGCAACATAACGATACATTAGCACATCGCTAGTGCTAACTATAACACTACAAAACAAGCTTCAAGCATTTAAGCGTTTACTAAAATTCTGTGCGAAGCCACAAAATAACAGCCAATCAAGTGTGATGTTTAATTTATAGTTTTGTAGGGCAAGAATCTGGACCAATGAGATTAGAGTGTGGGTGGAGCCAACCCAAAGTGTAGGAGGACACCAAAAACTGGTGTCGGATTTACTTCGAAACAACTTTCACTTAGAAATTGACATAAAATTTCACAAATAAACAGCAAGTAATGCATTAAATGTGAAATTTTGAAGTAGAAAGACTGAAATGCTATTTTATTGTAAAACATACTTCAATAATATGTTTCATTTACAACTTCGAAAAAACCTTTTTTTTTTACGATGTACCAAGTGCAACTCTAAGGAAACTGTGAGGAAACTAAACAGATAGGTATTTCTGAAAGTTAGCGTAATCGTTCTTAAGTTATTTATGACCATCACAAATGCATCAATATGCTCAATATGTCCTCCTTCTCTCCGTTTTGTAGCAGCTCTTGGCTTTTACGGCAGGTTTGAGTGTTTCTGAGCAGAGCGAGGAGCAGTAACGGTGCTGAGGGCACTCAGGGGGGTATTACGAGACTGAAGGTGATTATCAGCCTCCCAGCAGCTCCTGAGGACGCGGCCAGTCGATTAAAACTCTCAGCCCTTCGCAATAAATCTCAGCCGTCCGCAGAGACAATATTAATGAATGTGTGGAAACAGGTGGACACTTTCCATTTCACCAATTCTTTGCTGCTTTCCGTCGTGAAATGTAGTCTGAGGTAAAACTTAAAAGGTTTTAACAAATCAATATTACTAAAATAGTCTGTTTTATGTTTCATTATGCTATCATTTTAATGAATATTTATGTGTAAAACCTGCAAAAAACGAGTGCACACAAGCACTGCTGATGCAACACATAACAACAAAAACCTTACCAGACTGTCTCAACAGAAATAGTCCAACATTCCCAAGATACTATTACATTTATAGGCCAAGTTTTTCAGTACGAGAGGGAAAGTAAAGTTCAGTGCTGTTCACCTCTCACAGTCAATTAAGACCATCATGAAGGTGACATTTGTCCTGTGATTTATGGATGAATATTCACCGCCGGCGGTTTGTACAGCAGAGGTCTCGACCGTTAAACCAGCAGAGAACAGAATAAAAACCACAGGAAAAATCAAGAGCGGTGAGTCAGAACGGTAACTTATATACACCTGCGTCACACAAAGCTTTTGACCGCAATGACGTGTCAAGGGTCGAGGGGTCAAGGGCTCTTAATAGCACGCGGCTACTTTCAAGCACTTGATGTGTTTGGGTCTGCAGTTTGAATGTCAGTGAAAGAAGGTAAAATCTTGACACCATGTAAAGAAATGCTTAATAAAAGACACAAAACAAAGAACATGCATACAAAAAGTAAAAAAAACACACACACACACATACATATACAGTATATATATATGAGCCCGGTCTCATGAAAATACGTATTATATTACGGCAAAAAAAAAAAAACTTGTGGTATTGATACGCAAAAATGGACTTTGGCGTTTATACGCTACGCGCATTTTTGACGTGCACATAATACGCAGTTTTCGCGTGCATATGATACGAAATTTGTTGGCGTGCACATAATACGCAGTTTTCGCGTGCATATGCGAAATTTGTTGGCGTGCACATAATACGCAGTTTTCGCGTACATATGAACCCTAATCCTACCCATCGCGTAGCATAGACACGCCAAAGTCCATTTTTGCGTATCAATACCACGAGTTTTCATTTTTATTTGGCGTACTATTTATACGCACTTTCATGAGATCGGGTTGATATATATATATATATATATACACACACACACACACACACACACACACAGGTCTACACATTAATTGACAAATACTTAGCATTTTCTATTCAGTCTTGGTATTGTTAACTAAACTTAAAATTATTTCCATTAAATGCAATAAACCTAAAATACGAAAAAACTTAACCCTTTAAAAAAACAAACGAAAATGTATAATGTTGCTGTGACATTTAATTGAAATAAAAAAGTGTAAACTGAAGTACTAGAATTATTAATAGTAAATTTGAAATAGCTAAAGCTAAATAAAAAAAAAAAAACTGACCAAAATTATGAATATAAATTACTAATAAATACTATAGTAGAAAATAAATAATGCTAAGATAACACTGAATCTATTCTGATTAAAATAAAAATGTATTATTATTATTTTTTCCCCACTGTAATATTATAAAAAATGTAATAAATCCAAAAGGATCTTTATGCATTTTTTTCAGTATTTAAGAGTCACCTTTTCAGTCTCTGCAGACAAATATTTCTCTATAGCTAATATTAAAATATGAATTATTGATATTATTAATACACACACGCAGTAAATAATTTATAAATACTAGAGGAAAGTCATTTGTTAAGGATTTGTTCTGACATATTAATTCTAAATATTAATATTATATTAATACTAATATATGCATCTTGTTTTAAGTGCTTTTTAGAGCCCAGCATTGCACAAAATCAGGAATTTTATTGACTGTAATTGTAACTGTATGCCATTACTCTTTATGTAATACTACAAAGATTTAATGCCTCAGTTTACTGTGGTTTAAAGACACATTTGGAAGTCTTTCAACAAATACAACCTAAATGACTGCAATCTCTATTTTCCAAACTTCTATGTAATTTATATCAAAATAGCGAACTGAGAGAGCAGATTTCACATGCAATTACTGCATTTCCATAAAAACCACCATTAGATGTTCTCTGTGAAGCCAATTTTGGCCCTAAATGGCCCTTTTTACACAAAGACTCAAAAGTAAACATTTAAACTGTTGGATATGTTTTATGGTCTGGATGCTGTGCAATTTGAAGAGGATGAGTCACTGAATGTGTGTGTGTGTGTGTGTGTGTGTGTGTGTGTGTGTGTGTGTACCATTAACACTGACGCTAGTGTTTTAATGAGGCCGACCCGTCTAATAGCCAGTAAAGCCTCATCGTGCACATTACAAGAAAGAAGCTCATCGCCCTGCACACATTTAAACACCGGCTTTCTTGTTTTCTGTCATGTTGTTGTCATTATAGAGCACAACTTATTAATCGCAGACTAGCTGGCAGAATCTCACAAAGCTTGTCAAGAACATGACATGTGTGGGTCAAATTTTACCCCAAAAAAGAAAGGAATTTAAAAAAAATGCATTTTGGCTAAAGAAAATTAAGCCTATATTTAGGATCAATTGACATTTGTTGTATTGTGGCATTATGACAGTTAAGTACCCACTCCCCATTACCCATTACTGTAATGGAAAAAAAAAAGTTATTATTACTTTATTAATACACTCTAAAAACACACTGTAATGGTCTTTTGTTAAAAGAAAGATCAACCCAACTTTGGGTCAAATATGGATTCTCTCTAACCCAGCTTTTGGGTTCGCCAACAAAAAAATGTAATGTAAAAATTTAACCCAACAGCTGGGTTAGTCTGAACATATTTGACCCAAAGTTGGGTTGCGAAACAACCCTGAAGTATTTTTTAGTGTATAAACTTAATCCGGGGAATATTTTGGCACGAAATACTCTGTTATACGTCCAAAATTTTTTTTGAAACTTTGTCCATGCTTAGTATGAGAATACTTTACATTAAACAAAAATGCATTAAAAAAAAAAAATTAAACATACTATACATTACGGTAATGATACTTAATTTTCCCTGTGCAAAAATAATAATAAAAATAATTAATAATAATAATAATTAATTATTATTATTATATATTTATTTATTTTTGTTTTCCTGTAATTTTGTGGTTAAATTATTTGTTATAGGGTTGCAAAGTGACGGAAAATTTCCATTAAAAAAAGTTTCCAAAAAATCCTGGAATGTTTCCAAAATTTTGTGGAAATTTTCTGCCTCTGTGCAACCCTATTTGTGATATTGTGACAGTGCTTTCATGACAATAAAAAATAATAATAAGTTACACTCTCAGGCATATTACAGTTATGAGGCTCAAATTTCTATGCGCAAAGAATAATTTATTTTTGTCTTGTAATTTTGAGGTGAAATTATTTGACATTTCCCCCAATTCCTCATTACCATAATGCAATAAAACCCATTCTCATTACTGTAATATCAAAAAGTAGTAAAAACTGTATTAAATTAAACCAAACAACTCAAAAAAATAAAACACCTGGGCATACTACAGTTTTCTTTGTGCAAAGAATAATATTTCTTGTATTTTTGTGGTGGAATGTATCCATGACATGCTTTTGGAGGTGTGTAAATAAGACTTACAACCCATTTTACTTCTGAAATGTGATGTATTTTACAGTAAAACAATATTTAATGAGGAAAAAAGTAGGGCAGGATTTAATTTTACCCATTAAGAATGGATTGGATTGTGTAAAGTACCTTCATAAGTCAAGTTTGGGGGAGGGGCTAAAAATGAGGTCTCGATGATGTCACTGAAAAGAAAAGTTGTTTCAGATGCAGCGCAACTTATTCAATTTTACAAAAACATTACAAAAACTAACAATTTGTCTAGAGAATAACCTACACCCATCATATGCAATAACACCAATTCAATTTTATTAAAAAAAAAATAACATTTAAAACCACCCAAAAAGCTGCAAGCACACAAAACCTGGTCCTGAAGTGTGAGGCGGAGATGTAGCAGAGGGAGCTCGAGGGGAAAGCGCGAGAGAGAGGTTGTAGTAATTGAATGTTATTATGTGGGAGAGGTCCGCGCACCCTACTGAGAGAATCCCATTAGTGGCCAGCCAGATTTAATCGCCATGTATGAAATTATTAAAAACCTCAGAGAATCGCTCTATTCCGCCCTGTTAAGGGTGATTCTGGACCGTGGGGAAGCGCTGCTCAAAAAACACACGCTAGACAAAAATAAGACACAGAGTGTGCCGTTGCCATGGCAACCCATGTCGCACATTAGCGAGAGTTAGTGATGTCACTGAACGGTGGCGATCTGTGTTAGTCATCAGTGTGCATGTTGTTCAAGCAACTGCTCCAGATAAACCTATGCAAAACATACTTGTGCTGTCTGAAGATAAATATGAATCTGTATTAAATTCAATCAATCATCTTTAGATGTATCCATTTTCTTCCCTCTGCTCAATTTTCCAATACTCATCATCATATCCGACCATTTCCCATAGGCTATGTTCAGAAAAGCCTACTAACATGCTATTCTTACTAGTCCTGCTGTACTAAGTATGCAGTATGCAAGTTTTCTGTATGCATATTAGACCCGGTTCACCTACAGTATGTACAACAAAACTGTAATACAATGCAATGTATTTTAAAGTGAGACTATTTAATGAGGAAAAAAGTAGGGCTGGACTTGATTTTATCCATCAAAAATTGATTGTGAAAAGTACCTTTATAGGACAGTTTTGGGGGGAGGGGCTAAAAATGAGGTCTTGATGATGTCACGGAAAAGAAAAGTTGTTTCAGAGGCAGAGCAAGTTATTACATTTTGAAAAAAAACAGAATAAGAAAATAAACTCCACCTATCATGTGCAAAAAGACTAATATTTAACAATGCAATGCGTTCGAATTGACCTTTTATTTCCTGTGTGACAAATAAAACAAGTAACTGCAGGTATCGTTTTTTGATTAGTTATTTGTTCAGAGTGCCAAAAGTTACAATGTCACTGTTTAAAAAGTTTACAACTTTTAAAAATGTAATTAAAAAAAATAAAACATGATTAGGCAGTATACATTATATACTGTAGGAGAAACTGGGGCAAGTTGTCACAGAGGGAAGCTGTCATAATATTTCAGTGACATTTTTAAACAGTTTTCACTCAGAAATGGCTATACATTTCACAAATAATTAAAGAAATGGCAAGTAACGCATTAAATCAAACATGAAATTTTGATTTAGAAAGATTGAAATAGTATTTTCTTGCACTCCAACCTTTGCTTTATTTACACATTTGAAAAACCCTTTTTTACAGTGTAAGTTTTTGACTATTTAAAGTCAAAATTACAATATTTGTTTCCTCTAGCAGTGGTTATGTATGTTAAAAGGCAGGTTTCAAGTCAGATTTTCACCGAAAGGTTCAACTATGTTTGCAGGACAAGAACATTTTCCATAAAATGTCAAGTCAGTGAAAGTTGTCACACATTTTAAAATTTCATGAATGTTCTAATTATAATATTTGTTGGCCTAAACCATGTTTTATATGTTTCTGTGTAGTATATTTTAAATTTTTTGGTGTTTTATGAATTATCATGCGTTTCATAATTGTTTTACTAAGAAGTCCATAATAGTATGGATAGCCAGTGGCATGTTTCATTGTGACAACTCATTGGGGCATGTTCTCACAAAGTTTTCAATTAACTGAATATTAAATTTTGGTCAATATTGGTACAAATCTTCAAAAAAATAAAATAAAAGACACTTAAAAGCATACGTCTAAACAGAAACTGAGAGGTATTCACTGGAGTATAAAAAATAAGTGTGAAAAAATTGCCTTGGCCTCCACAATTATTGGGTAACTCTCCAGGCCACTCAATACCCAGGTTAACACCTGACTATTTGACCACAAAATGCTAAATCCTGCTTAAATCATCCCAGAGCCACAGATGCAAATCAGCAGATGAGGAAGTTACAAAGCAATGGCTTCCTGTTTTTGAACAATTGTTCTCAAATTTGAAAACCATTGCACTTCAGCAATGAAATTAAAAATATTCATTCTTCTCTCGAGCCACAGATTCATAATTTTGCTGAACAAAACAGCTGTTTTGTTCATTTTTATATGAAAATGTTAAAAACAAATGGATGAATCAGTTACTTAAAATTTAATGTTGGTTGTATTTGTCAATTATGTTTATTTTATTAAAGTCTATGCATTTTTAATTGAATACATGTATTATAAATCACCTTAAATAGATTTAATTTAATTTTTTAATTAATTCAATTGCAGCTACTGTTCAAAAGTTTGGGGTCTGTAAGATCTTTTTAACATTTTTGAAAGAAGTCTCTTAAGCTTTTCAAGGCTGTACATATTTGATAAAAAATACTGTAAAATCAGTAATATTGTGAAATATTCTTACAATTTAAAATAAGTGTTTTCTATTTGAATATATTGTAAAATGTAATGTATTCTTGTGACGCAAAGCTGAATTTTCAGCATCATTACTTTTAGCATCACATGATCCTTCAGAAATCATTCTAATATGCTGATTTACTGCTCAGGAAACATTTCTGATTATTATCAAAGTTGAAAATACTATTAATGTTGAAATTTTTGAGGAAACCTTTATTTTTCAGGATTCAGGATTTTATTTCATCACATCACAGGAACAGAGAGAGTTTGCTACAAAAGTATGTTTGAGCATCCAACTACAGTGATGTTTCAGAATCAATCAAAATAACAAGATTCCATGTTAAACGGCACACAGCGAGCCTGATTATGTTGTTTATTGAATTCGCTTGACAATGTATCTTGCATGTAAACAGAGAGACAGCACATATGCGTATCAGTGTAACAGTCGACGGGAGACCAAGAAAACAGAAAATCTCTGATAGTGTTTGGAATTGAAGGAAAATTGAGCGTAGCGGCCCCATCACTCGGTGACAATTTCAGGGCTTTTCCACTTGTCAAAAACCTGACGACAAAACAGCAGCCTCCGATACGCCGGGTTACACCGCAAACAGAGCTCAATAAAACCTGCCCAACAAACCCTACTGCACTAAACGAAAATCACATTTAAAGGGACGGCGCACCTAAAATTAAAAAACCGGCCATCTGTTCATTCGAAGCCTGTGTGAGTTTATTTCTTCACCCAAACACACAACAGACCTGGAAAGCAGAGCACAAGTCATATGGACACTTTTATGGTGCTTTTCGGAGCTCAAAAGCTCCAGTCCCCATCCACTCCCGTTGTACACACAGTTTCACATTTTCATTTATAGGAGAACTGTTGTTTTGTTTGGCATAAACACTGAACATCCTGACAAACCAGCCCGATCTCACGCCAATTTGTACATATTTTACGAGGTGGCTAATTCGTACGAATTCGTACAACCTCACTCGTACAAATTCATACGATTTTTGCTATATCGTACATATTTTATGAATTGCACAATTCGTATGAATTTGTACGAATGACCTACACCTAACCCCGCCCCTAAACCTACACGTCACTGGGGTGTAGACAAGTTGTACGAATTAGTCACCTCGTAAAATACGTACGAATTGGTCGTGAGATAGCGTTGGACAAACGGTTCTCAGTCAACGCTTCATAACTATCATTCAGAAAAACACAGCTATCACCTCTGACAAAAACATCAATACCGTTGGCAGTTTACACTCATTCTCTGAGTGATGGGAAATCTGTTTTGAGAGATCTCAGCTGAATTTTCACCTCTACACAATCATGCCACGGGCATATAAACACTCATTCACTCGCTGCAGGTCAGAAACGGGCTTGTGATTAGCCTGGAATTTATTTTCCCGCATTTGGACATTTGCAACATTAGGCACAAGGACACATTTGGTGGAGAGCTTGTGATCGGCTCATTATAATCGATGGAGTTGATTTCACCTTGACCTTTACTTTCCATTATACCTGGAAGTAACATCAGTCATCAGTTTTTAATTATTACCTACCACAATTTAACTACCACAATTATCTCCTTTTTGATCTGTTATTTGAGTGGACTGCCAAAAGTTTACACAAAATTGAATTAAAATGCAAAACAACCCGTTTCCGTGATAATAATTGGATGCATCTATTTAAGGCAAGACACTAAACAAAGCGAAACCATTGTGCACTGGTCAATTTTGAGATTTATGGTTATTTTGCTTCCAAAACATGTCATCTTTCAGACTGCTGGAACGAAAACCTCCAAAATACATATTTAAGTGTCTATTTTATCGCACTTCTATCTATTTGCATCGGTTTATTTAAATTGCAATATGCATTTCAGCAGCACCTATGCTGAAATATAACATACTTTCCAGTTTGATTCCTATCTAGGCTATACTCTGAATGCTTTTACAGAGGGGTTTCATCATATATCCTTCAGACTGATTTACATTTAACATTTTATTCTTAAAAACATAGTGAGTTTTTTTCTGGCTGTTGACAGTATTTTCTGATTTATAAAAAGACCCTCTTTATCTCTAATATGTCAATGAAATGAAAATTATTTTGAACCTTGTTTGGTACAATGTTAAGTCTTCTGTTTTGGTAATGTATGCAAACAAGTGCACATTTAATTAGACAATGCCTCATTTGCATATGTATACATAACATTTCAGAATACGTACATTATTACAAAGCAATTGTTTAATGTATTGTGATTAATCACCTGGGAAAGTATGATAGATAACATTTCATCCCATTCACCTGTAGTGTCTTGTTGTGAGAAAAAATAGTGAGAAAAATAGTAGGCTGAGTGTATTCCATTTTGAACAAAGCCGTGTTGTCAGCCCTAAATACACCGAGCATGTTATTATTTGTTCAGCACCAGCTAACACTCACATTGTTTCAATAATATATGCGTACACACCCGCACGTGTTCATAACACACTTGCACACAACGCTTAAGACGGGTAAACAATCGCTGGTTCACTCGAGCCTAGCAACTATATAAAGATGAGACCAGACTACAAGAAAAACTACAAGCACTGCTGATAATCACACATGGAATATGCAACAATGCGAGGTCAAATAATGAGAAAATACAATGAAAAAAACACATTCAGAAAGAAAATTCTAATCCAAAAGACCTTTGTGTACTTTGTGGAACAAAGTGGTGAAAGGCCAACAATAAAATAAATTAAAATCAAAAAAGGCAAAAACCAAGAATAAAAAAAGAACAACAACAAAACCAACATCAACAACCAATCGCTTTGGGTTGTGATGCTTCAAGGAGATTCAGAACGTCAATTACTAAAGAAATGGTTATAACCTTCATAAAAGCCCCAAACGTCTGATAGTTAAGCATCTTGCAGCCGTTGGCTGGTTGAAGCCGGGTGTAATGCTCACATACTGAATAACTGAGTCAGGAGTCAAGACCTGTAGCAGAAAAAAACCTCAAACAATTAAGCATGCTATATTGCCCCAAAAACACACAAAGCAGCACGCTGAAAGCACAATTGCTGTGTTGAGCAGCTCAGAGTTCAATGATAAGGAGAACAAACACCCTGATTGCCTTATTGTGCCTCGCTAATGTGGAAACCGTTAAAAATCCAGCAATGACAACAAAACCGAGCATGTCTTCATCCTATTTGTGACCAAAACACAGAAACAAAACAAAAGACTTTTCCAATTTTGTTCTAAAATACCAAGATTAAAGCCAGAAACTGCTGCACCCTAAATATCAGCAAATTAATAAATGAATGAATAAATAAAAAAACACAAACATGCACATATATAAAATATAAAAATCAAATTAAATATTCAATTAATTACAAATTTATATTAACATATGCTCAATAAAAATATATAATAAAAACATACATAAAATATTGCAAAATATATTTAATCAAATTATTATTATTATTATTACAAATTAAATGCAAAAAATGTAATTTTTACAAATCTTACAAATAAGTTATAGATATCTATTATACAAGATGTTTACAATGTCCTGAATTACATTATATTTGTTCAAAAATACAAAAAATATAGAATAAAATTACATACATAAAATTTTGTAATTAAATATTTCATTACATTTACTAACATTTAATGTAATATTAAAATTACATTTTAAAAATGTATAATTTATTAGTAAGATTGACAATTAATTTAATAAGATTTACAATATCAATCTGCAAGAGAATTGCAGAAAATAGTTGAGTCTCGGGGTCAGAAAACCTTAAATAAAAAGGTCAAACAGCCCCTACATCACCACATGTTGTTTGGGAGGGTTTCAAGAAAAATTCTCCTCGCTCATCCAAAAACAATCTCCAGCATATTCAGTTATCAGACACGACTGGAACTTCAAATAGCACTGGCTTCTATGGTCAGATGAAACTAAAAAATGAGCTTTTTAGCAAGTACCCCATGTGTACAATGAAATATACTGCTGTATTTTTGATGTTGTGGGCCTATATTTCTGCTGGAGGTCCTGGACATCTTGTTTAGACACATGGCATCATGGATTCTATCAAATACCAACAGATAAAAAATCATTAAGTCACTGACTCTGTTAGAAATCTTATAATGGGCCATGTTTGGATCTTCCAACCGGACAATAATCCAAACACAAACCTCAAAAACAACACAAAAATGGGTCACTGAGCACAAAACCAAGCTTCTGCTATGACCATTCCAGTCCTCTGACCTGAACCCTGTAGAAAATGAGTGAGGTGAACTGAAGAGAAGAAGCTGTGAATCTGAAGGATCTGGAGAGATTCTGGATGAAGGAATGGTCTCTGATCTCTTGTCAGGTGTTCTCTAACCTCATCAGGCATTATAGGAGAAAATTTAGAGCTGTTAAACTGGCAAATGGAGGTATCAAAAAGTATTGAATAAAAGGGTGCCGTTAATTGTGGCCAATGTGTATTAGAGAAAAACATTTATTTCATAATGATATTTCCCCCCATTTTAAATTCTTATTCTCCAATGAAAGGTTAGATTCTTGTGATTTTTTTTAACAAAGATCAAAAGGATTAACAATGCAGATTAATTTTCACAGCCGCCTTTGATCATATTTACCAAGGGTACCAACAATTCTGACCACGTGTGTATATAGGATATTTTCAACATCCAGAATGACTGAAAACATTCACAGACACAATCTGAGCGTGTCCAGGTTTACTGTCCATTCATTCATACACAGGCAACAGCTCTCGATAAACATCTTCCATAAACCTCCTGCAAGCGTCCTGTATTAGATCAGCGAAGGGAAGTGGAAATATAAAACTTGTAATGGAGCTTCGTCATTGTAGCAAATCACACGATTCCACCCCCAGTCTTTACACAACAGCAGCAGATATGAAATTATACTCTTTATGCAATTAAAGCTGCAGTTAAAATAAGCCGCCGTCGCAATCTTAAACCAGCATTTTTCACTCAAACTGAGGAACTCCTTAGCAACAAGAAACCAGAGGCTCTTCTCACTTCAAAAATTCTGCTTTACTTCACCTCCTCCCTCCCTCGGTGGTCTGACGAGTCTCCGGTCCACGTGAAAGACTGTGAGCCAGAGACTTACCATGAGGAATTACAAACACATGTGTGTTTGTGTCGGGTCCTAATCACATAATGAACATGGCATAGATCAGGCCAGGCCTTACACTATAAATAACACACAGAGCTGGCATCAGGAAGCCAACAATCACTGGCCGTTCGTCTTCAGACTCCTGGAGGATACCTGGATAGTGAGTTAAGCAGGACTATAAGCCGTCAAATATCTGAGGAAAAAGGGCATAATGGTAACAGTCTCAAACGTGCCCGTGGTGCTGATCTGATTAGGCAGACAGGCAGACTAACACAAAGGAAAGCAGTAATTGACATACTGTGTGATCTATGAGGAACAAGCTGATTCCTGTAGGCTGCTCGCGTGTGTGGATTACGCACTTCAACTGAACGGAGATCTGTTAATATAACATCAAGCATAAGCTTTTCTGAGAACGAACTTTGCTTTACTGAGCCATATCTGTAATGTCTTTCAATCACCTTGATCATTTTCAGTGGATGTATGAAGTTTTCCTCAAGTTCAACCACAAAGATTCAAAAGTTTTTCATCTTCATTTTTTAAGTTTATCAATTATTTCATTGTTTTAAAGAAGTGCTTGTGCAAACTCTAAAATAAACGTTTGTACTGTCTCTAACGCAGTGCAATTCATACATTTTAATGTGGCTAAAGTGACTAAATGCTTGTTAATTAATTGAAAAGATCAATGAATTAAACTAATAAATGCAATGCCTTCACACAGAGGATCTGAATGATCTTACTGCATAATCAGAAAACATACAATCTCATGTTCCCATTAATAGCAGAGCGACAAACGCCACTGATCTAACCACCACCGTCCGTTTTCTAAGCAATCGGAGTATCAGACCACATATAAAATCCAACCAATCATTCTTTTTTTCAGCTCGTATCTAACAGGAACAGACAGACAAGTCAAAAAATCAGCACAATCATCTTCCTGAAAACATGCACTAAGCATCTTCTGGTGGAGAGGTTGTAAGAAATCACAGCTATTGTAATATTTGGAGATGGCAGATGGGCCGAAACAGCAATAAAGTGTTGCATCACTTGCTCCTTGCAGAGATTCAGTGGAGACTGCCACCCCGACACATGCTCCCTTCACATTTACAAAACACCTACTGCTTATGTACAATATTGCACAAAAACTTTTTTTTAATATATATATATATAATTAGTAATATATAAAAACACAAATAAATTGAAATATTAAAAATGTACTATTAAATAATAAATAAAATATTTTATTTAATACCATTTTATTTTTATTTTTTATTTAACACTTCATTTGCAAATAGTTAAAAATCTCAAATATGTAATATAATTATATCTGGATTATATATATTTTTTAAATCAAAAAGCATGGCAGTAATTTGTGAACTGATGAGATATTGGCATCGTTCACCTGTAAACCACATGCTAATGAAAGCTGAAGGTGTGACCCTGTCTGCAGCTAATTCTTAGAAAAGTTCAAGCTCTCATAGGTAGCCTAGTTCTTCTCATTTCTGCATAAATTCATCAACGCATGTAAAACTCAAGCGGACAAGTTCATAAGCGCGCATTCAGATCCAGTGCTGCAAGCAACACACCCGAGCTGAAGAAGAAGAAGGTTGCAGAGACAATTACTGAACAACACCGAAACAAATCAATGACACATGCATCCGACAGCATAATGTCACAAAACGCACCGGACTCTCTGATGGAGATTATAACGCAATGCATGATACAGCTGAAATGCCTGAAAGCACAAACCTGTCTGTCCTTTCCCGAGGGTCTTTTCTAAGCGGTACGGTCCCACGTAATTGGCATGAGGGGTAGTGTTGTTTTCTTTCCCAGACAATGACATGTTTCCCGTCTAAACACACTTCGGGTGGCGTTGCAGTTCTTGGGATACAGCAATCCTCTTATAGCTGCACCGGAGGACGCGCTTTACTCCAACTGAACGATGTCTGCTTTTGTTTCTCCTGCCCGTCTCTGACCGATAGTCTGTGGTTGAGGTGGGAACAGAGCTCTTTTGACCTTTCCTTCTCACGGGGTGAACCAGGCGGCTTAAGATCCGACTGGCATTGCGGAGACCTGCACAGCTTGTGTCCGCCAGTGGCCGGTCTGCGAATCCGCCGACGCTACTACGGCGAAGGCGTGCTAATTAATATTCATGAGCTGAGCTGAGCCATAGGATAGTCAGCCAGCGACGTCAGCGTGATTGAATTAATATTAAAAAGCCAGTTTTTTTTTAAGACTAGAAGTTTTTTTTAGAAACTATAAGAGGACCAATTTTTTTTAAAATGATTAATCATTAATTACATGAGCAATTCTGTATGTTAAATAAATAAATGTGAATAATGCTACATAAATGATAATTGTAGTTGGTCTATTGTGTTTTACACAAAATATGTGATCCTGGAGCACAAAAGCAGTCATAAGTCGCACAGGTATATTTGTAGCAATAGCCAACAATACATTGTATGGGTCAAAATTATCTATTTTTCTTTAATGCCAAAAATCATTACGATATTAAGATCATGTTCCATGATGATATTTTGACAATTTTCTACCGTACATACATAAAAACTTAATTTGTGATTAGTAATATGAATTGCTAAGAACTTCATTTGGCCAATTTTAAAGGTGATTTTCTCAGTATTTAGATTTCTTTGCACCCTCAGATTTTCAAATACTTGTATCTCAGCCAAATATTGTCCTATCATAACAAACCATACATCAATGGAAGCTATTTATTCATAAATATATAAATCTCAATTGGGTCACATATTTTTTCACAATTTATTCCTGTGTTTTCTTTTGTTTGTTTGTTTGCTTGTTTTTTTATAAATACAAATTTATTAATAACATATTTGAATATTTAATGTATTTATTGATTTCATTAGCATTTATGTATTGTCATGGTTTACATTTGGCAAGTTCGCTTTAATGTACATGAAATCTACTAAAGAAGCTAATCCTTTGTCATTGGACGATGGGCGCGTGACGTCAGCAAGCCCTAATGCATATTAATGAGGTGCGCCTTTGTCGTAGTAGGATCGGTAATTTGGCGCGTGATCCGCAGCGCTTAATTTTGATTGACGGAGAAGCTCGCCAAGCAGCGCGAGCGTCTGTGTGCCGCAACCTCAGTCAGTCAACAGCTGATGAGCTCTGATTGTTCTCTGACAGCAATGAAGTAACTGTAAAATCACCAAGATTAGTTTTAGATACATTTATTTAATTGTATATTTTTTTTTTTATTTCATTGATGTTAGACCAAATAAATTAGGAATCCTGTATGTTAAATAAACTAACAAATACATGCATACACAAATAAATAAACAAACAAACAGATTTTACTAAATTTATTCCTGCACTGACTTTTAATAATAATCTATATATTCAGAGATTAGAGAGATATTTTGTCAAAAAAAGGTAATTTATTTTAATTTAGTAGTTTTAGTCCTTCAATTTATATTTAAAATTTACATTTTTTGTTTTTAGTTTTTCATCTAATATTTATATTGTATTTTATTTCTGATTTAAAAAAATGTTTTTATTATTTTACCACATTTAAACATCAAATTACCAAAAATGATTTGAATAGTTTTTTTTTTTTTTTTTTAGATTTTAAGATTTATATAATTAGTGATTCAGATAAAAATAAATAAAATAAAATAAAAATAATAAAATGTAATAAAAAAATAAAAGCCTTTTCATTGTTAATCACTTTTTAATTTTTTTATGATTATTTTTCTATGATCTCACACATGTAACACGTGTACAGTGAAGCAGGTTGGGGTTCACTGAGCAGAGTGTGTTTATTTCACAACCTGCTGATCTCAGACCAGTGTGAGAGAGAGAGAGAGAGAGAGAGAGTGAGAGAGAGAGAGAGAGAGAGAGAGAGAGACCGACTCTGACTCTTCACAGCTCTACATTATTACACACCGTACACACGCTCAGTGCCTACAGTGCTACACACACAGACACTTCAGCTGTATTGTGGAATTTGAGACACACATGAACAACAGTTATGCTTGAAACTAAATGTCAGGAACAAAATCAGTTCCTCAAGACAGAACTAGATGTTCTCCTGCGAGATCTGCTCCTCAGGTCCATTCTGCTTCTTATAAGATTGCACAACACAAGCACACACTGAGCAGGAACATAAACTTACCTTGAGACTATTAAGAAGCATGTTCTACTGTAGTGTGTATGTGTGTAGTATGAATGAATTCAGATCCGCTGTGTGGGTGGGACTGTCATGTGACCAGATTCAGTTGTGTCACATCAGCTCCTCACCTGTGACCTCCCAGGATAGTACATTTGGACATACTACAGTATAAATGTGGTATCCTGTGCATCTTATGATTTAACTTCCTGGAACAACATTCCCTATCAATCAACCAATCAGATCTTAGGGTTTGGCTTAAAGGAATAATTCACAATAAAAAGAAAATCTGTTATTTACTCATTCTATTTTAGTATTACTTAAGTATTTTAGGAATTATTCAGCTTATATCAGCTTTATTTTAGTTTTAAGTTTTAGTAATGTTGTTGTGTTTGTCACTTTTATATTTCTACACTCTTAAAAATAAAGGTGCTTCAAAAGGTTCTTCAAGCGATGCCATAGAAGAACCATTTTTGGTTCCACAAAGAACCATCTCTTTCTTACCTTTTTATAATCTGAAGAACATTCTTTCGCCACAAAGAATCTTTTGTGAAACATAGAGGTTCTTCAGATGTTAAAGGTTCTTTATGGAACCATTTAGACAAAAAGGTTCTTCTATGGCATCGTGAAGCACTTTTATTTTTAAGAGTGTAAATAGCTTTGATTTACTACAGTTTATAAATTTATTCGGTTTGGAATTCAAAAAAAGATTTTTTTGAAGAATGTTTTAGAATTTTTTTCTATATTATTAAACTCAATGTGGTCCAAAACTTTTAAGCTCCAAAAAATTTGAAGGTAGCATGAAATTAATCTATAAATACAATCTATATTATAATATATTCTATACTTATATCTTTAATTTGTATAACAAAAATTATATAACATTTCCAATTTCCATGTAAGGTTTTCATTTCAAATTTAATTTGATTTATTTTTATGTTATTTTATTTACCAAAAAAAAGAGTTTTCTTAGTTTTAGTTTTAGTTGACGATAGCTGCACTTATCCTCTTATCATTACGAACTCATATTACATTTTTTTACTCCATAAGAGCTCATAACCTAATCTAACAGAAATTCGTAACTATTTTACATTTCGGGTGAATTGGTGGCCAATTCGACTCATACAATCTTATTTGTATGCTTTTGTACAATTTACTTACATTCCAGTAATGGTTATGTTTAGGGGTGGACCTTCATACTTACAGTGCTTTGTTTGTAAAAATCGTAAGATTGACCTCATATGAAATCGCCACCTCGTTAAATAGTTACATTTTCTACGAGATCAGGTTGTAACTCAAAAGAAGATATTTTGAAGAACATTTCAGAAGTTTCTGTCTGTAATATAAAACTCAATGTGGTCCAAAACTTTCAAGCTTCAAAAAAAAAACAAAAAAACATTATCTGTACTTCTATCTAGAATTTCTATAACATAATTCTATAACATTTCTTATTGTCATGTAAGTTTTTCAAAGGTTTCATCTAATATTTATATTTTACTTAACCTTTATTTATTTCAGCTTTATTTTGATGATTTTTCATAGTTTTAATTTTAGTTAACAGTAACAACACCCATCCTCATATCATTACAAAATCATATGTATTTTTTTTTTTACTTCTGCAGAACTCAACACAACACAATCTCATAGAAATATGAAACAATTTGACATTTTCACCAATTGCTGGCTCATTCGTATGATTTTGTACGTTTGCAGTGCTGTCCTTTGGGCGGTGCAACTGGCTTTGAGGGGGTCCTGCAGCTATGAGTGTCGACCGAGGCCTCGGGCCCCACGTCAGCTAAGGACAGCCCTGTACGTTTGTATCTTATTTGTTTGTTTTCGTGCGATTTGCTTATGCCCAGCCCGATCTCACGGCAATTCGTACATATTTTACGAGGTAGCTAATTCGTACGAATTCAAATCATATGTATTTTACGAGTTCATATTAATTTGTACGAATGACCTACACCTAACTCCGCCTCTAAACCTACCCGTCACTGGGGTCTAGACAAATCGTTCAAAATCGTACGAATTCATACGAATTAGCCACCTCGTAAAATATGTACGAATTGGTCGTGAGCTAGCGTTGTTATGCCCCATGATGGTTACGTTTAGGGATGGACCTTCATGCTTACTTTTTCTAAAAAATTGCATGTTTTCGTATGGAATCACATCATATATAATCACCAGCTCATCAAACAACTCGTAAAATATTTCGACGAATATTTCATCTATATTATTAAACTTAATGGGGTCCAAACCTTTAAGCTCCAAAAAAGAATAGCATGAAATTAATCCATACACCAGACTTCTACCTACTGTATAATTCTTTCACATTTCAGAAGAAGTTTATACTTTGGGTTAGTTTATTACAACTACACTACATTTGTGTGAATGTTGTTCCAAGGTCCACGAGAGAAGCTGATCCAGAAACACATCCAGTGAAGTCTCAGAGTCACCAGCACCCAACTCTCACCTCCCCATCCACAATAACAGCTCTCAGTGAGGATCTCCCTTTGAAGCATTGAGGAACATCTGTACACGTTGTGTCTAATCAAGGTTGCCAGCGAGTCCCTCGCTCCCCTGCATCACAACGACTGTGAAATTAATCAGGAGGCGCAGTGAGCGGCCACGCCATTTACTGTTTACATGCTGACGACCGCAAACCAAATAAACTCAGTAAATAGCGTCCTCTGTACCTTTGATTTACCATTACCCCGTAGTCTGTGTGTGAGCAACCAGGCGAGACGGGAATATTATACAGATTTATGCTAATGAGATGCAGATGTACATATCAGATAGAAAGGGTGAATCTGGGGAAAGCGTTTGTAGATCTGAAGGGCAGGAAATGACTTAGCATGATGCTACATGGGAACGTCCGCAAAAGGTCTTACAAGTCTGTGCTAATCTGTCTCGCATTTCAGAAGTTTATGATGATGAGATGAGACGCCTGTTGTTTGTAATACAAACTAACTTCCAAACATTTGCTATCGCTCGCAGCTATGATTTGATATGTGCTGTTTTGGAACTTGCAGCCATAAATTGCAGTTTATTTGACATATTCTACAGTGATAAAAATGTTTGGGAAACTAGTTTGAAACTTACTGGGGAGTATGTTTTTAAATATAAAACTTTATAAAAACTTTCAATTGCACTGTACGTGACAGGATTTTTCTGATCCACCAGAATGAATTGGACTTTTCTAACATACCGTTTACCAAACTAAAATTCAGACTATAAACTCTTCAAGGACTTTAGGACAAACATTCACTATGAATCAGCATCTCTGTTTAAGAGAAGAACCGTTTAGGATGAACAGATTCAACAGAATGAGTCAAAGTGTCCAACTCCATGCATGAGAGAAACAGCCTTTAGGGATTAAACGAATCACATGAATGACTTTTCTTACTGAGACAGAGATTTAGGACGAACATCCAGAATGAAAGAACTTTTGAATCTGGATAACATTTTTTACTACTAGAACGAACCAATTACATAGACTGATAAACTCTTCACCTAGGACTGTTTAGGACAAACTGATTCACTAGAATGAATCAGATTCACATAAGAGAAGAACATTTAGGATGAACACCATGCGCTCAACTACAGGTGGAGAGGAGAGAGAGTGATTGAGACCATGCATGACAAGGGCCAGTGGTGGAATCACATGGCCTGGACACTTTCACTCTTTACGAGAAGTGAGCCATGTGATTTTTAATGACACAGAGAGTCAGGACCTCATGTCTTCTGAACGGTGCTTTTTGACAGTATACTGGGGCGTTAGGAACATAGATGCAGGGTGAGCACTGGCCTCACTAGGCACCTCTTCCAGCAGCAACCTAGTCAGGAGGTCTCCTATTACTGACCAGTCAACCCTGCTTATAGCGGGCAACAGTCTTTGGGCTGCAGGGTGATAGCATCCACAGAATCAGATGCACTCCACATATGAGAGGAACAATGTTTTAGGATGAACCAATTCAGAATGAATTGGATTATCCAGCTCTACTTATGAGAGAGAGAACTGTTAACGATGAACCAGTTCACGAGAATGAATCAAACTTTATAACTCCACACATGAGAGAAACAGCCTCTTGGGATGAACCAATTTAGACTTTTCAATTCTACTAGAAAGAGAATTGAAATTTCCAACTCTGCATACCATTTTAGGATAAACTGATTCAACAGAACGAAAAAAGAGTTTCAAACTCCACATATGATCGAAACAATCCTTTAAGATGAATGATTCAGTAGAATGAATCAGACTTTCTAGCTTTACATGAGATGAACTGTTTAGGACAAACCGATTCACTAGAATGAATTGAACTTTTCAACTCTATGAGAGAGAGAACCAAAGAGATTGAATATAATGAATCAGATTTTCCAAATCTGCGTATAAAAGAGACAAACCTTTTAGTATGAATCAATTCACTACAATGAGTTGGATTGTACATCTCTTCATCTAGGACTGTATACGATGAACTGATTCACTGGAATGAATCAGACTTTTCACAACATGAGCACGTATGATTATTGCCTCAACTCGTAAAACCATGTACTTAATACAATTTGACATAAAACTGCTTTTCATCTCCTCACACTGATCTTAGATCAGCTGCACAGCTTGTGCTGAGGTTTGGATCCAGGTAGAGGAAGCTGGTCCAGGATCAGTGTGAGCAGAAGCAGAGTGTGATTAATTGAAGGATCAGCAGCAAACAGGGAAGCCCATTAGCCCATCTGTAAGTGTTTAGGAGCTGGAGTCAACTGCTGCATCTCTCGTGCTCACTGCTGCATGAGCCAGACTTAAAGAAACCAGAAATCAATCTATTGATTGTTTATTTGCCCATAGACTTTAGTTTATGACCTTGATTTCTGTGTGATATGCATGAAAGATCTTACTTTTAAGTGTGATTATGCCAGCAACGTTTGTGTTCGCTGTCTTTAACGTTGTACTTGTTGAAGTTCTGTTCAAAGCATCTCAAACTTTCAAAGATCAATTTTTCCAAACAATACAAAATAGAGGATAATAGAGGAGAATAACATCTGAGAACAGCATGAAAGCACGGGCAGAAGGAAGGGGAATTGTGGGGTGTTTCTCTGTTCCTAATGAAAGTGCTGCTGAAATCAGAAGTTACTGTCACTGATGCCTGTGGTGAACTCTGATAGGATCATTTAAGGAAGAAAAGAAAACTGAGAATGATGAAATATATACCTGTGATGCCAGAGTTGATAAACAGGAACATTACAAACAATGTTCACACTTCATATTTCTGACGTTTGTTTTCCAGAGATCCTTTTGTTGTGCTGAAATAATATTTTCAACGCAGCATGAAATGATCTAAGGCAGGAGTTTTCAACCTGGGATCCATTTTTATTGAGATAATATAAATAATACAAAATGAAAATTACAAAAGAACAGCTATATATAACTCTGTGTGTGTGTGTGTGTGTGTGTGTGTGTGTATGCATGCATGTATTTTTCATTTGTAAACTCGTGCAATATAAATTAATTTAATGTATATATAGTATTTAAAATGATTAAAAAGGAGTGCTGTCAAACAATTAATCGCGATTAATCGCAACCAAAATAAAAGTTTTTGTTTACATAATATATGTGTGTGTACTGTGTATATTTATTATGTATATATATAAATACACACTCATACAGTATATATTTTGAAAATATTTACATGTATATATTTATATTTATGTAATTTATATTATATATAACTATATTAATATAAACATAACATATTATTCTTAAACATATACATGCATGTGTGTGTATTTATATATACATAATAAATATACACAGTACACACACATATATTATGGAAACAAAAACTTTTATTTTGGATGTGATTAATCGCGATTAATCGTTTGACAGCACTACTAAAAATACATACATACATATATATATAAATATATACTGTATATATTCTTCTCTTCTTTTGGTAAAACTGCTGTGGATATATTATTAATATTGTTATCATTATTGTTATTATATATTATTGTTATTATTATTAATAATTTACATATACATTTCATTTGCAATTAACCTTTCTTATACTCATCTAATAGAAATAAATATACCTTATGTTTTAATGCAAACAGAGTATTTTAAAATAATAAATACATTTTACCCACACACACACACACACACACACACACACTGTATACATATTAACATACAAATATTTTGTATGGTGATTTTCTGTAAAGCTGCTTTGGTGCTTTGGAACAATATTTAACATGAAAAGTGCTTTACAAATAAATTAGATTTTTAAATGTTTCTACATAACCCAAATCTAACATTGAGTGGAGAAAGATGTGTTGCAATGCTGAAACCTAATGCAAAGAAGAAGAAAAAATTCTACATTTTCAGTTGTTTTGGATTTAAAACAATGATAAATAAAACAATATTTTTTTTAACTTTGCAAAGGATCATTATATTTGTTGGTCTTTGGCATTTCCCATAGCCTCTACTGTAAGAGAGTGAGCTCATGTTTCAGTAGTGCTTCAGCGCTTGTTCCTTTTCATGTCATGTTATTCGATTAGTGAACAGAAACTGATTTATGTGACATGTCAATTTAGCCGCAGGTTTGTTTATTATCCATTGTTGGGTCAGGTTTAATTGAATTTGTGTGTGTGACAGTGTGTTTGTAGAGGCAAAGTCTGAACGGACAGCCCAAATGTGCACAAATATGACACCTGATATGTTTCAGCCGTGCGCTTTGGGAGAATGATTGATTCGAACAGACCACCACAACATTCTCCAGCTTCACTGCAGCTTTATTGTGCCTTGTAGCAACACATACCATCACACACACGTTTGTTTCTGTGAATTGTGGGGACTTTCCATAGACTTCTATTACCTTTATATTGACCAAACGATATTTTCTATCCCCCAACCCAACCCTAACCCTAAATCTACCCCTTACAGAAAACCTGTTTGCATTGTAACACTTTCAGATAAACATAATTTACTATTTGTAATATTTTTTCCCCTCGTGGGGACCCCACAATGTCAAAAATTTCAGGTTTTACTACCTAAATGTCCCCACAATGTAGTAAGTACACACACACACCAGCTTTGAATATACATCGCTGAAGACACAAACGTAAATTCTGTCTTTGTATGAACAAATGTGTAAAATACAACCCCATACCGCCACCTTCTGGACATATTAGTCATTGTATTTTAGTTTTGGTTGTTGAATTTCACATCTCAAGCTTGTGTACGAAAACCTCACTTAAATAGCCCAGGTATGTACTTTTACTTTTTAATTAGAAAAAAGCAAAGTAGTGGTACCATGGTAGAAGGTGGTAATACCATGGTACAATGGCGTGAATTAATACCAGATTCTAACAAGTTATTTATTCCAAGGTACTACTAAAAACCATAGTATTGCCATGGTACAATTGTTTTCATAAGGGAGTGGTTGTTTCCATTCTGATTGGCTCTGAGTGTTTTTAATATGTTGCTGTGGTTACTAGGCTATTCTCAGTGGTTGCTAAGTAGATACTGGTTATTTTTTACCTGAAAATCTGATAACTTGCAAAATACCCAGTCTGTTCAACAAGCTGCACAATTTCAGCTATCCTTCATGTCTGCAGCACAAACAGTGATTAATGTAAGTACGGATGCATCTAAAATCACATTCTCTTCGAGCAGATACTACTTTTTGAAGTAAGTATTTGCTAGTGTTATAAAGTACATTCTATATAGTATGAAAGTGTGTAGTAGGCCAGTTATCCAGCTGGACTTCAGTAGTTTTGCTATGTTGTCAATGTCATGTGACCTACCTGCGTCGGTTGTGTAGTTTTACTGCCATTCACGAATCTTCTCCCGTGGCCTCATGGGATAGTAAAGAGTCTATCAGATGTGCAGTAGTAGGTCATCTGTGTAATTTTCACATATAAATACTGTGAATTCGGATGTACTACTCTTTCACATACAGTATACTGATTTTGTCCTACTACAGGTGCATCTCAATTAATTAGAATGTCGTGAAAAAGTTCATTTTTTCTTGTAAGTTATTTCAAAAAGTGAAACTTTCATATATTTTAGATTCATTGCATGTAAAGTAAAACATTTCAAAAGTTTTTTTGTTTTAATTTTGATGATTAGAGCTTACAGCTCATGAAAGTCAAAAATCAGTATCTCAAAATATTAGAATATTTACATTTGAGTTTCAATTAATGACCATCCCTACAGTATAAATTCCGGGTATCTCTTGTTCTTTGAAACCACAATAATGGAGAAGACTGCTGAGTTGGCAATGATCCAGAAGATGAACATTAATGCCCTCCACAAAGAGGGTAAGTCACAGAGGGTCATTACTGAAAGGTGTGGCTGTTTACAGAGTGCTGTATCAAAGCATATTGAATGCAAAGTTGACTGGAAGGAAGAATTTGGGTAGGAAAAGGTGCACAAGCAACAGGGAATGACCTGCAAGCTTGAGAATACAGTCAAGCAAAGCTGATTCAAACACTTGTGAGAGCGTCACAAGGAGTGGACTGAAGCTGGAGTCAGTGCATCAAGAGTCACCACGCTCAGACGTCTTCAGGAAAAGAGCTACCAAGC
Organism: Schizothorax lantsangensis; assembly: GCA_027422415.1. Lineage (NCBI taxonomy): Eukaryota > Metazoa > Chordata > Actinopteri > Cypriniformes > Cyprinidae > Schizothorax > Schizothorax lantsangensis. The sequence goes on along the minus strand of CM049854.1, from coordinate 8,636,857 downwards.
CACTTCTGAACCAGAGACAACATCAGAAGCGTCTTACCTGGGCTGTGGAGAAAAAGAACTCAGTGGTCCAAAGTCCTCTTTTCGGATGAAAGTAAATTTTGCATTTCATTTGGAAATCAATGTCCCAGAGTCTGGAGGAAGAGTGGAGAGGCACAGAATCCATGTTGCTTGAAGTCAAGTGTGAAGTTTCCACAGTCAGTGATGATTTGGGCTGCCATGTCATCTGCTGGTGTTGGTCCACTGTGTTTTCTGAAGTCCACAGTCAACGCAGCCATCTACCAGGAAATTTTAGAGCATGCTTCCTTCTGCTGACAAGCTTTATGGAGATGCTGATTTCATTTTCCAGCAGGACTTGGCACCTGCCCACACTGCCAAAGGTACCAAAAGCTGGTTCAATGACCAGCTGTGCTTGATTGGCCAGCAAACTTGACCTGAACCCCATAGAGAATCTATCGGGTATTTCAAGAGGAAGATGACACCAGACCCAACTGCAGATGAGCTGAAGGCCAGTCAAAGAAACCTGGGCTTCCATACCAAGCAGTGCCACAAACTGATCACCTCCATGCCACGCCGAATTGAGGCAGTAATTAAAGCAAAAGGAGCTACCAAGTATTGAGTACTACAGTAAATTAACATACTTTCCAGAAGGCCAACAATTCACTAAAAATGTTTTTTTTATTGGTCTTATGAAGTATTCTAATTTGTTGAGATAGTGAATTGGTGGGTTTGTGTTAAATGTGAGCCTAAATCATCACAATTAAAAGAACCAAAGACTTAAACTACTTCAGTCTGTGTGCATTGAATTTATTTAATACACGAGTTTCACAATTTGAGTTGAATTACTGAAATAAATGAACTTTTCCACGACATTCTAATTTATTGAGATGCAACTGTATGTAGTAGGCAAGCATGTGCATTCGGATGCAGCTGTCGTCTTGAGATGCTAACGTTAAGACACTAGCATTGTTTACAGTCAAACTGAGAATTTGGGGGTGGCTCAGATAATTAGCTTTGCAGTGTCTAAATAATTACAGGTTGTGTACTACACTGAAGAAAACAACAATAAAATCAGCTGGAGTCATATAATTAGCAAATTGTTTCTCACCTTAATTGAAAAATTACTAACTTTTCACTCAATGGCAACAGAAGTAGCTCCTCAGCCTTATTTTAGCAACCAAGACCAACAACAATCTCTCTAAAGCAACATCAACTGGTCGCTTATGAAACTACCTTAAATTTGTCCGCATACCTGCTGATGTAATACTGAATGTGATAAATGATGTTAGCATGATGTGTGAGGCAGCTAGCATTAACTTACATGCATTTCCTCACAATTTTGCTAATGTTTAAGGAAATGGAATTTGCCCTTGTCAAATGGCCTCCTAATAATATCCACTTGATTGCTCTATCTCTCTCTCCTCTCCACCTGTATACTGGCGCGTTGTACTGTGCTGCCGTCGTATTCCCAAGTGGATTCTGGTGGTGGTTGAAGAGTCTAATGACTGTAAAGCGCTTTGGGTGTAGCAATACACTAAAGCTATATAAATGCATCATTATTCATTCATTCATATTCACAGAATACCTGGATAATGTACTACAATTGCCAAAATGTGTTGGAGACACTATGGTACTGTATCCCACAATGCAATGGGCTTGACTTAACCAAGTAAAGGTTAAGAAATAAACTGGAAGTAATTTCAGCCTTATTTACCTTTTTTTTCCTTAATGTTTATCGCACATTGTTAAGCATACTGTTTGGCCCAGTAATGGCCCAGATCCAGCAGGCCGGAAGAAATAACTCGGCCCGGCTGCGGTTGCCAGACTCAGCATGGACATGGGATGAATGACGCCCCAGAATCGGCCCAAATACACTGGCCGTCCTGCTGCCAAAACAACAATTGGTACACTTGCTGTCACAATTGCACACAATCACCAACCACACTTCACCAGTACTCGTCCGAGTCTGGGTACTGAAACTGAGCCAACACCACCGGCATTGGGCCACAATCACACCAACCAAAATGGTACACTTAGCCAGTACTGGTCCGAGTCTGGGTACTGAAACTGAGCCAACACCACCGGCATTCACAATTGGTACACTTAGCCAGTACTGGCCCGAGTCTGGGTACTGAAACTTAATCACACCAACCAAAATGGTACACTTAGCCAGTACTGGCCCGAGTCTGGGTACTGAAACCGAGCCAACACCACCGGCATTGGGCCACAATCACACCAACCAAAATGGTACACTTAGCCAGTACTGGCCCGAGTCTGGGTACTGAAACTGAGCCAACACCACCGGCATTGGGCCACAATCACACCAACCAAAATGGTACACTTAGCCGGCACTGGTCCAATACTGGGTGAAGAAACTGAGCCGACACTGGGTCAAATCCTTAAGATGGCATCTACTTCCAACTAAAATAAAATATATATTTTACAGTGTCCTTGTTAAGCCTACATGTACTTATGCATGTCAAATAAATATGTCACCTTTACAAAGATTAAGGGTTTGGCCCTTACACCATTTATTTTAATGACATCCCCACATACTACCCCATGAATTACCCCATAACATCCATGTGTGCTCCTTTCCCCTGCCCGAAGTATAAAAATGACAATGAAAATATGAGTGACATTAGAATTTATTTGAGAAAATAAAAAAATCCAGGAGCTTCCTCAAGTAAGCCTATCTCAGTCTCAGCTGATTGAGGGTTTGGCTGCATTTCTGTTCCCCCATCTCTGTCTAAAGTGAGCAGCAGCCATCTTTTGATGAACTTTTAAATCTCTCCATCTGATGCACTGCCAGTACTTGCATTTCTTTGCACTGATAAAAAAAAAAAAAAAAAGATCAGTCGCAATACTATAGACTAGTGGTGTCAAACTCAATTACTGGAGGGCTGCAGCTCTGCACAGTTTAGATCCAACCAGCTCCCACTCACACCTGCTTGGAAGTTTCTAGTAATCCTGAAGACCTTGATTAACTGAATCAGGTGTGCTTGATTATGGTTGGAGCTCAACTCTAGCACTATGTCAGCAAACTCACAATTATAGCTTCATTATAAATAAACATTATTTTGATATTATATGTGTAGAAAATTATATTATATGTTAGATTATCAAATGTTTACTCATCAGTGTAGCAAGTTCTTCTGGTCTTCTGGCAATTAGCAGCACAAAAAGCCCGTCAGGTCTTTGTCATTAGACGTCAAAGCTAGTGTGCATGTCTTGAAACTCATATAGCAAAAAATAATGTTAAAGTTCCCTTAACCACTTTAAGCTTGTTTCATTATATGAATTAAATCATTAATTTCCAAATGTAGTTAAAGAAAAAAGAGAATGTTGGATAAAAGTTAAAAAAAAATATTAATAGGAATTAAAATAATAAAAAAAATACACTAAGAAATAACAACATGGGCAGGTAAAATATATTATGTTTAAGTGACACTGCTACATACTATTTGCCACATTGTAAACGGAGACCCACCCCCAGCACTCAACCTAAACTGGTCCAGGTCTGCATGGCCATATCTCAGCCAAAATCAGAGCAGCCCTTATGGTCCGTAATCGGGCCGAATGTGGCTAAATGTGCTGTGTCTCAGTGCAAATCGGGCCAAATCCGCACATCCAAAGCCTAGCCAAATCTGGCAACCATTACTGGGCCAGAGCTGCTCAGTTGAGCAGCCAACACTCAGCCGCAATTGGCCCGATTGCGCTGGCTACCTGGGGCCTGAATGTAGTAACAAAATTACAGTCTTACATTTTCTAAAGAAGATGTGTGCAGTGTAACATGCAAAATTGGGAGTCAGAGTGTCGCTTTAAGGATGCTAAGGTTTTTTGGCACACTGCAGTTTCCAGGCTGTTCTTGGTGGTTTCTTACATTTACATTTATGCATTTATCAGACGCTTTTATCCAAAGCGACTTACATTGCATTCAAGTTACAGTTTTACATTTTATCAGCTCTTGCTTTCCCTGGGAATCGAACCCATGATCTTAGCGTTGCTAGCGCCATGCTCTACCATTTGAGCAACAGGAAAGCTACTTACTGGTCCAAATTACAAAGCCCAAGTCTAAAGAGTCCAGTCTCATGATATTCTGGTCTCTATGCTTGAGGTCCCTCCTTCAGTGTAATAATAAAAGGATTTCCTCAGCCTTTTTCCATCTGCCAGGTGAAAATTTCAGAATTACGTAGTGCATTTCTCTCCAACAAGCCACATAATTTGAGGTACAACTCATGTCAGTAAAAATGTGGTTAAATTTATTGTTACTCTGCGAAATCCAGTAATGTCCAAAACAATTTGCAGGACTGTGAATTTTGTGTAAAGGTGAAAAATTCCAAACACAGATATTGTCAATGGACTGGCACAAGTTTGCCGAAATTTCACTTTTGTGACTGCAGCTTAACTCAATGTCTAACGCAAAGTTTAATACTTTGTTTGTTCACATTATCAACTAATATATAAATGTTAATATATCAATGTTTAATTTACATGATGTAAAAAATTGTTGGCAATGCTATAATTTCCTAAATACAAAGCACATGCAGGTACGATGAGTTTGAGTTTGAGCTCGAGCTCATCATTCGTGATTCTCAGGTTTTTGTGAGGTGAGGGATTCCTGTGTGGTGAACGGGGGTCAATGAAGGAGAAAAGATGGATGAGAAGGGGGAAGCCGACGACAGCCACTGTAAGTACAGGGCGTCAGACCACAGAGCGGGAGTGATTATGGCAGATGTATTTCTGCGGATGTCTCTATTCCAGCTGCGTCTGACTCGCTCCACGTGCACACAGAGATTGATTGAGAGCAGTGGTTTGGATAAACTCTCGCTGGGCTGTGCGGGTAATGGCTGTCTGTGACCCATCATAACCCAACAGCTCCTCACACACCACGCAGACACACAGAATAAAACACTGCACACAAAACACACCAGGCTCTTACCGATGGCCTGGTAACATGTTACACTTATACAGTACTGTGGTGGTAGCATTGAATCAGATGGTAATACCATGGTATTGAAGATTTTTTTACTGACATCATATATTGAAAAATAATAAAAAATAATTATTTTTACTAAACAATATAATTGATATTTAAAAATAAAATGTAACATTGTTAAAAAGATTACTTTAAGGATTATTCATTTACATTGAGAAAAATATTAAAGAGTAAAACGTGTATGGTACTTTGATATATACTGTAACACAGTATGAATTTGTCACATATACATGCTATACAAAATAGACACAAATGTATGTAGACATAAACATATCCAAAAATACCATGTTACATGTAAAAACAAATGGTAGTACCATGGTTCTTTACGTAAGTATAATAGCATGCGTTTTGACCATGTGTTACCGGTATGGGCTGTAGTAAGTAGCGCACGACAAAGGAGTAGTTGAAAAGGAGTCTTTAATAGCTTCAGCACACATAAACCATTGACTAACGTTAAACACCGACAAAGACTAGGGGAGAACTCAGGACTTATAAAGGGAACAACCAAACAAGGATGATTAATCAAACACAGGTGAAAAGACTTAACGATGATGAACTAATTACACGAAACAAGGACAGGAAATACCAAATAAGGGCAAACAGGAACTAAACAGAAACAGACATGTAACAGTTATCGCCCCCTCCCGGAAGGCGCGTCCCGCGCCGTAACAGCAACATCGAGGGAGGGGGGGCGGGCGCCCTGGAGGCTGGAGCAGAGCCAGGACGTGGAGGAGACATGAGAAGCCTCCAGGGCGGGTCAGGGGACTCCAGGAGCCATGGCGGGACTGGAAGCTCGGGGAGCCATAGCGGGACTGGAGGCTCGGGAGGCCATGGCGGATCCGGGGACTCGGGAGACCATGGCGGATCCGGGAACTCGGGAAGCCATGGCGGATCTGGAGGCTCGGGAGGCCATGGCCTATTTTTTTCGGGTGGCCAGGGCAGGTCAGGGATCTCCGTGGCCTTGGTCCTAGGCCCGGCCACACAGACAAGGGGTATATGGCCCCCCAAAAAAATTTCTTGGGGAGGTTCCCCTCTAGGGGCCATTCCGGAGGAGCAGGCTCTGTGGGGCGCTCTGGAGGAGCGGGCACTTGGGGGCGCTCTGGAGGCGCAGCCACTAGAGGGCGCTGGCGAGGAGCGGGCTCTGGGGTGCGCTGGCGAGGAGCGGGCTCTGGGGTGCGCTGGCGAGGAGCGGGCTCTGGGGTGCGCACTGGAGGGCACTTGCGAGGAGCAGGCACTGGAGGGCACATGCGAGGAGCAGGCACTGGAGGGCACATGCGAGGAGCAGGCACTGGAGGGCACATGCGAGGAGCAGGCACTGGAGGGCACTGCGAGGAGCAGGCATGGAGGGAGGAAGATGGCGGCATACTCGCCACTGTACCCATCTTCGTCGCCTTGGCGGAACCATCATGTTGTCGGGCGGCCATCATCCTCTCCGTGGGCGGCGGAAAATCGTCGCCAGCGGTACCCATCTTCGTCGCCTCGGGTGGCGGAACCATCATCGTTCGGGTCAGAATCAACATCGTCGCCGTGAAAATCTTCCAAGTGCTTCGTGGCGGACCATGATCATTACTGTGCTTGAGGATTGTCGGCAGCCAACAGCTCGGGTGGCGGAGCGGGTGGCGGAACCCCATATGGGATCATCGTTGCTAACTGGGTTGAGGATATTTTCAAGAGAAAGATGAGAAACAAAACAGGTCTGGAGATCCCTTTTGGATGGGAGGAGGATAAGAACAATCCTCTTTTAGTCCCAATCCGAGCTGAAGAGCTCAATAGTTCGCATCAGCTCCAGTAAAACGCCACAGACTGATCGCCAGGAATTCCTCTAGGTAGGGTGAAAAGAAATTCCTCAGCCCAGTTCATCCTTGTAGGTGGTCCTGTCTTCTGTTTTGGGTCGGTGTTTCTGTTACCAGTATGGGCTGTAGTAAGTAGCGCACGACAAAGGAGTAGTTGAAAAGGAGTCTTTAATAGCTTCAGCACACATAAACCATTGACTAACGTTAAACACCGACAAAGACTAGGGGAGAACTCAGGACTTATAAAGGGAACAACCAAACTAGCAAACAAGGATGATTAATCAAACACAGGTGAAAAGACTTAACGATGATGAACTAATTACATGAAACAAGGACAGGAAATACCAAATAAGGGCAAACAGGAACTAAACAGAAACAGACATGTAACACCATGATTTTTGGACATAAATTTATGTTTTTGAAAATGTTACCATGGTGATACTATGCTACTTTACAATATGCACCATGGAAATGCCATGCTGTTTTGGGACATTTACAATGATAATACCATGTTTTGGGCATTTGCACCATATGAACATCATTTTTGACAAATATTTTGCAATAATATATATACATACACACACACACACACACACACACACACATATATATATATATATATATATGCATGTTACAAAGCAATGTTGTTTTTTATTTACCGTGGTAATACCATGTTTTTTTTTTTTGTTGTTTTTTGCATATGTACCATAGTAATCAAATTTTTGAACATTAATACCATTTCGTATCAAAGTAATGGCATGTTTTTTTTGGACATTTTTCATGGTAATACTATGTTTTGTTTTGTTTTTTCATATGCACCATAGTACTTTAATTTTTGGGCATTAATACCATGTTTTTTTTGTTTTGTTTTTAATATGTACCATAGTTTCTGGAAATGGTACCATATTTATGTACATATATCTCAATAATACCATGTTTCTTTGGATGTGTACCATGGAACACACTTACAAAGTACCATGATTGTATTTTTTATTTTTACATTTTTTTATTGTATTTATTTTATTTCTTGCACCATGGTATGGTACACTTACATGTTGTTGCTCTTTTGTTGGTTTAATTGCTTCTATTGTCCTCTTTTTTAAGTTGCTTCAGATAAAAGTGTCTGCTAAAAGATTAAATGTAAATGTATAGCCACTGTATTCTTGAAAGTTGAATGTCATGTAAATACCATGGTAATTTTAGTACCACAGCATATACAGTATCAATACAATGTTATTACCATCTGATACCACTGATGAACCATGGTACTACAACAGTACTTTTATGTGCGAGTCCTTAAATGTATCGGCTACACTCACAGCTACACTACTAGTGTATGAAGCTCCACACACCCCCTGACAGCAGAGCGAATGTCACGTTTGCAGGGGGTCACTAACATTTTCCCCCCGAGAGTCATAAAATCTGATTAGAGTTAAAACAGTCGGTCCAGCCTCCCACCTCACCAGCTGTCCCGCCGCACACGGGCGTCTGTCATCTGTGAAATGGAGTTTAAATGAGAAGGTTGGTGGGATAGAGAGAAGGGCACGGAGGAGGAGAAGGAGGAGGAGGAGGAGGAGGGGACGATCAGAGGGATGAGGAAGGTGAAGGAAAGTAGGAGGAAAGGCCAGACAGAGATACAGGCCGGTCACACTTGACCTTTACCACCCACATGTGTCAGTGACAGAGAAGGGCACTGGTGTGGCTTCTCACCCCTCAGGGAGAAACACTATCGCTCTTTCCACCTCAATTAACCCTGATTCCTCTCTTAACGATGGGATCACAAGGTCTCGCTTTCTACTGTACATTAAATTGTGTCCCTAGGAGGGATGAATCCCAGCGTATCACTGTATATGAGTGATGGACAAGCTTCTTTTTTAGAGATTGTGATACACTCACTTTATTATATATATATATATATATATATATATATATATTAGTGCTGTCAATCGATTAAAAAATTTAATCGCGTTAATCACAGTCCTGGACTGTGATTAATCATGATTAATCACAAATTTTAAATACTAGGATTTACCTGTAAATGTGTTGAAATAAACAAATGCATGACAAACTAGTTTAAGGAAACATAACCTTTCACACTTCCGCCAGATATGAGACATAATCCTTATTATTCTTTTATCATTATTCATTTGTTTTTATGCAGCCATTATCAGCCTTTATACCGGCAATAAAACGTTTACCAAGCCACATCACTTCAATCCCAATCTATTAACTGATAGATAACCTTCCGCGCTTCGATGACGGGAAGAAGTTGGGGTCAAACCTTATCAAACGATTAATTTGCGCTAAAAAAATATTAACGCGTAAAATTTTTTAGATTAATCACATGCGTTAACATTGACACCCCTAATATATATATATATATATATATATATATATATATGTGTACACAAGAGTTTGTGTTAAAACTATAGTATTATTTAATACCATTTAAAAATACATGTGAAATGTTCGAAAGTGTAACCGTGCGTTCACACCGCAGGCGGCGAGAGCGTCAAAGTGGCTGGAAATCATTCATTTTCAATGTGAGTCGGCGACGAGCTCCGGCGAGAGCGGCGCGGCGCGTCTTGGGCAGTGAGGGCGTCGAGGAGAGTTGAAATCAGGTTAACTTTATGGTAATGATCTATGACGCGGTTCGGCGGCAACCAATCGGAATGTAGAAGTCCTCCGCTTGAGAGGATTCCAGAGAATTCAAGGATTTTAGCGCTAGAACTCTTTGTTTTTCAGCAGGGATGCTATTAATTTCCTCAAAACAACATAGATTTGATCAATTACATTAAGGCTACACTTCAACCAGGACAGTTTGGAATGTAAGCTGCGCACAAATTAACGTTAATGTTAATTAAAGACCAAGGCTAGTAAACGTCTCCTGTTGACATTAGACTAACTTAGCACTTAACCATGAACACAAAAAACACACCACACAAATGGCTTTTATTGGTTTATTTCATTAGCAAACATGTAACTATAATTGTTAAGTTCTTTCCATCGATCAATTTCTTACTTTCACAAATAAAATTTCATGAGGTTAACTTATACCTACTTGTGGTCAGCAACATGCTTGTTTCCTTTGCGGCTCCTTTACATACAACACCAAGCCTTCGATCGTCAGAGCGTCAACAAATCTGTCTACAGTGTCGTTGGCAGGGCGGCCAGAGCAAATTTTGATGCTCTCGCCGGCGGCGGTGTGAACGCACAGTAAGTTGTGCAGTAATTAGTCCAGTAATGTTTCATTTCAAACCAGTAAATAACATCTTTACTGATAGTTAGGGCAGGAAATCATTACCAAAAAGAATCGATTCCAAGTTGTTGGGAGTTGAAAGAGTCAATAAATTCCACTTAGAGGAACTGACTTTACTGAATGGCCAAACATGTCCGGTCGTGACATGAATTAGACTTTTCCCATTATTTTAATTACTAAACCACTACACATCCTTACACCGGTTTCACACTGCATGCATAAGCAGAGCGTAAGCAGTGTGTATTTTTTTCGGCGCCCATGTTAACAGATTCGAGCATTCACACCGCACACAGAGGCGGCGTGGCAGTGCGTAGCAGAGCAGAAGCGGCAGTGCCGCGATCGTTTCAGCACCGAGTCTATTTTTGCTGCGCAGCTTACACTGAATTAAAGCCACAGTGTATTGTTCTTGATCAAAACTGACCTGATTAACATGAAAAATAACAAATTTCACCATAATTTCACAGTCACCATATGAAAAAAATAAAATGCACGAAAACACATCACTTCCACGTGTTTTTGCCCAAACTTCAAAGGTCTGTTAAATTAATTAAACAAGAGGCATTTGTTAGCTTTAAGATTACTTTTTCAATTAAATTATTGAATCCAATAATTACACTTTATTGTTGGAATTCTTTCCAAAATTTGTCTTGCATCTCACAGTGTGTACTGTCTCACATCAATTCACATTAATAACTACTAAACAAACAATCAAATAAATGCACCTTAATGCAAAAAAACAACAACAATATACATAAACACACGGCTACAGTGCATTAGAACAGTGAGTTCTTTCTATTTTCCGGAGCCCAGAGGCCTATTTGAACCCCCAATTCTGATTTATTAATTTTACAGACTGATAGGCTACACAAAAGATTTACATATTATATTCAATCTAGCATATGCAACTCTAAGCTTTCTGTTAGATGACAAAAATTCCTCATACAAAATGTGAGAAGGGTCAGACATAATTTTTCCTGACAGGGTCGGCAATTTTTTCGTATACAGATCTTGAAAACTTGGCTTAAGTTTATCGTGTAAACTACCTATATATAGCATGTTATTTACATATGTGTGTGGGACAGAGGGGAGGGGGACACGGTCGCATCACAGAGTGTGCTGGCCATATCATACATCAAAGCACATGACACACAGTGTTCGGAGGAGAATGCTGGAAAATGCGACAGAATTGAGGATACTCGCCTGTATTTGTATACTCGCAACAGAATTGATAAAAAAAATTAATCACTCATGTCCTCTATATAACTCTGAATATATATATATAAAAAAACGGCAGCTAAACGAATCAGAACATAGAATCAGAATCGATTCCAGAATTTTCAGCCCTACTTCCAGTAAATGTTAGGTTTCCAGATCGTTATGGGAAAATTGATTTCTGGTTCCTAGAACGTTCTCAAAACATACATTTTTACGGTTTCTAACATAACCTTGGTTCCCTGAGATAACGGGAACAAACATTGAATGAAATGCTTTGGGGGAAACTCCTGTTTACTCTGAATACTGAAGCCTGATTTGTTCACGTTCGTGTAGCTGCACGCACAAAACGGGTGGAGCAAACAGCCTATATAATTAATCGCTGAATGCCATTTTATCAGAATCTTTCGACTGATAGTAGTGACAGACATCGACTCCATGCAGCTTTATGGCATGGAAGTCTACGTAACGCTCATTCCCGTTATCTCAGGCAACCGAGAATGCATTAGCAACTGGAGCGTTCCATTTCAAAACGGTCTCTTGTGTTGCGTGAAACGCTTTGGGGAGCATATCCAATAACGCTGTGCTTTAAATAAGCGTAAAACGAAGCTGCTCTGCAAGCACAGCCCTGGAGTGCCCGCAGTAAGGGCTTCTAAAAAGCATGAGCTAATAATGAGACCCAGGTCCTGAGGCCAGGGTCAGCATAACTAAGGCCTTTTCTACTTGCAAGGGGATCAGGGAGATTAGGCGGACGAGATCCGTGCCTGAAGGGCTATTCAGCGGCACAGTCTCTGCCTTTTAACTAACAGCCCTTTAGAGTGGCCTCCAAAGAATACAAAGAGCTTCTCTGATTGCCTAAAGTGGCCAGAGCACTCAACATAAGGCGCTTTCGCACCGCATAGTTCTAGGAACTTAGTTCTGGGAACTAGCCAGGATGGTAGTTCCTAGAGAACCAATTTCTCTTCCGGGCTGTTTTCCTGGTTGCATTCGCACCGGCAGCAGGAGCTCTGAAGCAGCCGATAGTGATGTCTTTATTTGCGGCATTTACAAACGTCAATGGAAAATGCTGTGATTGGAGCTGTTGTGTGTCGTGGGTTTTGTGATAACGAAGATGTAACATAAATGCACAATTTACGCGATTAAAAGAGCACGAAAATCTGACTAAATCTCCTATGACAACTTGCAGTGTTAACATCAAGGCTGAGAAAGAACATAACGCTGCAGACAACAGGTAAATGCCGTTATCACTGTTTTCCATGTTTGTGGAGTAAGTATTTTTACACAGCTTTTTCAAACTGCCGGGTAGCCGGTGTTTCGTATGCGTTTGGCCAATCAGCATACACTTACGTCACTGGTGGTTCCTCTAGAACTGTTTTAGACCCTACTCTGAAGTAGGAGCTAATTTAGTTCCCCCAAACGGAGTTCCTAGAACTAAATCCGTTCCTAGTTCCTGCGGTGCGAACACGCCAAAAACCGGGAACTTCTGTCAATAGTTCTAGGAACTATGAAAAGGTTCCAGTGCGAAAGTACCTATACACTCTAAGGGCCTGAGTAAATTTAGACTCTGCTCATCCTCTGAGTTAGGAAGAGCCTAAAGGGTGATGACTTGTGCTCTGAACGGAGTGGAGAACGCTTTGGGCACATAGCCATGTCTTGGTTTGAGGACGACTTTACAGTCGTTAGACCCAAACTCAAGGCAGGAAGCACTGACTGAGAAAGTTGCAGATCACCCACTTGCTTGACTGACGCTAAAGCTAGAAAAAGAGCAGTCTTAAGCGACAGGGCCTGTAAGTAGGCCGACTGGAGTGGCTCAAAGGGGGGACCTCGAAGGGCTCTGAGGACCTTGGATAAGTCCCAGGTAAGCAAAGTATGAGGAAGGGGCAGATTCAATCTTCAAGCTCCCCTCAGGAATTTAACAACAAGGTTGTTTTTGCCGACTGAATGGTCAGCCACTAGTGGGTGATTCACCTTGATGGCTGCCACATATACTTTGAGCGTGGAAGGGATGCACCCTTTATCCAGTAACTCTTGCAGAAAGGTTAACACAGATGACATGTCACACAAGGACGAGTTCTTATTTTTTGCTGCAAACCAAACTGAAAACACAGATCACTTGAGGGCATAGAGGCGCTCTAGCCTCCAAAATAGTGTTAGTTACCCTCGCGGAGAGCTGTAAAGACTCCTGTTGAGGGACCAAACATGAAGGTTCCACAGCTCGGGCCGGGGATACCAAATCAAGCCTCTCGCTTGGGAGAGAAGGACTGTCCTGAATGGTATCAGCCAGGGGGCTGCATCGGACTTCCCTGACTCGCCTGATGACCTGAGGGAACAGGGCAATCAGAGGGAAGGCATACAAGTGAATGTTGGGCCAATCGTGGACCAGAGCATCTTGCTCCTTCGAGAAATAAGTTGGGCAGTGAAAGTTATCTTCTAAGGCGAAGAGGTCCACCTCTTCCTTCTCGAAGACCGACCAAATCATCTGAATCATTTGGGGGTGTAGTCTCCATTCTCCTGGAGATACATTGCCCTGGGACAGAATGTACGCCCCTTGGTTCAGTTTACCCGGCACGTGAACTGCCCTGAGTGACCGCAGGTTGCACTGTGCCCATAGAAGGAGGCATCTTGCCATCCTGTAGAGGGAGCATGACCTGAGACCACCATGGCTTATATAGGCACTCAGCTCCACCCGTTTTGGTGGGCTGAAATGCCATTTGTTCGTGCAGCTACATGAACGTGAACAAAACAGTAATCAGTATTAAGAGTAAACAGGAGTTTCCCAAAAGCGTTTCATGCAATGCAAGAGACCATTTTCAAAAGGGAACTTTCTTTATTGAAATAGAATGTTCTTTCTCAGTTTCCAGAACATTGCTTTAAAAATAATCATTAAGTGAAATGTTCTGTAAAAGTTATTTTATGATTATCTAAAAAAAAAACTCCCTCCAACATTATTTTATGGTTGTTAAAACATAAAAATTAAAAAAGGACGTTCCTAGAATGTTATTATTTGGTTCCAAAAAAACTAACGTTAGGGAAACATTCTGTGTTTGCAGAGCTTGCTGTACTTTAGACCTGGTCAATAGCTGAATTTCTCTCAGCAATTTTCAATTTAACACAGGAAATCTGAGTCAGTTTGTTAGTTCACAGCGTGGCACAAAGGGCATCAATTAAGGTTGATAATCAAACCTTGCTTTCATTTACACCTCATTTCAACCCGAGGACTAACTACTGATTTCATAACTGACTTGAAAAAGAAGTTTGATAAGGGCATAAACCCCTGGGGATATTTGCTTTCCCTGTGGCGCCATAATAGCTGATGACATGAAGATTACAGTCCCTGCCATGCTGACTTACCATGGTGCATCTCTGTGGAGCCTGATAGTCTTTATCAACGTCTAATTGGGGTTAATTAGGCTTTAAAATAACCTCACTGGAAATGCTGTAGTTATGATGAGATTACATGATGAGCTGCTGTGAGCTTTGCACATCTGAAAGACAAGGAGAGAAGGAAAAGTTTGCCTTACTTGATGGAGAGATGGGGAAAGTTGAAGCACAGAATAAAAAAAGGCCGACGGGATGTAGTGGAACCGCAACATTTAATGACAAATGTTGGTGCATGTAGTGCCTGTGTGGTCCAATGTAGTTTGGAGATCGAAATGAGACTTGCCGAAAGCTGTGATGTGATTATTTGCTCAGTTAAACCAAGTCCATATGACTGTTGTGTTGCCATCAGCCGAGAAAAGTCTCAAAACTCTGTGCAATAACCATGTTGTGGCAGCTCACCCCGAAGACACAAACGGATGTTTCATGATGGATTGAGAGTAAACATTGGAGAAATAAATGAATTCTTTTCTCTTGAGTTAGCAGAGCAAATGCCATGGTTAAACTTGATATATATACTGTATATAGCAAAACAGCTCAGAATTCAAAGGGAAAAAAATGTATTTTCTGTAAAGTTTGTTTGTTTGATTAGCTATTTTTATGTGTACTTTTCTTCTTCTCTTTTTTTAGGGCTTTTCACACTGCGCTTATCCCCGTTGTTCTAAACCCTGCTTTTAACTCCAGGTAAAGAAATGTTTCACACTTAATTTAGGGTACATTTTCCAGACAGGAACATCGTGTTAGCCCAGATCCGGCCCACATCTGGCCCGTGTGAAATCCATGCTGTCATGGTTACATGACAACAATGTACTAAAAACAGAAAAGTTTTTCCTTTGTGTTATTGAAAAGTTTCGCATACAGACAAAGATGCCAGGCCAGTAGTTGGCGATGTCAGTTTGTAAAGAAACACCTGTGCACATACCAATAGACTGTGCATGACATCACAAATTAGCATTTTCGACAATAACGGTATCGTTTTCAGAAACTTTTAAACCCGTTTTCAAAAGTTAGCATTTTCACGGCCCCAAAACGCAGTTGTTGTGTAACGGGGAGTTTATACGACAGCAGCAACAACATTTTGGCTGCCTAAAAATGCAAACCTATGAAAATGGTTTTAAAGCGCTGTAAAAGTAAAAAAACAAAAAACAAAAAAAAAATTCAAAAACATATTGTTCATCTCGAGCATGCGGATTTGTGAAAACAGTGATATCATGGGGATATTAGGCTACGTGTTGTTAAGGCCATTGCACACTGAGTCCAAAATGTTCGCATGCGTTTTTCCGTTTTTTCGTATTCCTCATCCTTTCCTCATCCATCAAAATGCATGCAACGGATGCGAAAACGCAGAAAATCGAACCTGATCCGAATTTTTTTTGATGGACGAAATTTTCGGAGCCAGTGTGCAAACGTGATTGACACAACGTGAAGTCATATTTATTTTTTAACGTGCGAAAATTTCGGACTCAGTGTGCAGAGACTTTTACTCTATAGGAATGTGTATGTGCACAGGTGTGCAGTCTCTGTTTACAAAGTGGCATCGCCAACTACTGGCCTGGCATGAATAATACAGCATTTTTAGTCGTTTGTGCGGATTCGTGTGAAGGGGGATCATTTTGACAATGTTGTCCGTACACAATTTTTTTTCCCTTTAGTAGATTGTTGTTGAGTAAATGTACCCTAAATGAATGTCCAAAACATAAAAAGTTTTCTGTTTGTAGTTGAAAATGATTTCATGTAATCAAGCAGGGTTATGAAACTCTGTCTCTGCAACAGAGTTAGCAGCCAAACTTGTACAGTGTGAATTAACTGCTTATGGCTAGATGGTTAGCAACAGACAACCAATCACGTGCCTCATATTCACATGTTTTGGACAGTCACGGAAGCACTATGTGTTGTATAAACAGCCATTTCAGCATTTGAGGCGAAAAAAGTCAAATGGTGATGTTAAATGCGTAAAACTGGAGTGAAGGCGATACTGTTTTATTCTTACCTTTATAGTCACTTCCGGCTCCATCTTCCTGAACTCAATGGGATTTTTAATGAAATAAAGTTTGTGTTTAACAAGCTCAAGATACTGTCACATTTTATTCTACAACATAAAGTACATCATTTATATCCTTGTGTTTCCAGTAAAATATAATTCAATAGGCTATAATACGAAGATGTGTAACGCTAAATACGTTGTAAACAGGTCGCATGCCGCATTCGTCCAATCAGTGACACTGACTCCGCAAAAATGCAAATAAGAACAATAACCCACGAGTTTAATGTAGGGAAAGACGGGGGAAGATGCCCCCTGTGGCAAGACGACAAATAGTTTTTGACCACTTTATTTCAACTATGAAAAGCACTTTTATTTCTTATTTACCAAATTAGTGAAAGGAAAGGAATGCTATTCCAAATCAGAAAAATAGCAATTATTTATTTGAAGTGTCATTTTTTTTAGTTCTGATCGTACAGTGATCAAATAACAAAGATTCTACCTGAAATTATACAGAAAAAATACTGAAAACTGAAATGTTAATATTTATTAGGCTTTTGTTTTTAGGGCATTATGCAATACCACGTAACGTGTCATGACCTGACTTGGATAAATAACACTAGTTCCCCAGGGAAATATTTACTGAACAGTCATTAACTAGACTAAACTTGAAACTCTAAAACAAAACTTTATGAATATGGCTTTTTGTCACCACAAGATGGTGCAGTTTCATTACAAAACATGTTAAACAGCACAAAATGCACTTTTTACAACTTAATAATCAGTCTGTTGTCCGTTTTTAGGTTAATCTGCTATGTACCTATAGGCAACTTTTTATTTATTTATTTGTTTGTTTGTTTTTTATTATTATTTAGTCTAAAACTGATGGTTAACGTTTCAATTGTCATCATGAGATAATTCTAAAAATGCATTCTGTATTGTAAAAGATACTCCATGTTTACAGCACTGCTACAACACTATCTACTGACACTAATGCTTTTCCTGAGCAGATGATCTTCATGCCAGCTAACCATGACACAGCACATTCACACTGCACTCCTCTGACTCTCATGCTCATTACTCTCGAAGCACACAGAACAAATATTCACAGCATCCTCTTGCCAAATTCCTCTATGTATTGTTTTCTTATGTTTATGCATTTTCATTGTGAGGTTGCAATTATCAATGGTCCAAGCGTTAACAACTTAACTTAATAACACACAGATTAACAGACAGTTTTTATTATTTAGCATTCATTAATTTGACCTATTTTACTTATTCAACCTATTTTATTTTTATTAGTATTATATTATATTAGTTTTCAAGTGCAGTTTTATTTACATCCAATAACTGGCTTCAATAGCCTGCAATATATGAGATAAAAACATAATACAATGTGAGAACATTTTTCAATATGAATATTTCCAGGAACATTCTCAGAACTTTGGCTAAGGTTCTCTTAAAGTTATGAACAAACTTTGAGAGAAGACTACGGAGGGATAGTCCGGACTGCTGAGCGATCATTGGTATCATTGGTACAACCCTCCCTACTCTCCAAGAACTGTATTCATCCAGAGTGAGCAAAATCACTCTGAGTCTGGACCCCTCACATCCAGCACACTCCCTCTCTGAACTGTTACCGTCTGGTCGACGCTACAGAGCTCTGAGCACCAGAACGACCAGACACAAGAACAGTTTCTTCCCTCAGGCAATCCATCTCATGAACACTTGACATTAAACGTGGAACACACACTATTTATACACTTGTTTATCTAACACACATACTTATTTACATTTCGAATTTGCACATAATATACCTGTAGCCTATACATACTGTACAAAATTGTCTATTGTAATATACCTGTACATACTGTACAATACTGACAATTTGTATATTGTTATTCCCTATTTACTTGTTCTATTTTTATTCTTTATTATCTGTGTTTTGTCTTGTCACTGCAGAGCTTCTGTCATGAAAACGAATTCCTCGTATGTGTAAACATACCAATGAAGCTGATTCTGATTCTGAAATGTTCCTCCAGCAGGAAAGAATGTTTGTTAAAAGTTTTCTGGTCTTTAACAATATTCTCAAAATGTTATTTATTATGTTATTTTGTTATTTATACATCGTTCATGGAACATTTTAGTTGGATGTTCATCTAATGTTTGTTTTTTTGACATTTCAGAGATCATTCAAAAGTAACATTTCCATAATGTTTGCAAAATGATAACGATGATGAAAAGTTCCCGTAATGTTTGCACAACCAAGAAAAAAAAAGGTTTCTAAAACATTTTTAAAACTCGACGTTTTGGATGTTCAGATATCATTCATTTGTATAACTTAATGAGAACGTTAGCATAATAACAACATATTTTTGTTAGCTGAGTTTATTGTTTACAAACAAATAAATCATAAATAACAAGAATACTTGCATTAAACATACAATAGTTATTTTCCATATTAAATATCTTTTGTAGGCAGATAATTTCTGACATAATCAAATATGTAGGTTAAGAAATATGGAGGGCTAAATTACTCAAAATTAAATCATTAAATAAAGGTTGAAATATATAATGAAATCATTAAATACATAAATAAATGCATAAATAAATACATATTCATTTATTTATTTATGGCTCCACATGTGGAGGAACTGAATGAATGAATGAATGGATTATTTATTTATACATAATTATGTATTTATGTATGTATTTAACAATTTATTTATATATTTCAACATTTATTGAATGATTTCATTTTGAGTAATTTGGCCCTCCATAGTGTAATCTGAAACCTTCGCACGTGACCCGCCGAGCCACATCCGCTTCCATGACACTTCCCCAGATAGACGTGACTTCCACCACGAGACACGAAGCCACGCCTATCTGATTAATATGCAAATGACGCATGTAGCGTGAGGGCGTTCCGCGCTTTATAAAGCGCGCAGCCGCTTCCTCTCAGCACCAGTGCGGCGGATTAAACACTCAGCTCAGACTACTACTACAGACAGGTAAGACACAAGCTGCCACTAGTTTGTAGTTTAAAACACATTTAATAAAATAGCTATAGTCTTAAAGCGCAGAATATGCGGTTTTGGGTGGTATTTTCTCTGTATAATATATGTAATAAAATGAGTCTATATATGGCATTCTACTGTCATTAGGATGTGTATTTAGTCACATATTTACTGTAATATGCAGAGAGATGGTGTTGAAAGCTAATCATCATTCATTCCTGTTGAAATCAACATTTGCAGTCTGACTGATGTTACGTAATCCTCTATAACGTTACACATCATGAATACAACAATTTACTAATATTTCCAGGCGTTTTTCACTTTCTTGTGAACTCAAACACGACCTGTTGCTGCTCGTTTCAAAATAAAGGTTATTTTTAGGTGATGGCGTATACACAAACGCATTTCTCTTTCATGCAGTGATTATTAGCGAGTATTTTAACGTCTGTTGGAGCACATGGCTCTGTTTTGTTGGATGTTGGTGTATAATTCAGGTTTGTGAGTCAAATGAAGCCTACGTGCTTCAAGAAATCCTCAGCATGAACAGATGCAGGGGTCTTGATGCACTTCTTGCTTCCTGAACTGCAAAGGATTCTGGTACTTGTGGTTTTTATGGGTGCACTTAGGGACGCTCGGATGCTTGGCTACATAAAAGTCCCGTTTTGCACAATTTTTCCGCGAGATGAGTCAGTATTTCATTCAGCATGTGCAGGATTTCCCCATTTATGATCTCGAAATGATTTGCACAATTTGCGTCAACTCCACACCGACCTCTTCCGGGAAAATTATTTTTAATTACTGTTAAAAAAGTAATCAGAATCGACTGAGAATCGGTGTTATTTTTGTATATAGTTGAGATACTATTATAGGATCACTGATCTACTATTATAGTTTTATTTAAAATTGTCTTTTTTATTTAAAAAAAATTATAAAGCTTTTTATTTTAATTTTGACTCATTTTATTTATTAATTACTAAATGTCTATAGTTAATTTTGTTTTAGTAGTACATTAAGTTGCTAAGCTAAATTAAAAATATTTTCTTGGCAACATCTTGAAATAAAGTGTTCTTGACATTCAACAATATACCAACTGTAACTAAATGTCCCCATTTACTATTAAAATAAATAGTAATTGAATTAAAATATCAGTGTTAAGTGCAATATTTATCCAGCAATACAACACCAACTTTAACTCTGTTCTTATTTATTGGATTTTTTTTTTTTTTTTAATGTAAATTTAATCCACTCATAAGTGCATGTTCTAAATGGCCTCAAATATTAACATAATTCATTAAAATGTTTAGTTTTCTAGTGATGATAAATGACTCCAGACGTTAGGGACGGTCTCTAAAGTGCTCGTGTTTTGAGTGCATGTGATAAATCATGAGTGAGGGGCTCTTAAGGTGGTTTGTTGCTCTAATTTGTATGAATCCTGCAGCTCTTTCTTCTACGTGCGTCTGCACACACAACACTGCAGAGGCTGGAGGACGTGACGGATCAAAATAACGCTTTGCTCTTACACCTTTAACCTTTTCCCTCACTGCACTTGACACGAAGATGAAATCACTACATCCCTTAGTGGACCCCTCAGTGTCATGAAATGAACAACCGCTTCAACAGATCATTTACAAGATGCTGTTTCATTCTATCTTGAAGAGCATTGATACTGAAATTAAATCATTGATGCATTGAAATGCATCCTTGCTGATGAGTTTGTCTCCTGCAGCTGAAGATGGCATCTACAAAGGAGAAGCTCATCGCTCACGTGAGCAAGGAGCAGCCCGCTGGGCCCACTAACAAGGTGACAGTGGTGGGTGTGGGGATGGTTGGAATGGCTGCCGCCATCAGCGTCCTCCTCAAGGTCAGTGAGTCACTGCACTTCATCAACAGCCATAACAGAACACCAGATCAGTCATGTTATCATATAACTGACTATAGCAGGTCATGCTTTGCCATTAAACATGTTTAAAATTAATTTCAGTAACTATTTATATTAATTATAATTATTATAAATAATTATATAATATTTAGTTTCTTTTTAAATAAACTGAGTACAATTGGAAGTTTTAATTTATACAAATTACTAATTTAAATATTATCGAGTAAAATTAATAATTTAATTATAATTTTATTTAATTAAAACAATTTGGGGAATTATTATAGAATTGTATAATTTAAGTACCTTTTTTTTTTAAAATTATCTAAGTTTTATTTTTAAATGAATTGAAGAAAAAATTATAATTGATTTTAAAATTAGACCTGTTAAATGACCTAAATTACATTTATTTTAAAATTAATTGAGAAATTAATAATTGATATTAAAATAAATTGATTAGAATTAGACTTTTTAAATGATCTAAATGACAATTTTCATTGTTGTAACAAAGGACAGAAATGTGCCTTGTTACTACAAATGCTCAGTGAACCACGATTCTGTTGTAAGCGGTGTGGGTTTGAATCTGGCTCGCAACATTTCCCAACCCAGCGCTCCCATCATTTCCTGCACATCTTTACTGTTTCTATAAAGAAAATGAGGAAAAAGACAATGTCATTAAAATGACTATATTAATATCATAAAACTTTTGAGTTTTAATAAGCTTTATGAGGTAGTAAAATCAAGTTCCAACATCTTCTATTATTTTAATAAAATTAAGAACTGGTAAGAATTTGCAGTTTGTGTAGGTGCAAATGAAATAAATGCCATGTTGTGTCCAGTTTTTCCCATCATATTGATTCCTGCATCTTCCTTGAACTATCGTGTTTTTCTCCTGAAATCTCACTTTGGGTAAAGCTGCTGTGGCTCAAAGAAATAATACCGGCTTGGAAAGCTTTCCTGACCTTTGACCGATTTCTGAATGAGAAGGAAGGCCTTGAACCAACGCCAAGAATAAACACGATCCCCATATCTGGAGACTAAGCAAATTCTAAGAGTTTGCATCACACTTCAGCTCTCTGCATTTTTCCATTGGTGTGAAATGCAATTGCTGAACCTACAATGTCATACACTATATTTCTTATATAACTTCAATCTTACTTTGAAATGAACAGGTAATAAAACTCAACATTTACCAGTGTCTATTGGCCATTAAGAGGTGGATAGGAGTGTATTGTCAGTAGAGGAGTGTTGATGTCAATGCATGTGTTTGTGCAGGATCTGACTGATGAACTCGCCCTAGTGGACGTGATGGAAGATAAGCTGAAAGGAGAGGTTATGGACCTGCAGCATGGAAGCCTCTTTCTCAAGACGCACAAGATAGTGGCGGATAAAGGTCAGATTTCATAATCTACCATTAAAAGAAAATGGGGGGGGTAATTTATGGTTGATGATAAGGAGCAGACGGTTTGATTAGTGCTGATTAAAATGTACCAGTAGGTAACCTAGATTCAAAATTATTAGTATTTATGTAATGGAATTACAAAATTGTTGACTGTGTAAAAATAAATAAAAGCAGTATACAGTCATTTAATCCGTTATATAAAATGTTTTGAAAAGGAAAGACAATTTTATTTATTTTTATTATTTAACAAAAGTGATTAATAACTTACCAGTTTTCTATGATTTAGAAGAATCAATGTCCCCCTAAATGCCCAGACACAACAGACCGATCAGAGTGATAGCATCTGGTCTAAAAAGTTGCGTTTGAAAACACTGCAAAGGCTACGGCCAACTAGCGAGAGAAAATAACTCCATACCAGCAGGTGGCAGTAGTTTCATTTAACAAGGGAAACCGGAAGAGCTAAGACTAAGACCGTAAACAAAGCTGCACTTGCATACCATTATCAAACCACAGATAAGATGTAAAATAAGAAGAGCTCTTGACTTTTGTTACTTCGTTTTTCTTCTCGTATACTGGTTCGCTAAACTGAACAGCCAATCGGAGTGATCTCTCTTTAAGCAACAAGTTTTGCCGTCAATGTAACATGCTCAGTCGTCTAAAAGGCCGCCGCTGATGGTCTGACTAGTGCTAACGGTGCAGAACGCAATGCAAAAAATAGGATAGACAGTCAACTTGCGCTCATCAAGCAAAACACACAAAAGACTTGATTAACGTTCAGTTGGTTCCAGTAGATCCTAGATGTTGCTAAGCTAACAGTGCAATGTTAGTTTGTGCAAATGCACAAATATTGGGTGCAGTTTTAATTGGATGATCTCTTCTATACAGAGTAACTAATCTGAATAACTCTTTATGCACAGCAACTCACACAATCGCTCATGACTTGAAATGCATAAAAGACATGATTAATGTTCACAGTTGGTTCCAATTCTCAAAGAACACAGGGGTGTCACGCTCAAATCCTGGATGACCACAGCCCTGCAGAGTTTAGCCCCAACCCTAATTAAACACACCTGATCCAGCTAATCAAGCTCTTCAGTCTTATTTGAAAACAACATGGTTTGTGTGTAAAGCTCAAAACACACTGCACGATTTTAGCAATCCTATAAGATCACTGCATGTCACACTGTGCGACATGGATCTAATAAACTTGGCTACGACGTGTGTGTGGACTGTACGATGATGATACCTATTGACTTGTACACTACGACGCACGTTTCTATAGTAGAATAAAACGTCATCAGCATGCGCTAGTGGTAAACAAAAAGAGCATGATAAGTCACTTTAGCAGTTGTAGTTTTTGTGTGCTGAAAAAAGTGGAAGCGGTGAAAGAGGAAGGGATAAGAGCTTGAGGAAAGCAGTTTTATGTTTTAGCGCCATGTCGCGTTGATTTAATGTCTCATTTTTATTGGTTGGTCGGTAAACGTGGATCGTAACAGCAAACACACTGTGCAACAATCATGCTGTATCGCAGGTTATCTTTCATCGCAAGACCGTGACAACGGCCTTCTTTGAACCTCTCTCACTGTACGACACCGGACCACCGATTAGGAACCACGATCACAGAAATCGCCACGATTGTTTCCGGATGCTTTCATCTGGGACAGCCGAAAATCGTGCAGTGTTTAGGGCTTTAGGGTTGAGCAGGGTTGGAGCTAAACTCTGCTGGGTTGCGGCCCTCCAGGAACGGAGTTTGACACACCTGCCTTAACAGAATGTTTTCATAAACTTTATTAACTTGAGAAATAATTTTGAAGCCAATGTACTATAAATGTCTATTCACACAAACAACAAAACGAAACCTTGCAGGTGAAAGGTATATTCAGACTAGGAGCAAGACAAAAAAAGCACTCTGATCCTGTTGTACAATGCCGTTTAAAATGTATTGGTCTTATTGCTTTTTTTTTTTTTTTTTTTTTTTTTTCAAATGAAGAAAAGATCCAACAAAAAAAAAAAAAAAAAACTTTCATTACATTAAAGTGTTTTTTTTTTTGCCAGTGTAAACTGGTCTGTCGGAGTTCTTGTATGAAGTCTAAACCCTAGGTCTTCAACCCTGCTCCTGGGACCAACTGTCCAGCAGAGTTTAGCTCCAACCCTAATCAACACCTGAACCAGCCAATCACGGTCTTCAGGATTGCTTAAAAATCACAGGCTAGGTGAGCTGAAGCAGGTTGGAAATAAACATTACAGGACAGTGGGTCCCCAGGAGCAGGGTTGAAGACCTAGGGTCTAAACCAGGGGTGACCAATCCTGGTTCCTGCAGATCTACCTACTTGCAGAATTCAGCTCCAACTAGGGCTGCTCGATTATGACAAAAATCATAATCACGATTATTTTGGTCAATATTGTAATCACGATTATTTAACACGATTATTAGCGGGCCGTATAACCAAACAAATTTTTTAATGCAAATCTAAAGTATTCAGTTAACAGCCTACTATAGAAATTGAATAATCAAATGTAAAATAAAACAGCGTAGTCTTCACTGTAAGAATTAAACTTCCTTTGTTTCTTATTAAAGCTACAAAAGACCTTTTGTGAAGAGCAGTGAGTGATTTTGTCTTTGTCTTTTGTTGTTTGATTAATATTAAGCACGCAGTCGCAGCAGGAATATAGCGCACTGTCACTTTAAGAGCCGCACGGATCCAATTTACTGTTACACGCGTATTTTCAGTATCATATGTTTACATTCATTTATTACATAACCGACGAGGGTTTACGTGAATAATCACTAAGCGCCGCATTTTGACATGTTTGCGTGTATTTGACCATTTAGTCGCATACGTTCAGCTAAAGGATGACTTTACATGTCTGTGCTCTGCTCCGTCTCTGAGCGCATACACAAATATCCCCCTGAGGAACAGCGCAAGTTCTCTTTCGCGCTTTTTAAAAACATTAATAAATCGAATCATCTTTAATAACTTCAAGCACGTCCAATTTTGCAAAAGTCACGTTACATGATTTTACTGATTTACACGTGAAAATGGGCTTTTATGGAGGAGTGAAAGCGCACTGCTGGAAAGGGGGCGGAATGGGGCGCCATAATCGTTTTATCTCGATTATAGTATTTTCATAATCGTTGGAGGCCGAAATCGAAACTGAATTTCGATTAATTGCACAGCCCTAGCTCCAACCCTGATCCAATACACCTTTCTGTAATTATCAAGTGCTCCTGAAGATCTTATTAGCTTGTTCAGTTGTTTGATCAGGGATGGAGCTGAACTTTTTGCAGGGAGGTACATCTCCAGGAACAGAATTGGGCAGCCTGGTCAAAACAAATATTTGCAATTATTCAGTCTAGGGGTGCATTTTCCAAAAACATTGTAAGCATAATCAAATCATAGAAACCACTGGCACCATTGGTCTCTTCGATCTACTTAAGCTTGGTCTGAACAGGCCTTGAGAGAGTGTTTGACAGGAATGTAGAAACTAAGGGAACGTAGGATCTTTCCCAAATTGATCATTCCATGTGATTTCCAGACTACAGCGTGACTGCAAACTCCAAAGTGGTCGTTGTGACCGCTGGAGCCCGTCAGCAGGAGGGCGAGAGCCGCCTGAACCTCGTCCAGAGGAACGTCAACATCTTCAAGTTCATCATCCCCAACATCATGAAGTACAGCCCCAACTGCATCCTTCTGGTGGTCTCAAACCCAGGTATGTCATACCTGTGCCGACATTACGACTGAACGTCCTTTTGTGCTCAAAGGTTTCAGTTGACGTCATGTAGACCGTAAACCAATGTCATCTTCTCTTCAGTTGACATCTTGACCTACGTGGCCTGGAAGCTGAGCGGTTTGCCCAGGAACCGTGTGATCGGCAGCGGCACAAACCTGGACTCTGCTCGTTTCCGTTACCTGATGGGAGAGAAGCTGGGCATTCACCCATCTAGCTGCCATGGTTGGGTCATTGGAGAACATGGAGACTCCAGCGGTGAGGACTGCAAAGATGATTGGGAGCACAGATGTGCTTCAAGAGCACAATGAACACCAATCATTTTCTTCATAAAATGTAAACGTCATCTTTCTTTTTTTTAGTTCCTGTGTGGAGCGGAGTCAATGTGGCTGGAGTGTCCCTCCAGGGTCTGAACCCTGACATGGGAACAGATAAAGACAAGGAGGACTGGAGGAGCGTCCACAAGTTGGTGGTTGACAGGTGAATAATTTGTAGCCCACTAGACTTCCATATAGTGGTTTAGTACACTAATAATCGTCTCAGGACGACATATAGAAAGGTTTTAGGGAGAGAGGCCAAGTCGTTTCTCTTTGTTTGTATATGATCTCTAATAGATGTGTACTCTGTGTTGCCATTAGAAAGCATATAAATCAAGTCCTTGTGTGAATGCATTTAGTCTGGACTCATGGTTGTTTATCTGTGTTTAACATAAATCTGGTTTGTATTGGCAGTGCATATGAGGTTATTAAGCTGAAGGGCTACACTTCCTGGGCTATTGGTATGTCTGTAGCTGACCTGTGTGAGAGCATCTTGAAGAACCTACGCAAGTGTCATCCAGTTTCAACCTTGGTCAAGGTGAGATTCTCTTGTTTATTTCTGCGTGACCAGCAATCTTCATTAACCAAATATTGTGAACCATTTTTCTAGTACCGAGAGTCAGAACCTAAATACGTGTGTATACTGTATATAATAAACTCTATTCCAAACCGCCATCTAATGACTACATAGGCAGCTACCTTTTATGGCAACATCCTGGTCCAAGTCCAAGTGAGGGAGTTGAGAAGCTCTTCATGGACAGCAACTCCTATGCAACGCAAACTTAAATCACACAGAAGAACTGACTAATGTTCACAGATGGTTCCAGTATCTTAACAGTTGGATCTTATGTTAGCATGTTGCTAAGCTAACAATCTTATGTACGGAGTACCTGATCTGAACAACACTTTGTGTGCCACAAATAGTGCTCATCATGCAAAGAGCATAAGACTTGAACAACATTCATAGTAGGTTCCAGTACATCTTACGTTAGCATGTTCTAAGCTAACAAAGCGCAAGCACAAATATTGGGTGAGGTTTTAATTGGATTGATCTATCTTGCGTACGAATAACTGATCTGAACAACTCTTCTTGGACATCAACTCCCACAAATGCCAGAAATAGCACTCATCTCACAAAGCATGTAAACTACTTGATTCACGTTCACAGTTGGTTCCAACAGAACAATGCAATGCATTCTGGAATTGAATTATATTCAAAATGTACATATGACACTGCTTTGTTAGGCCAAAATGACGTCATTAAGAAGGCAGAATTTCATTTGGAACAGCCTATGATATCTAAAATTGTTGGTTAGGTGATTAGCCTGCTAAGTTTTGGAACAGTGCTACAAAGCACAATTATCTGATACTTGTTGCGTATTCACAGGGAATGCATGGTGTGAATGAAGAGGTCTTCCTCAGCGTGCCTTGCATCCTGGGTAACAGCGGCCTGACAGATGTTGTCCACATGACCCTCAAGCCAGAAGAGGAGAAACAGCTGGTGAAGAGCGCTGAGACCCTGTGGGGCGTTCAGAAGGAGCTGACCCTGTGAACGGCGGTCGTCTCCAAAATGTAGCCAGTGTCACAAATTACAAACCTGAGTCCTGCCTGTCCTTCTCCTGACCTCAAATCTCATTGCCTTTAACCATCAGATATCTCCACGCCAGTCTCAGACCTTCAGATTGCAATGCTCCTTATTTTAGCTGCAGAGGAGAAATAGTTTATTCCTGTTGTCTTGACCAAGATCATGAGCCTTTGTAAAAGTTTGTCTGTGCGTACTATTGTATATTCAACAAAGAAGCACTTGTGAACAAGATGATGTGCAATTTGAGTCTTTTATTCCATTCTGAGGTCAACTAGCATTCCGTACTTACGTCCTGCATCACGCAATTGATCATTTCAACCAGACCAACACGTAAAACCATAAAACTGATACTTTGTAGCTTTGAAGTTTCATGGTGTGTTTACATGTACAATACAATTATATACATTAAAAATCAGCTCCAAAAACTACCAATGCTGGAAAATCGTTTATTTTTTTTTACCTTTTTATTTTTTTTTTTTTTTTTTGCAGGATTGACATCAAAATATAAAAAGAAATGTGCACAATAGTTTTTACATACAATTTTGAATTTCTACATTTAAATGCTACAATTAACGCAAGAATGATTTAACATTTTAAACCGTTGCAAAGAATTTGTTCCAACAATTTAACTTGGAACTGTTTTAAAAGGATTGTTTTATGAACCATTTTGAATTGTCACGTTAATTTAATGCAATGGGTTTACGAACAATTTCGAATTTCTACATTAAGTGCAAGTAACTCAAGAATGGTTTAACGGATGATTTTGAATTGTTACATTGAATTTGATGCAACAATTTAACTTGGAACTGTTCTACATTTTCAGTAGTTACATTAAATTTGACTAACACAAAAATGGTTTTATGAACCATTTTGAATTATGCTGAATTTATATGCAATGGTTTTACCTTTAGAATGATTTTACGAACAATTTAGAATTTCTGCAAGAAATGAAACTGGTAAGAATGGTTTAACGAATGATTTTGAATTGTCGCCTTGAATGGAATGCAACGGTTTACCTTTTGATTAGTTTAACAATCAATTTTAAATTGTTACACTGAATGTGGGTTAATTTTGAATTGAAAGCAACAATTTGCATAAGAATGGCTTTACGAATGATTTAAATGGTCCATTTAATAACATGACCGAATCCAAATAACTGTTTACATGCAAAGAGAAATTGACTTCATGAGCAGAATACGGTTTAAGACATTTTAGCATCGTAAACGTTGCTTGTTTGTGCATGTAAACACACTCAATAACCCAAGCTGACTTTGCATGACTGTACAGAGTCAACCACAAGTGCACTGACTGTCTACCGGAAAAAGCACTTTTACATAAATATCTTGGAATAAAACCTTTTACAATGGCTTAATTTGTTCTCAAATTCATTGTAAATTATAGTGTAACACAAAATCAGGTTGAGGTGTTGAAAGTTTGTTTAGATAATCCATCTACTTGTAATTTGTGTAAGTGTACACCTTTTGTATCAGCTGGAAACAAAATGCTGTTGTCAATGTATTTTTATTTATGTCAGTGTTGGTTCATAAGAGCAACGACACACTCCCAGCCATGTGGTGATACACCACGACGGTTATAGCTGTTACTTGAAGCGTGTGATTGCAGAATTGAGACACAGCCCACGACTGAATAAACATTGTGACTAACTACAAGGGCTTCTATCCGTCTCTTTGTTCTGTAGGCTGAATAGAAATAACAGCTGTACTGAAACAAACTGGGTTAGTGGACCATGTTGTCTAAAATCTCTGTCAAAAGTTTACTATAGTATTTCAGGTGCATGTAGTTATATAGCATCAATATCAGGCCCTTCTATAGTTCAATGCCTCAAGGTCAAAATACAAGTTGAGTAATAAATCAATGGCACCTGCCAATTATTTATTACGCACACTTGATGTGAAAACATGATGCAAGGTGCTGACCATTCACAAATCTATCATGATTCAAGATCATGTTCTTTTATTGATCTGCCCGACATCATAATCTACAGCCTGGTACAAATAAGAACAAATATTAGCAGATTAAGGAGGTAAAGTCTCACTAAGAAACAGCAAGTCAAGTCTTAAAAATCTAATTCACATCCCAAAAGTGCATTAAAATAACTGACTGAAATGTAACAGGTAAGAATACTTAATTTTTTTAAACATTTGGAAAAAATAAAAAATTAGAGCACAGTACAACAGTTTATAGCTTTTCAGTTTTCAAACATTATTAGTCACAAACCAAACTTTGTGTACAGTGAAATGATATACAGTTGTAACAACATACCAATAAATCTGGAACAGCAATAGTTCCCAATTGCAACGAGATAAATAATTAATTCAGCAAAATAAATGTAATAAAATTGAAATATGGAACCTTAAGTCGTCACTGTTCTCCATAAATTGGGTGAATCTCACAGACACCATCAAGAAATGACATATTTCACCCCAAAATTAAAAGAAAGGAATAAGTAATATTTTGCATAAAGAAAACTTGCATAAAGATTTTTTTGCATTGTGATAAAGCACATTTTCCCTCAAATTCTCATTGTAAAGAAAAATGAAATTATAAAATATATTTTAAATATCTGACCTGTTTTACTAAATTTAATTTATGCTGGTTTTAATTAAAAAAAAATTATCTTTATTACTGTATTACAGTATTGACTTTTTTCCCTATTACTTTAATGAGAAATTTCGGGAGTAAATGTACCTATTTTTTCCCAAATTTTTACTTAAATGTACTTAATATTTTACACAATGTAAAAAATCTTAATAGTCCTACATTTTTTTCTGCAGAAAATATATATTTGATTTATTTTGAGGTGAATGTTCCTGTGAGATTCACATAGTTATGGAGTATGACAACACTTTGTAACAGTGCCTGAATGAAAACAGGAGTTGCTATCCACATTTGAGAGCAATTTCCTCATACACTTCCTGTAGACGTCACATTTTAAAAGTTATCACTCTGTACGGTTAATAACAGTAGTATCTAAAGCCAAAGACCCAAACGCCTGCCAGTTTAACACGAGAAGCTCAAATGAAAGAAGGAACAAAAAGTCTATAACGTCTCATTTACTTCTAATGCTCCGGTCTAGTTTTTACCTTTTAGCGTTCAAATATCGTACCCATTATGCCTTTTCCGAATCAAGAAAATAAAGTCAGGTACAGTAGCTAAAACTCTCACAGAAGTAAAAGATCATAAACAGCTGAACTCCCACTGACATACCACAGAGCGACTAGATCCGAGTCTGGCACGTGTGATCAGAGCTGGAGTGCAGGGTCAGTAAAGGTCACTGAGTCCAGCCGTCTTTCGCGCTTTCTGCATGAGCGCTCGCAGCTGGAACTGCTTGCGGGACAGCAGACGCACATGCTGAGGACAAAAAAAGACGAATGAGGATGTCAAACATAACATTAATAGTACAATAAATGCCAAAAACTTGCATTGTTCTCTGAAAACAGAGAAATAGAGGGACGAACAAACCTTGAGGAAGACCTCCAGGTCGATGACTCCTCGTCGCAGGGCTTCTCCCAGGTAAAAGATGGTGTCCTCTATGGCGTTCTCCTCTGCGTACAGGTTCAGGATCTGTTTGTAGAGCGGGGCTGTTGGGATGATCACGTCGTCAATGTCGTTGTTTTCCGACTGGTTCTCCATCTTCTCCAGAGCTTCGCTCAGTTCCTCGTCCTTCTTCTTGAGAAGCTCAATGTTTCTGTCCACCTCAGACTAAGATTGGCACAAAAACACATCTAACGTCATGCTTCTTCAAAAACAGTGTGATCTCAATGGAGAACAACCTATAGAGCAATAGCAAATGTTCTTACCACTTCCTGGTCCAGGCGGGACACCATATCTTCCAGCTTCTGGTGTCCTTTCTTCAGGTCTTCCTCAGTTCTCTTCAGGGCGTCCAGCTCGGCTTGCGCTCTGTCCATCTCCTCTTTCATTCTCCAGCGCAGTTTATCACTCACGGCTGAGATCAGCGATGCTCGGATGGTGTCCTCACCGATGGTACCATCACGACTTGGACCTGGAAGTAGAAGACAGACAAATTTATTGCCAGTGATTTGGGGAATTAAAAGCAAAATGGTCAATGAAAAGTGACGCTGTTACAGCACAGTGCTGTGAGATCCAGTGAGAAGCATTCAAATTCTGCACAGAAGTCTCTGTTATAAACAGGACAAACAGCGCTGACGTTAAGGCTGTGACGGTCGCCATAACAACCACGCCAACAGCAATAGTGCATGTGACGTCACACACTCCATAACAAGCATAAAATACAAAGTTTTTTATACAAGTGTAATAATAGTAACAGCTGCTATAGAATTTGATATTTATAGCATATACCATTTGGCTGTAAATTGTTTTATTTAGACTATCACAAATGACCTGAAACGCCATACACAGCTTTCCTTTAGTTTGAGTGTGGCAAATTCCAGTTTATTCTGCATTCAGCAAATTAATTTCGTGTTGAGCGATGGACCTTCTTGGGAAAACCAAATACTATATCGCTGATCTGGAGCCATCTATAAGACTACTACCAGAGCCATCTCCATTTTTTATGGCACCCATCCACGTTTGTACAAGTGTCTTCAAGTTCCCCTGATTGCAAACGCCCGGCTTGTCAGGTAGGTATTGGTGAGGCTTTCTCCAAACTGGCTAAATACAAACGAGACAGTGATAAATGGAAGATGCCAACAAGAAATGTGGCAACGTAGACCACGATTCCTATTCCAAAGAGAGCACGTGCAGACAAGGAGTTAATGCGCTATTTGCGAGAGGAGGCAATTGATCATTGCTTTCAGAGGTGGATGCCTGCTGTTTGGGAACGCAGTCGTATACAATTATACAGAAATACTTTGATGACAAATTTTGCTCGGGCATTTCAGATGCTGTGCAATGAGATCGGTCTGCTGGTTAGTTAAGTTATCCCGTCCCATCGTGCAAAGTCACATGACTTTTTTGATGCGCATGGTGGAATTTATTCAGTAAATGTGGTTCCATCGTAGTTTATGCATATTTTTTCTAATCAGATAAAAAGTTTATCCTACTCAATTGTGCACATTTTTAGAATTTATGCGCATCTTGGCGTTTCCATCCAGCTTTTTATGCAATATTCCAAAATGTGCATAAAAATAGGTGGATGAAACATAGCTACTGAGGCAAGATACCCTCTCTTAGCCACGTTTGTTAAAAAGTATCTATAGATTTGCGCAACAAGCACACCATCTGAACGAGTGTTCAGTGCGGCTGGAAACATCGTAACACCAGACAATATCAACATGTTAGTTTTTCCGCCAAAAATGTTTAATCTTTATAGAAAATCCAAGGTAGGCTTAAAGCATTTATGTTTACATACTAAATGTTCTCAGGCCAACGCATGTTGACACAGTCCGGTGTTACAATGTTTCCAGCCGCACTGAACCGTCGTACAGATGGTGTGCTTGTTGTGCAAATCCATAGATACTTTTTAGCAAACATACAATAGAAATTATATAAATATAACGACACCATGTCAGTAGTTGGTCCATTACCATGTTTTTTTGGGGGATGACCAAAATATACTTTTTGGTAAACAAACACTTATTTAAAATTAAAAAAGACATAAAATTACCACTATAACCAGTAGATGGCAGCAGAGGAGCACTTATTGGTTTAGTCATTTATTTCCACTTTTTTGCTTTGTATTTTGAGATCATAAAATCACTATTACTAAATATCAAATCATCAAGAAATCAAATTTCATCAAAGTTTTGCACTTTTTTTGTGTATTCAAGTCACAAAGTGCCTTGAAAAACAATTTTTTTGCAACTGAATCACACATAAAGCAAGTAAAGAGTGCTCCTTTTATAATCACTATAGTTGTTGGTCAGTTCAGTATAATACTATAGAAGAATAATGGTACATTTAATAAGAGTCGAATATAGAATTTTGTTTTCATATAAAAATGTTACTGTTGTTAATAAAAGTAAATTTTGTATGCTTCCCAACTCAAGTTCAGTGCTGTATGTGCATTGCCAAGAAATAAACGTGTAATATTATTAGCAACTGCACTTATTAATGTGATACAATAGTAATTTTATGATTAATTGTTTTTATTTTCTATTGAGAAACCCCTACTGAAAAACCCATAAAGTCTGGCAACTAATAAAAAATACGCGAAACAAAAAGGTTTTATGTTATAATTTTCAATATTCCACTGTGAATTTTTTCCCCATATTACGTAAGTTTTGCCCCTGAGAACGTCTGCTGTCTGTGAGCAGTGATTACAGACTCACACGTTCTGCAGAGCACTGTAGTTAATGTCATGGTTCAAACCTAATGATGAAAGTTCCCTGAGGACTGAGATCCTCTTCCCTCTCCTGCCACTCTAAATATACCCAGCACTCTCTCTGTCAAACGTTTTTGACCTTTAGCAGCTCAGAATCTAGTTACAGACCCAACCTTTCAGAGCAGTCCAACGAGGTCACTGTAAAGCAGGCACACGGCCAGGCTAAAGACCAGAGGTCAGGGTCACGACAGAGCAGAGACAGATGGGTGGAGTGAATATGAAGGGTGAAGCGTGCTGTAGAGTGTGCTTTTATGAGTCTGACATTAGCACGCCGTGTCGTGTCATCTGTGTCTTGTCTTATTTTAGATCTAGACTCTCAAGACTGCGATACACTCTTGACAACTGAGTGAAAGTCTAGTTAAAGAATGACTGAATATAGTATAAGCATTCTGTATGTGTTACCAGTTCAGATTAACTCCAGACAGAATGTTGTTAATCCAGAGTAACTCATATTCATAACAAAAGATGCCAATTCAGAGTGAAGGCTACCAATTCACATAACCCAAATTCAGAATAAATGCTACCAATTCTAATTAATTCAGATTCAAACTGATTGCTTCAGTATTGAATATTCAGACATAATGTTTGTTAATTCAGATTAACACAGATTCAGATTGAATGTTGTGCTAATTCAAGTGAATTGAGTTTCAAACTGAATGCTACTTCAGTTCAGCTCTGATTCTGATTCAGTGTTGCCGGTTAAGATCAACTAATATAAATTCAGAGTAAATGCTACAAATATAGATTAATTTTAAATTCAGATTAAATACTACAAATTTAGATAAACTCAGATTCAGATGGAACGTTGCCAAATCAAATGAATTCAAATTCAAACTGAATGCTAACAATTGCTCTGATTCCGATTCAGTGTTGTCAATTCAGATTAATTTACATTAAGACATAATGGCCTGGTTTCACAGACAGGGTTTAGACTAAACCAGGATTAGGCCATAGTTCAATTAGGACATTTAAGTAATTTTTATTAACATGCCTTAGAAAAAAACATTACTGGTGTGAATCTTGAGACAAAACAAGGGCACTGATATATTTTATGATCAGTCAGTGCAAGTTTCTTTCAGTTGAAACAGCTCAGACTTACATTTTAGTCTGGGACTAGGCTTAAGCCTTGTCTGTGAAACCGGGGGAATGTTTGTTAATTTAGATTAACTCATACTGAATGCAGTCAATTTAGATCAACTTGAATTGTTGCCAATTTAAATTCAAATTCAAAATCAATTCTAGCAGTTCAGTTTAACTGTGACTCAGATTCAGTATTGCTGATTCAGATCAACTGACTGAATGTTGCCAGTTCAAATTAATTCAGAATCAGTTCAGATGATTCAGATTAACCCAGGTTCATATTTAATGGCTCTGATTCAAACTGATTTAGACAGAACATTGCAAATTCACATCCAAACAGATGCAGATTAAATTTGGCCAATTCAGATGGAAAGAGGACTAAGAACAAACCTGAAAAATGAGATCTCGGGCCTACAACCTGGGACTGAAAATGGAATCCACATTGCTTATTGCAGGATTACTGCGATTTTCAGTATAATTGTATATGATATAGTGTAACTATAAATCTGAGCCAAAGGCAAACATGCCAACTCACCCACAGTAGTGACAGGAGTCTGGGAAGTGTAATGTGCTGGACCGCCTGTGGCAGGATAAGCATTGCCTCCTGGGTAAGGGTAACCTGGGTAACCACTGGAGCGGACACAAATCATTACATAACCAATTAATCACGCTCTGTAATTACAACACAGGTTTTTTATACAAAGAGTTTTCATATCATGAGTGCTGGAAAAAACACAAATGACTTTAACAGGTTTATTAAATGTCGATCAGACTGTTGCATGTGATCTTTGGTCAGACTGAAGGAGTCATTACCAGGGGTTTGGGTTGGGCCCGTAGGGAGATACGGCTGGCATTCCTGGCATATAGGACTCTGGAAGGAGGAGCAGGACACAAAACAAACACTTATAAATGAACTGCTGGTGCAGGGAGACATCTGCTGTTTAAAACAGGTATTACTTTGAAAATTGGGAATGGTTAATTGATAATGAAAAGCTTATATAATATATGAGCAATCTGAGATAAAAAATTAAGTCACATGAAAGTCAATATTTACAGTGCCCAAATATGTGGACATAACATCCTCATAACAGATTAAAGTTTATATGTTTTACAACAATGCATCCTATAAGGACGTACAATTTCTCCTTGTCAAGATGTGTCTCTGTCCTACTGCAAAAACCAAAAGAAAAAATAAGGAATTAAATAAAAATTAAAAATTAAGTCTATTTTTAGTATTAATATTTTTGCACTGTGACATTATTATCTGATAATGGCAAAACCAAAAGAAAAAAGAATAAGCAATTAACTTTTGTAAAAAAAAAAAAAAAAAAAAAATTAAGTCTATTTTTAGTATTAAGATTTTTGAACTGACATTATTTTCTGATAATACCCCAAATATTAATTACCAACAATTAATGAATATATATACATACATACATGCATTAATTAAATTCAGCACATATACTACCACATATAACAGTGTTGTTATTGACTAAAGTATTACAGTTAATTTCAGTTAAATGAAATAAATATGAAATAAAAAAAATAAAAATATTGAATAAAAAAAACTTAATTTGAAACTTAAATTTATAATAATTTCTCAATTTAACTGAATCTAAATGAAATAATTTTAAGTTGAAGTAGAAAATAAAACTGATATAAAATAAATGAAAGCAATATAAAAACGATGTATAAAAACAATGAATATAAAAACGATGACAAAAGCAATATAAAAATGACAAAAACAACAAAATTACTCAAATTGTAAAGTAAAATGAAAACTGAAAATATAAAAATAAACTAAAATATAATATGCAGATAAAAATTACATTTTGAATTAATTTATTTTTATATTTTAGTTTATTTTATATTATAAATACATAATATAACAAGAAATACAAAAATAACATTGATGTATAAATGTATGTTACAAATGTACTTTATAATATATCATTACAATAACAAAAATGAGAAATTCTGCAAAATAATCTTGATGCTAAAAGCAAGCTTCATTTTCTTTATTAAAATATTATAATTTCTTATTTTTAATTTCTTATGTCCATATCTCATGGAAAATTCCTTGTCAGTTGTGTTGTGAAAAAGCTGCTTACGGTTCGGGGGTCCGGCTGCTTGGAAGGCCTGGTAAGGAGGTTGTGTGGTGGGTCTGGAGAAAACAGGCGGCTCCTCACCAAACACCACGATCATGACCTGGATGAGCCCGTACAGATCTGACTGAGGCTGAGGGGCCAGGAGGAAAGAAAACAGCATAAAACATGATCTTTTCATTCTATGAGACATGAGGAAAAATCTTGATATTAGAATGAAATCATTTTGAGTCGTACATGTTTCCATTCGTGCAGGTATGGCAGGTAGATCTTGCCGTTGGCGTCGATGTGTTTGCCGGTCTTGATCATCATCGCACTGGTGGGCTTCACAAAACATATAGGAGGATTGTAGGGATACGTATCCAGCAGCCACAAGCACACGGGAATATTGTACACATTCCCTGAAACAGGAAAAACATACATGGTTATGCTTCCTTTATCTATATCACTATAAACCGTTCTCTAACTCACCTCTATAACTAACTGGAACAGTTCCTGTGAGGCTCATCAAGTCTCTGGATGATCCGTCATTAAACACTGTGAAGGAAACATCAGTTATTCATGAAAAACACAAAGAAACACAGACAGCATGAGAGAATCTTACCGTATGCATCCATAACAGGTTTGAGGTCTTTGTACTGAGAGATGACGTTTGTTATCTCTCGGACAGTGAGATCTCTGTATTTGTATTGCTGGAATATAAAAAATAATACACTTATATAAATAACCCCTCAAAAAAACAATTATCTCCATATAAAGCCTTCTCACAATGAAATGTATGAAAATATATTGAATCAACATGACATCAAATTATTTAAATGTGCATTTGATAATAATGTTTTGTTATACACATAAAGTTTGCTTATGTTATTAAAGTTATTATAAAATATTAATATAATTATTTTGACTTTGAAACTCTGAAAAAACAACATATGAAATCAAAAAATATTTTAGTACATCTTATATAAATACAGACAGCTAAGCTGCCAAATACAGTAGATAAACCGAACTTTAACAAAAATTACAATTTTAGCCTTTGCAACTAACTAAAATAAATAAGCTGAAGTCAAAGTATAAAATCACTAAAAAACTAAAACTAAAATAAAGCTTAATAAAAAAAAATTAAAAAAGAATCCATATGGCAAAAGTATGCAACAAAATTACTCAAATTTAAACAAAAATTACAATGAAAACAGAAAATATAAAAATAAAAGCTAATTCAAAATATGAATTAATACTATAATACAGCATATAAGTAATACTAAAATGGCTCTGTATATTTTAAATATATGGTACAAATATACTTTATCATTTATAATTATTTTTACATTAACAAAAATAAGAATATACAAAAAATCTTGATGTTAAAAACTATTTTCTTTATGTAAATATTATTCTTAATATTCTAAAATGTCTTATGTCTTCATCACAATTGTATGAAAATATATTCAATCAAGATGACATATAAAATTATTTAAATGTACATTCAATAATGATCTGTTAAGCGTTATATGTGTAAAATGAAAGTTATTTAAAAAGTATTAACATAACTATTTTGACTTTCAAAAATGAAATCACCCAAATCCTATATGATAAATATCTCAGTATATAAACACAGACAAATAACCTGCCTACAGTATATATATATATATATATATTATTTTTCATTTTGACACTATAATATCAAATGCTCATTATAAGTAACTAACGTTATTCAAATGACAGAATAAACACCAAAAGACACGATACTGACCTTCAGCATCTTTTTAAGAGCTCCTTCGTTGACAACAGCCATGATTTACTACACAAATATAAATAAAGACACTAACGTTAAACTCCTGAGAAATAAAATAATGTGTGAAATATGAAATATACGATTGTGTGTGAGCTCAG
The DNA here is from genome assembly GCA_027422415.1 of Schizothorax lantsangensis. Lineage (NCBI taxonomy): Eukaryota > Metazoa > Chordata > Actinopteri > Cypriniformes > Cyprinidae > Schizothorax > Schizothorax lantsangensis. Next base: position 8,596,909 of record CM049854.1, on the reverse strand, counting down.
GCCAAAACACTCCGACAAACCCTTACACAGTCGTATTAACGCCTGCTGTCTGACACAAACACACTCTAAACACCGTAATAACTCATTAACATAGTCCAAATAATAGTTACTTAATGAGAATTCAATAAATATAGAAAAGTCGACTAGCATTCATCTCGAGGAAGATAAACAAGACGATGCGAGCGAGCGTCACAGCAGTTTCACTTCCGGTGGGAGTGTGTTGGGATTTTCAAAATACAAGTCTGACAAGTAGTTTCTGTTTAACATAATAAATGACACACATAGCATTCATACGTTACAATTTATACTTTATGTATTTCAAAAAAATATATATAATGCCTATGGTCTATTTTATCATCTTTCATTTGTCATTCTCATGAGGTTGTTAAGCCACCTTCCATATGCATAAACCTCCAGAGACAAAACCAACACTAGGCAATTTAATTAATACAATTTAATTAAGAGTCTTTTTTAATATAAAACTTGTGAGTGTGAATATGACGATGATTGATGATTGTTATTTATCTGCTGTGGGATCTTTGTTTATCGCTGTTTATATCTGCATATTTACATATTTAGGAAGATTAAATATGATACAGGGATATGATATTTAGGGATATTTAGGATATGATACAGATCAAAATATGAATAAATGAAAAAACACTGACTGAGAATAAACTAAGCATATATATTATATATATATATAGATAGATAGATAGATACACACACACACACACACACACACATGTTTGTTTTGCTATACTTGTGGGGGACTTCCATAGGCATAATGGTTTTTGTACTGTACAGACCGTATATTCTATTGCCCTACACCAACCCTACACCTAAACTTAGCCCTCACAGGAGACTTTTTGCATTTTTACATTTTAAGATAAACTTCATTTAGTATTTTTAATAATTTATGAGGACCAGCCAAATGTCCTCACAAAGTCAAAAATCTCAGGCTTTACTATCCTTGTACATCTGGTCCTCACAAGTATAGCACACACACACACACACACACACACACACACACACACACACATTACATAAATGTATCTATATATCTAAATAAAAATAGACTATAGATATACAGTATATGATCCAAAGTAACTAGTAACTAACTACTTGAGTAGTTTTTTTATCCGATACTTTTTTACTCTTACTCAAGTAACTATTCAGACTATTACTTTTACTTGAGTAAATATTTCTAGAAGTACTTTTACTTTTACTTGAGTACAGTTTTTGGGTACTCTACCCACCTCTGAGCATGTATCAGGAAAACACTGCTTCAAATTTACATAGAATGTACAAAAAAATTGAGTATTTACATTCATGCAGCTCAAATGTAACATTCATAGTGTCTACTTTAAAGGTGCACTGTGTAATATTTAGGATGATCTATAGACAGAAATGCAATATAATATATATAACTACGTTTTCAGAGGAGTATAAAGACCTTACTTAATGAACTGTTATGTTTTTATTACCTTAGAATGAGCGATTTATAACTACATATATCTCGGGTCCCCTCACATGGAAGTCGCCATCATGTTTCTACAGTAGCCCTTAACGGACAAACTGCTCTACAGAGCGCGTATCGTCACTATGTTGTTCTCGTGAAAAAACACTGACACAATGATGAACAAGTAACAGTAATATTCGCAATGACATCGTTTATTGAATAATTAAGTAAATATAATTCCTTCATTTACCTTTGTAAAGAAACCTCATTGCTCTCTGCGGTCTCAGACGACGGCATCTTAGCCCTGTATCGGCCACCGTAGCTTCTCTGAAGGGAGAGCGGGGGACTGAGCCGTTGGTTGCAATTCGCAAACTCAACCGCTAGATGCTGCTCAAATTTAAACATTATTATTGTTTTACACACTGCACCTTTAACAAGAAACTATATGTACAAACTGCAAAATCAAATTGTAAATACATCTAGCAAGCTAACAGACGGTTTCATCATGTTCGGAGAAAGGAAGATTGTCCTCTCTGTCCAGCGTCACATGTGAGATTTCCTCAGCTGAGCATTTCTGATAAGCAGAACCTGCTGTAAAGAAACATGAATTTTAATTTCACCTAAATATCCACACAAATACAACAACAAAACAATAAAGCAACCATATCAAAATGCCATGTTTTTTCTGTTGTTGGCACAGTGATCATTTCCCGTTGGTCAAAACATAAAATCACATCAACCTTTGGACACGTTATCATATTTCAAATTACCTAAACTAGGTCTAAACTGCCTGTTTATCTGTTTCCTTGAAGTAACAAGGACAGAAGAAGGGATTCAGGAGTGAAGCTGCTCTACACATAAATGAAGAGTATATAGGAAACTATACTCACAATCTTCTGGGTAAAGACGCAAACGCAGAGGAGGAACTTCACTAAACACAGCCTTCATAACCTGGATCAAGCTGTGCAGGTCACACTGCGTCTGTAAAAAAACACAAACAAGCAAATCATTTCATAAAAACAGAATTGTGGCAGGTCAAAATTACTGCAGCATGTTCAGTCTGTAGACTCACATGTCTCCACTCGTCCAGGTAAGGCATCAGGATCTCTCCATTGCTGCTGATGTGTCTGCTGGTCACGATCACCATCTCCGGTGTGGGCTTCACAAAGCAGATGGGCGCAGTGCGTGGATAACTTTCCTTCAGCCACAACCTCACTGGAATATTGTAGCATTTCCCTAAAGCACAATGTGTAGAAGTGTTTTGTTCGCTGCATTCTTAGACATATGTAATAATAATCTTTCTTGACCGTAAAACAGAGGTAAAGGCCAGTTATCTTTATGGTGTAACTTACCTTCATAAAACACTTCAATAGTTCCAGTCAAACTGACCAAGGTCCTCGCTTTGCCATCATTAAAGACTGCGAGGAAATTACAAGAAAAATACAAACTGATTTCCTTAAAGAAATAAGTCAATTCTATGTATTATGAACATATTTATAAACATACACTTTTAAAAAGGGTCAGTGGTTCTTTGCAACACATTTAAACTGTTATTAAAATAACTGACAAATCACTGTTAAAATATTTTAATGTCATCAAACAGTACTAAAATGTTATTTACATGTAATATTTTTCAGGAAGTTTCTGTGAGGTAATTTATTAATTACATCATATTTAAATTAAGTCATGCTCTTTATTGTCAATGTAAAAGTAAAAAAAAAACTTAAAACACTTTTTATATTATTTATTTATTTTTATTAAAATACTGTATTATTTTAAAATCATTATACAATTATTTGTACAAATTACAGTTATATTATTATTATTATTTAAAGCACCAGGATATTGTTATTTGTGTATAACATTTTAAAATGTGAATGAATATGTTGTGATGCCTAATTGTAATATCCCATATATATATATATATATATATATATATATATATATACAGGTGCATCTCAATAAATTAGAATGTCGTGGAAAAGTTCATTTATTTCAGTAATTCAACTCAAATTGTGAAACTCGTGTATTAAATAAATTCAATGCACACAGACTGAAGTAGTTTAAGTCTTTGGTTCTTTTAATTGTGATGATTTAGGCTCACATTTAACAAAAACCCACCAATTCACTATCTCAACAAATTAGAATACTTCATAAGACCAATAAAAAAAAAACATTTTTAGTGAATTGTTGGCCTTCTGGAAAGTATGTTTATTTACTGTATATGTACTCAATACTTGGTAGGGGCTCCTTTTGCTTTAATTTCTGTCTCAATTCGGCGTGGCATGGAGGTGATCAGTTTGTGGCACTGCTGTACATAGGTGGTATGGAACAGTACACTGTTGCTATTGATGGCCTTCAGGTCATCTGCACTGTTGGGTCTGGTGTCTCTCATCTTCCTCTTGACAATACCCCATAGATTCTCTATGGGGTGCAGGTCAGGCGAGTTTGCTGGCCAATCAAGCACCGTAACACCATGGTCATTGAACCAGCTTTTGGTACCTTTGGCAGTGTGGGCAGGTGCCAAGTTCTGCTGGAAAATGAAATCAGCATCTCCATAAAGCTTGTCAGCAGAAGGAAGCATGAAGTGCTCTAACAATTTCCTGGTAGATGGCTGCGTTGACTGTGGACTTCAGAAAACACAGTGGACCAACACCAGCAGATGACATGGCAGCCCAAATCATCACTGACTGTGGAAACTTGACACTGAACTTCAAGCAACATGGATTCTGTGCCTCTCCACTCTTCCTCCAGACTCTGGGACATTGATTTCCAAATGAAATGCAAAATTTCCTTTCATCTGAAAAGAGGACTTTGGACCACTGAGCAACAGTCCAGTTCTTTTTCTCCACAGCCCAGGTAAGATGCTTCTGACGTTGTCTCTGGTCACATCACTGAGGATCTCACATGGTCTGCTCACACAGATGCAGTGCTGAAGAAGTCACATCAACGCCTCTTCTTCCTGAGACGGCTGAGGAAGTTTGGAATGAGCCCCAGCATCCTCAGATCATTCTACACCTGCACTGTGGAGAGCATCCTGACCGGCTGCATCACCGCCTGGTTTGGAAACAGCACTGCTGGCAACCGCAAAGCTCTGCAATGGGTTGTGTGAACTGCCCGCCACATTTTTGGAGGTGAGCTTCCCTGTCCCTCCAGGATATCTACACCAGGCTGTGTATGTAAGGAAAGCCATGGAGGATCACCAATGAATTTCCAGCCACCCGTCCCACAGACAATAAAAGTGATTTGATTTGATTTGTTCAGAAGTCTCTGCTGCCCTCAGGAAGACGTCTCCGCAGCATCCGATCCCGCACTAGCCGATTGAGGGATAGCTTTTTCCCTCAGGCTATCAGGCTAATGTACAGTCAGAACTAATGCACCCCACAGCACACTTTCCCACTTTAATATGCTTTGATACAGCACTCTGTAAACAGCCACACTTTTAACTACCACTGTATACCCATCTTTGTGGAGGGTGTCAATGCACATACATGACATTTGCGTAGTCTTCTCCATTATGTTTACAATACCCAGAATTTATACTGTAGGGATGCATTTATTGAAACTCAAATGTAAAAATTCATATTTTGAGATACTGATTTTTGACTTTCATGAGCTGTGCTCTAATATATTAAAACAAAAAAATGAAATGTTTTACTTTACATGTAATGTATTGTTTCTGAAAGTTTCATGTGAGTACATCACGACACTAATTTATTGAGATGTGTATATAATGTGATTTATTTTGATAACTGAACGACTGGGTATGTCTAACAGCTAACTACACTGTGATTTTTGAAAATTTTAGCTTTGCTGACAGTATATCTGTTTTTGCACCTTTTCCAATAAACTTGTCACTTTCATTTAATATGCTTTATAAGCACTCTGTAAACAGCCATGTAATGATGTAATGGTAAAACTGATAAGAAAGCACTGTCTTCTCATTATAAACATGTGAATTTAACTGTAGGGATGTCATTTACATTGAAACTCAAATGTAAAAATTCTAATATTTTGAGATACTGATTTTTGACTTTCATATGTCACTTATTCATTAAGTAAATTTTTAACACTTTTTATTCATTGTAAAAGCAAAATCAGATAACTCCGTTTTTAACTGGGTTAAAAAGTAACTGCTAACTAACACATGATAACATAATAAAAAACTGATTTTTGAAAATTTTCAAAAATGCAATTATTTTGTAATAATTAATGTGATATTGAATAGGAAAAACATAAAAAAATAAGTATGAATCACTAAGAAAGCACTGAATCATAAACACGTGACTTGTAAATGAAATTATTATATTTACATAAAACATATCATCAAAAGTGGTTGTCACTTATTCATTACAGTAGCTCATTTAAAAGTGCTAAAAGTAATCATTTTGTATTACTTTAAAATTATAATTATTAGTTTTAATTATGCAATTATTTTGTAATAAATTAAGTGATTATTATATTATTTATCTTTAAAGCACTAGAACATTGAGAGTAAGATGTTATTTGTAGCTCTTTTAGAGCTTCTCCTACAACTGTACAACATCAACCTTTAAAAGTGTTTTGCATCAAAACAGAAAGTTAGATTTTAAGACTGTAGGTAATTTTGCATATTATATATACTGCGAGTGAACCTATAGAGTTTATACAGAATGCTGACAGATGTGAATAGCTCACCGAATCTCTCCAGCACTGGCTGCAGGTACTGATGCTGAGACAAAACCGTAGAGATCTCCGACAGGACCTGTCTCCTGTGATCATACGTCTGAAACACACACACACACACACACACAAGTCTTCAGCTCACACTCACCTGAGACTCGTGTTAATGCCATCGTATGTGAGAGAGACAAATTGTAAGACATTTCCATCAGAATCGCTCAAGGTTGTACCTTAGGTAAGATCCTCCTCAGATCACGGACTGGTGTAATTATCATGACTTCAAATCAAACGAAGTGTTGTTTCGCTCCTGAAGACTGTACAGCGTTTTTCACAACAGGACGTTTGTGAAGTTCATAAGAATCCTCGCTTCAGCCAATAAACCGTGTTATTGTCAGAAACAGCCAATAGTGAGATTTACTGTCATGAACTGTGATCTACAAGCTAAAGGTCTTTCAGTAAATAAACTGCACATAAACATGACTGTCTATATGTAGGACAACAAGCATTGAAGGAGGTCAATGATTGATGTACAGCCACACAAACACACTTACACTGATAAACTAACTCCTGAAGAGCTGCTTTGATGCTCTATTATGTGCAATGTCTTATACAGCCTCATATAAGTATATAACTACTATTCATTTTGCCTCTAATCATTTATTAATATTATATTACCTAATTCTTCACCTTAATTCTTTTGCAGTTAACGTGTATTTTCTTCTCCACCTGTTTTTTTCTGAGCCAATCAGTATTTCGCTGTCTAGTGTTCATGCCTTAACTTTGCCAATTCTAGTATTGCATCCTTCTCATGGGTATTTAATAATTTTTGGCTTTTCAGTGAGTTAAATCTCTTTTTTGGCTAATTTTATCTGTAAAAGAAAACTTGCTTGAGAATTATGCACACCTGAATATAAGGCTTCCTGATATATAATCCTTCATGGACAATTATATATCAATTATAAATGATTAAACACAAAATTAATAGTAGTTATTAAGATTGGTAAAATGTGCTTGGAAAAAATATGATCAGAATATCAACTTGCATAATAATTATGCACACACTGTATATAGCTATGGAAAAATTCAGAGGCCACTTGCAAATTCTCAGTTTGTCATTTACAATTTATAGTTATGTGTTTGAGTAAAACATAATTTTTGCAAAAAAGATGCCATGTTTTCAGACGTTTATTAATTTTTAGACAACACAATACTAACTTCAGAAGAGTTAAGAAATCAATAAACAAAATGAAAACATTTCATTTTCAAAAAAATGTCATTTTCTGCAAAGAAAAAACAATGCTCTAAATGACAATATTTTTATTTAAAATTTGGAAATGTTATCAGACCTTTATCCACCTTATTTTTCAAAACGGCGGAAGCTGTTTTCTGTGAATATGTGAGACTTCTGGTTCATTAGCTGCTGTAGGAAATAACGAGAAGAGATTGTGAAGAATCAGAAAGTGCAGTAAATGGTAAATATTATTAAAATAATATGGTAAGACAAATCAATTAGCAATATTAAGCAGCAAAACCAGCTGTTTTGTACAGCTAAAAATAGCTGGAAGTGAATGAGACCAGAAGCCAGACCGCACCTGCTATTACGGGAAAAATTGAATTTTAACATTAAATATTAACATTTTATTGCATGTCTGTTACAATTAAAGTGATGAAACTGTAAAAGTAAGAACTTCACTAGTGACCAAAGTTCACAGTGCATTAATGTCTGTCAGCAGTGAGTCAGGAGCTTATGGGTGATCAATGATGAGCACTAGTAATACACACAATAGATAGATAATACACGCACACACACACAATAGATAATACACACACACACACACACACACTCAAAAGGATCGGTAAGATTTTTTATGTTTTTTAAATAAGTCTCTTCTGCTCAGCAAAGCTGCACTTATTTGATGATTTCTGAAGGATCATATGACACTGAATACTGCAGTAATGATGCTGAAAACTCAGCTTTGATCACAGAAATAAATTACATTTTATAATATATTCACATAGAAAGTGGTTCTTTTAAATTGTAATAATATTTCAAAATTTTGCTGTATTTTTAAACAAATAAATGCAGCCTTGGTGAGCAGAAGAGACTCAAAAAAAGAGGGGAAAAAACTTCTGACAGTAATATTTCAATGCCCATATTATTAGTTTTTTCAACTGCTTACACACATTTTCAAAACTTTACACACAAATCCAAGAATTGCACACACAAAATGAAAAATGCTGTGTTTCAAAAAAAGTGTTTTATGAAATTGAAACCTGAGTCAGAGGTGGAGAATTAGTGTATGGTTTTGCAGATTTGGTGTGTGCTTCTGCTGTTTGAGTGTCAGCTTTCAGAAATTGTGCGACAAGTAAAGATTGTGTGTGTAAGCATGTGAAAAAAACGGTAATTATTAAATAATACATTAACCATTCACTAAACAGCCACACGGGGTGCTGTTATGTTTCTACTAGTGCTGTCAAACGATTAAACGATTAATCGCATCCAAAATAAAAGTTTTTGTTCACATAATATATTTGTGTGTCCAGTGTATATTTATTATTTATATATATATATAAATACAAACACATGCATGTATACATTTAAGAAAAATATGCTGTTTATATATTAAATATAAAATATAGTAATATAAATATATAAATGTAAAAGCATGTAAATATTTTTAAAATATATACTGTATGTGTGTGTATTTATATAAACATAATAAATAAACACAGTACACACACATATATTATGTAAACAAAAACCTTTATTTTGGATGCGATTAATCACGATTAATCATTTGACAGAACTAGTTTCTACATTGTAAAGTTTTTGTTTTTTTTCGTTTATTGAGGTAACTGTTAGGAACTCTTTTTTAAATATCATAAGATTTCCACAGACAGAATTTCAAAACAAACACAAGCTTCATCAAACAACTCGAGAGTTTTTATTTTGGAAAGTTCAGTCAGCCTGTTTAATTTTCTAAAGGAAACGCTCGTTCGTAACATACACATTTACACCAGCACACAGAACTAATTCTCCCGTTTGATTTCCACAAACGTTATGTTAAAACAACCTGCACGTCAAGCAAAAAACTCCCCTCCTGATCATTTCTACAGAGTTTCCGCTCTTTACGACAGACATGAACACATATATATGTTTTCCGTGAGGTGCGGCTGCGGCGGGACGGGGGTCGTGGGATGAGGTCACTGGTGTCCAGTCTGTCCGTCAGAGCTGAGGAAGGTTTGTGTGTGACGCTGAGGTCATGTGACGTGCCGAGTCCGTTTCAGACCAGTGTTGAGACTTCGAGAACAATAATTTAGCAGAAATCCACAGAGGCGCCCAGCATTAGCAGACTGGGGTTACAAATCAAGAGGAGAAGGGGGTAAGTCATTAGTGGTGTTTATCAGGCAGACGTGGACGTCCAGAGAGGTCACGGTCCTGTCGCTAATGTTCGTTATGCAGGAGGCCTGGCGCGCTTTCGTTAACAGTCGCTTTCAGATGAGACGCTACGTCTTGCCTCTCTGGTCCAGTCTGCCGCACGGAACCATGGGTAAACTTCTCACGACGCGCGCCGTCAGCTGAGGACCAGAAAACAGGAAGAGGTGAAGATCTGTCAAATTTCACTGCAAAATCAACAGAAAAATTGTGTTTTGCTTTTTTGTACCAATAAAATTTGTGGCATTTTGCTGCCAATTCTCATTAACGTAATGACAAAAAATACCATAATGTGTCTGTTTTACTTTTTAGTTTTCTTTCCAGTATTGCAATACATTTTTACTGAATTATTTATTGAAGTTTACAAAAATCTATATCTATTTTTTATTGATAAATTAAAGCCAGTACAGCACAACAAACACCATTATAATGTATAAACTTTAAAATTCAATAATATGCATATTAATAAAAATTAAATTTGTGTTGGTAATTGTCATAAAAGTCTCTATATAAATATTATATTATTATTATTTAGATAAATAAAATGTAAATATTATATATACGTATATGTCAAAAAAAATAATTATAATTAACATAATTCATATTTCACAATTTTAAAGTAAAATTTAGTTTTAAGAAAACAATGGATGCTGAATTGATGTGTTACTTTTTATTATTTTTTATTATAAGGTCATGTTATCAGCTAAAGACAAAAAAGAAGGAAAATTTCAATTTTCAAATGACAATCATTATTATTGTTAAGAATAATTAATTTTAAATAAGTAAACACATAAATACAATAACATCATTAATATTTAAAAAATTACATATATATTTAAAAATGTATAGACTTCTTGAGGTGAAGTACACTACCGTTAAAAAGTTTCTGGTGAGTAGAATTTTTTATTTTTAATAAAAGTATTAAGTTCTTTAGCAAGGGTGCATTAAATTGATCAGAAATTACCGTACAGACATTTATAATGTTACATTTTTGTTTTAAAATAAATTTTGTTCTTTCGTTCTTTCTATTTGTCAAATAATAAGCAGAAATGTTTCTTGAAAACAAATCAAACCAGCAATAATGCTGAAAATTCAGCTTTGCATCTCAGAAATAAATTACTTTTTAACATACATTCATGTGGAAAACAGCCTTTTTAAAATTGTAATAATATTTCAGAATATTACAGTTTTCAATGTATTTTTTATCAAATAAATGCAGCCTTGGTGAGACTTTAAAAAACATTTAAAATAATTGTACTTTTGAATGGCTGTGTTCATAAATCCCATCATGTACATTAAAGAAACGTGTTGTTTTATAAAATATTTTTTACTAAAAACAAGTAATAATAGTAACAGTGATGCTTGCTTTAGCAAACGTCACTAATAAATACATAAATATAATATTTCTCTCTCACAAGTGCTGGTCTTTCAAGAGGCATTTCTCAGCAAGTCTGTGATTGTTAGTGATGATTTGCAGTTTGTGTGTTTGCGGTGTCACGTCAGTCTGGGTGTTTTGGCACCTGGATCACGACACGACGCAGCGGCAGCTCATGCAGTCCTGTCCGCTCTCGTCCGGCGGGTTCAGCTTCCTCATCTTGTGCTGACGGATCTCTCGCACCAGCGTGTAAAATGCATCCTCCACACCCTGCACACACACAAGGAGAAACACCAACCAATGCTGGTGCTATCGAGAGACTCGGGAAACTCACACACATCTCACAGATCAGTACCAAACCAGACCAGATCGAGGTCTGAGTAACACTTCTATGCACAGAACTGCACAGGAAACTGCAGCTAGTGATGAAACCAGTAAAAGTGACAGACATACTGCAGTAATGTGAGGGTAAATGTGTGCTCTTGATCTTTTCCTCACAGCTCTCGTCAGATGGGCAAAACACAAAGCGGCAGTGAGTCATTCCCTGCAGTGTTATACAACACACCCTCTGTGTGTGTGTGTGTGTGTGTAGGTGGCCGTGAGGAGAATTACTGCACTAAATACTGTAAATCCAAAGAATCTTCCAGAACCATAAAACTTATAAAACCCCTGAGACTCAGAAAGCCAAAATATACATCCATCATAAATGTTGTCCTTGAAAGATACAAACTATAAAATCTTCAAGAAGAAACAATCAGCACTTGTGTACAGTACTTCATAAGTCTTTTTAAAAATGAGACTTTCTATTTACACAAAATTTTAAAATTAAGTGCATATCTTATCTCCTTCACACATACCTAAAATATTGTTTTGATATATATAATCTGTTTTTTATAGTTTGAGGCAGGTGTATTATAGTTAACTAAAACTACAACTAAAAACATTTAAAAAAATAAAATAAAAATCGAATAAAACTTTGCATGATTTGGCATAAAATAAACATTACCTGAAATAAAATGTATTTAATATATATATATATATACTTATTATATTTCAGCTAGTTTCTAAAGCAACATTTCTCATTTTCATTTCACTAAAACTGAGATACTAACTAATAATAATAATAATAATAAACTATTTACACTTCACTAATAAGTCAAAATCATTTTACTAAAATCAAACTGAAAACAGAAAATACAAACAGTCTAAATATGAAAAAAGTGTAATAGTACCTCAAATATTTCTAAAACATTATTATTCAGAATATTTTTTTAATTTGACAACGATTTTGATATTATAAAAAATAAAGAAATATAGTATTATTGCTGTAGTGATGAGCACTTTCGAAACACTGCTTCATGAAGCTTGGAAACCTTTGTGAATCATTTGTTTTGAACCAGTGACTCACAGCGTGTGAAACTGTCAAAGCCACGTGATTTCAGTAAATGAGGCTTCCTTACGTCACAACGGTTTCCAAATGTTTCAAAGTTTCAGTGGTTCGGCGCATAGGGGCAATGGTCTTTGTGAACCCAATAACCAGCGTCTATGGTATTTACCTGATCTCGGATCAATTTTAAAATTCGTAGACATTTTTAAATCAGACATTTGTATAATAAAAAAGAAAGAGTTGTAGTTATTAGTCTCTTATTAATTAACTCTCCATAAAAAAACAAAACAAGCCCTGTAAATTAAAAACACATTATGCATACACTTCACATTTAATGATATTTGATGATTTTTTTTTAAAATTGCATTTAATACATTTCATTTTCAATAAAACATTTGCAATTGGTTTGTAAACAATGTTTTTATGCACCATCACGTGGCGTTTTGAGCGCTTCGAAAAAGTGAATCATTTTGCAAAGCAATTGCTTCAACTGATTCAAAGTTTCGAAAAGCTTTGCTTCTCCCATCACTACTGTGCAGTAATATTAAAAAAAAGAGTATTAATAATAATAATAATATAATAATAATAGCGGCAACTAATTTTGATGCAAAAACAATGGACATGTGAATAGGCCTGTAAACACGTGAACTAACATTTTAGCCAAAAGTGAAAATTAACCGAAAACCTTCCCGTCTAAATTACTTCTATGAGTAAATCATGAGAGTATTTTTATTTTTGGGGTGAAGTCTTTCTTTAAAGACCAAAAGGCAAAACAAAAAAAAAAAACACACAAAACAAAGCAAAACAAAACCAAAAAAGCAAACAAACACATCACAAAGCTTAAAAAACAAAACAAAGCATGCTAAAAAAACAACAACAAAAAAACAAACAAAAAAACACACAAAACAAAGCAAAACTAAAAAACAAACAAAACAAAAGCAAAAAGCAAAAAAAAACAACAACAAACAAACACAAAAGCCAAATAAACAAAAACACAACACAAAGCTTAAAAAAACAAAAACAAACAAAGAAAGAAAAGCTAAAAATCATCAAAAAACTAAACAGAAACAAAAACAAAGCAAAGCAAAGGAAAGTAAAACAAAAACAAAGAACAAAAAAAGATTTGAAATAAACCTAGTCAGAAATACTGGATTGTAGGTGGGTCAATTATTTTGGACACAGAAATTTTGACACTAGACACAGTCTCACTAGTTTTGCTGCAAGTTAATAAATAAACATAATAAAAAATAAATCAAAAAAATGTATTAATCTTTAAATGACTGTCAGAAACTGTGACTCACCTGTCGTGTTTTGGCTGAGGTCTCGATGAAGGGGATCCCGTAGCTGCGTGCGAGCTCCTGCGCTTGCCGTGTGTCCACCGTCCGGGACGGGAGGTCACATTTGTTACCCACCAGCACCATGGGCACGTCATCCGAGTCCTTTACCCGTTTGATCTGTTCCCTGAGAGATAACAAAAAAATATCACGGTCAAACTCAACCAGACTGTGGGTGGACATTTGATCGTAAACAAAATGTGGAGAAACTTGACCTAATTTCAACAATTAGCTAAAAGACACATAATTTTGACCAATTCACTTAGTACATCATCATACAATATGTGTCCTTTGTAGAGTAGAAAACCCCAAATGCATTGCAACAAAGTGCTGTGTGAAGTTCAATATGACAGCTCTAGTGAACTAAATCCTAGTCCGTTCTCACCAAAGACAATAACAATAATGTTTTAAAAATCCTTCTTTCAGAATAGAGAAATCCACACAAAAACTATAATGATAATGACACAGAGGAGCGATATAGTTAAAAATCACATTCAAAGTGTTTTTTTTTTTCAGTTGATAAATTATAAAAACAATGACAGCCAATCAGAATCCATCCGGCTTTAAAGAGTTCAAGCATTTAAAGCAACAAAACACACAAAACTGCAGTGTGCGCTTACAAAACACAATATTGTTGTCTGTTGGCGTGGATGTTTAAACAGTTATCGTTATAGTTATCATTCTAGGTGTGAACCTAGAAGTCCCGCCTTCCAAAGAAAAGAGCCAGTCGCTAAAGTCATTGCCTGGTTTGTACATGAAACTTGCGCTCAGCCTTTGCTCTTAGTTTGCAAGGTCATGGGTTCGAATCCCAGTGAATGAATACACTGGTAAAGTCACTTTGGACTAAAAATGTCTGGCAAATGCATGAATGTAATGTGAGATATAAATCTATGCATCCAATAGCAATACATCACACTGATAATATAAGACTCGACACAGAATAACCTGCAAGTTTGTCAGTTTCCAAAACATTACATTTTCAAGCTGAATGAGAAGAATAAGCCGGTCAAAAGTTTGGAATCTGTAAGATTTTTTCATGTTTTTGAAAGAAGTCTCTTCTGCTCACCAAGGCTGCATTTATTTGATCAAAAATACAGTACAAACAGTAATATTGTGTAATATTTGTACAATCTAAAATAACTGTTTTCTACAGTATGTGAATATATGTTAAAAAGTCATTTATTCCTGTGATCAAAGCTGAATTTTCAGCATTATTACTGCAGTCTTCAGTGTCACATGATTCTTCAGAAATCATTCTAATATATGAATTGGTGCTCATTATTAATAATGAGCATAAGAGACTTTTTTCAAAAACATTTAAAACTCTTATCTATTACATATTTTTGACTGATAGTGTATATAATGCAAACTAATTATCAACTGCATCTGATATTAAACAGTGCACTACTATTCCCCATGTTGTACTGTACTTCATGTATTAAAAATACATTATCTAGACCCCATTACCCACAAACAACAAACGGATTGATTGATGTAATCCAGTTATCCTCCTTTTTCTTTCTCCTTTCATGTCCTTGAAAGCTCTCTCTCTCCTTTAGTCTAATTGAGTTGGGATCGATTTCACTGGCACTGCACCATCATACTCCATCTCACTTTCTGCTGTCCTCTCAAGCACAAATACTCAATATTTTGCGATGGACGCCCAGTCAAAGATGCAGTTTAAGGATCTGACGGTGTAATCCATGTTGTGTTTCTGCTGTGACGTCAAACGTGCTGATAAATAACACTAAGAGGTGACAGTGTGAATCAGAATCAATGCTAACATGATTTCAGGGGTCACATGATGGGCTCACATATGGCGGCATTACACACTTCTGTGTAATTTGCAGTTTAACACATCAGCTTTGGCTCTTGGCTTTAGTAACTAAAAAAAAATATTCCAGGTCATATTTCACACCAAAATTAAAAGAAAGAAAGAAAGATATAAGGAAGGAAGGAAGGAAGGAATGAAAAAAAGAAAGAAAGAGAGAGTTAAAGTCACCAAGAATGCACAAATGAATATTCTTAATTTCATGGTATATTGTTTATTATAAAAAAAAAAAATCATGCACACTATTAATTTTTTAATTCATGCGCACATCTTAATGGTCTAAAAACATGCTTCAATTTCTTTAATACAAATATAATTTCTTATTTTTGTCTTTTGTTTTTGGCGTGAAATACAACCTGAACTTATTCTTGACAGGTTGCATCATGGAAATAAATAATTTTAATATATTGTGTAAATAAACAGATTATTTTGTGCGGTCACATTTCAGTGAATTTTCAAGGGAAATCCAGTAATCTCTATATAAAACGATGTTATTAGGAATTTCAAGTAAATTCAGATTTCGCAATAGTCTGTCACAGAAATCTGTCACAATGACAATAGAAAGCTGCTTGGTTTAAATATGACTTCTGTGACCTGTGCTTCAAACACTGCTAGCCAAAGGCAATGGACCTTTTTTTCTTACAAAAACTTAGCTGAAATTTAATGCTTTTAAACAGCATTTTCAAACATGATCACAACCAAAACACAATGACATTTGCCTTTGTACTTGAAAAAAGGTTAGCCAATCATAACAGAAGTTATTTACATATAGAAGACTTAAAGTTACCACAGCAACAACAAAAAAATATGTTTTTTCAACCAATTGTTTTTCTGATATCCATTTTCTTGCTTCAAGATAAAATTGAAGAAATGCAAAGGATATTGAAGAGATATTTTGAGGACAAATTCCAAACAGCTGATTTTCAAACACACACCTGTACTGATGAATGTCCTCAAAGGACTTGGTGTTATTGATGGCAAACACACAGAGGAAGCCCTCTCCTGTCCTCATGTACTGATCCCTCATGGCGCTGTACTCCTCCTGACCTGCAGTGTCCAAGATGTCCAGGAGACACGTCTCCCCGTCAATCACCACCTGCTTCCTGTAGGAGTCCTGCAGACAAATCAACACCAAACTCAAGCCTGCTTACTCCGTAGCCAATAAGCTTTAGTTATTTCACACACATGGACATGATTTAATGTCTTTAAAAGTTCTTTTTTTTTCTTTTTTATGTGCCAAATAAAGGACTTTGGGGATAAAGCGACAGGGACTGAAACAGTAAACAGACAGTGGAGATGGTTGAGTTGTGTCCCGTCAGACACATAAACACGCGTCTCTGTGCTCATGTGTGTTAGCGCACAGCGACTGAGCCATAAAAAGGACATTGTTTGTCCAGAGACGGGCGTGGCGGGAAAAGAGGACAGAGAGAGCGAGGGACGTGTAGAAGCACGCACATACACACACACACACACACACACACACACACACACACACATCCCTCACGCTGAGAGCAAACGCAGGCCGAGGGGAAACTCCTGCGGTTTATTTGACTCTGAGTGTGCAGAGAAACACACAGACTGAATCAGTGAATGGTGGGGCTGGAGTTTATTCATTGCCCAGTGATGTTGTGAGATATACTGAAGAGACGGACCACTGGTCAATTTAATAAAGCATAACATACAGTACAAGAAAGCTAAGAATGTACCAGAATCAAATCAAACAAAAGGTTCCATAAGTTAAAGGGATAGTTCACCCAAAAATGAAAATTCTGTCATTAATTACTCACCCTCACGTCGTTCCAAACCTGTAAGACCTTCGTTCATCTTCGTCACCCTATAGCGACATTTTGGAGAGTATCCACTGAATGTAAACAACGCATGCATCCTATGTACGCGGATATGATGCATGCGTTGTTTACGTATGTGATACTCTCCAAAATGTCGCTATAGGGCAGAGGTCGGCAACAGGCAGCCCACGGGCCAAAACTGGCCCGCCAGCAATAATATCTGGCCCGCGCCTGCAGCCAGATTATTTTGATAGCGGCTGGTTCTGAAATAGATCCATCATGACAGCAACAGTTACTCACAATCAGAGTAGCCTATGCAAGTCGGAGCATCGTGGTTTTCACTCGCTCCAAGAGCGCTCCACCACCGCTCCATCACGAGTACAATTCATGCCAACGCCCCGTAAATATAACTGCATATTACATTCACATGTTAAACATAGCTAGCTTGAAGGATCACTCAAATCAGAAAGAATGTGAAGCTTTGATGATGTGCGCAGGAAGTTATAGTTTCAAGGAATTTGTTTGTTCCTTCTAGATACTGAATATTTTCAGGTGAAAGCCTGATTTAAACAAGTACTTCAACACTTATTCACACAGTCGCTCTCTCAATAATGCATCAAACAAATGTAATCTTACAGTGCTACTTCATCTGTATCCGATTTCAAATGAGCAGAAATCTGTAAGAAATGCAGCTATCCGTAGGTAAAATAACTGACGAAAACGTACTGTTATTTTCATCACAAACAAAATTTGCATTGCAAAAAGCTGCAATTATGCCTTTTAATGCTGCAACCATGTTATTAGCTCAGCATGTGGTAGGAAAAAAGTTTGCACACTAGTTTTCCAATAAGCCACTTTGAAACTCTCCTGTTATTTTATTTATTGTATTTTTTAATATACGTTATGAACAGAACAGTGATATCTCAAACATACTGAAATACTTCAGACGTGGAGCGGTGTTTCTAACATCAGTGATCGAGAAGTGGAGCGGGAGCGGAGTGATTATTAAATGCTCGGAGCGCGGAGGGGAAAATGTTGACGCTCCACTCCGCTCACATACTCATGTGGCTTTTTGTTAATGACTGTCCTATTACAAGATTTAACACAAAGTAACAGCTCACCAGTTACAAAAGACACTGTAACAGTCGGTCAAAGGCAATTCTAGTTGCATTTTACATCAATTTCTTAAATGATCCTTTGACTATGTTCTGAAATTGTTTTTTGGCCCAATGCCAAACTTACTTGCCGACCCCTGCTATAGGGTGACGTGGAGGAGACGAATTATTGAATAAAGTCATTATTTTTGTTTTCTTTGTGCACAAAAAGTATTCTCGTAGCTTCGTAAAATTACAGTTGAACCGCTGATGTCACATGGATTATTTTAATGATGTCCTTACTACGTTTCTGAGCATTGATCATTGCTGTCTATGGAGGGTCAGAGAGCTCTCGGAATTCATCAAAAATATCTTAATTTGTTTTTCCAAAGATGAACGACGGACTTACGGGTTTAGAACGACATGACGGTGAGTAATTAATGACAAAATTTTCATTTTTGGGTGAACTATCCCTTTAACATTAGTTAACTCACATAAAGGGATAGTTCACCTAAAACTTAAAAGTTGCCGAAAATTTACTCACCCTCATGTCATCCAAGATGTAGATGAGTTTGTTTCTTCATCAGATTCTGAGAAATGTAGCATTGCATCACTTGTTCACCAAGGATGCTCTGCAGTGAATGGGTGCCGTCAGAATGAGAGTCCAAACAGCTGATAAAAACATCACAATAATCCACAAGTAATCCACACCACTCCAGTCCATCAGTTAACATCTTGAGAAGCCAAAAGCCTCCATAAATCTATTATTAAGGCGTTTTAACTAGGGATGCATCGATCCGATACTCAGGATCGGTATCGGCTCCGATCCGGTCATTTTCTGCGGATCGGGTATCGGAGAGACGAGACCGATCCAAATCCGATATTGTGTGTATACTATTCTGTGTTATTGTTAAGCCCCACGAAAGCACAAAAGCATTATAAAGCACCATAGAGTCAAAGTCCAAGTGTTCTGAAGCCGTTCCATAGTTTAATGTGAGGTAACGTTACAGATGAATATTTAAGTCCGTTAAATTCAAGTTCAGGTAAACTCTTCTCTCTGCTGCGTCTGTCTGTCATCCTCCGTTCAGCGTTCAAACTGCGTGTTGCGTTCGGTTAAGACAGTCAAAACAATGAAACTCTCTCCAAGAGCGCTCAATAACTGAGATTTAAAACCGTTAAAAGAAAAGGCTCAATAAACTATCGCGCAGATTTAATAAGCTACGCATCAATATCTCTTTCCTCTGTGCTTTGAACTTCTCTGACCGGAGCTGCGTGCTGTGACTCCGTGCTGCTTCAAGCACATCATTCTGCGCACGGGAAGCACATAAGCGCTTTATGCCGCTCTCTATTGGAGCTTTTCGTATTATAATACTTTTGCGCAATGAAATATTATTTATAGCGTTTCTTGTACCGTCCTATCAAGGCTATTAATAATCTAATGTATAGCACAGTAATGGAGGCAGGACTCCTCTATCATATGTTGCTTCCTTCATTACTGTGCTATATATTTAAAAGAAATGTCTTTTAATTTTGTAGTTTATATTTATAAATAAATACATTTACTTGTTTTCATTAATGTATTTTAGAACAATGCAAAGAGCAATGTGTAACATTTTACCAGATTTAGTCCTTCACATATTCACTTTTATTTGTTCCCCACTAAATAATGTTATTTCACTAAATGTTTAGATTTTATAAAATTGTGCACTCATGATTTTTCTAGAATAACTTTTGCTGCTAAATTATCCACTAACCTAGTTTATAATATTATTTTTGTCATAGATTATGAATGGGTCTGTTTACACCTGCACGTCATGCGTTTTCTCTGATCGGATATCTATCTGATTTGTTAAAACGTTTCCATTTACACTTGGCCACATAAACGGATATAAATCCGATCATCAATTCCCGCGCTATATATATTTAAATGTAATGAAGTTCACGTCAACGAAATCAAAAGCGCTGCATTTTATTAATTATCAGCTCATTTCAATATCAAAGACCGCAATAGGAGCGCGCGCAGCATCAGCACTGGAAAGATAAGCTTGTCGTATACTTTTAATGAAGATGATTGTGTTGAGCGTCTGCGTCTTACTTTCAGTTTCATTCGCGGCAGTTTGCGCGTCTGCTTGCTGAAGAGATACTCAGCTACTCCTCTGCGGTGATGCGTGTTGCATTAGTGCAGTCATGACTAAAATGTCATATAGCCTATAACACGGTCTCACACGTTTATTATTTTAATATTTTGGGAGGAGTAAAATTAGCATATGTGGTTTCAACAACCAGATGCATTTACACATGTCCAGTTTCGTCTGGAATGCGACCAGACCTCCTCCTGAAGTGTTTTGAGCGATCGGATTTATATTACAAAATGCATGACTGTAAACAGCCCATATATATTTTCATGTTATTTTTCATTAAAATGAAGTTGTCTAGTAGATTGTGTTTAACACACAAAAGAGTGACACAGAAGTATAGAAACTCTACATTGATTTAAAAAAACAACAACCCTGCGCTAGGATCGGATCGGATCGGAATCGGCCGATTCTCAGAATTTTCTGGATCGGATCGGATCGGATCTGAAAAAATGGTATCATTGCATCCCTAGTTTTAACTTTACTGTTGCTTCTGGCTAAAATGTGAGTCCGTAATCCATAATAACGCTGTATCCGCTGTTGTCTCTCACATCAAAATCCACTCATATATTTTTTTAGAGCTGTTTTGGACTGTTTTTGCTTGTAAACGGTGCTTGATCTGTGTAGATTTCTCTCCCGATTCAGATGAGATGACTTTTTCACTGGAGGAAGCAAAATTATGGATTATGGACTCATATTTTAGTGGGAAAGAATAGTTTGAAGTTAAAAACGCATTGATGTATTGGAGTTGTGTGTATTATTGTGATGCTTTTATCAGCTGTTTGGACTCATTCTGACGGCACCCATTCACTGCAGATGATCCATTGGTGAACAAGTGCTGCAATGATACATTTCTCCAAATCTGATGAAGAAACAAACTCATCTACATCTTAATGGCCTGAGGTGAGTAAAAATTCAGCAATGTTTTTTAACATTAAGATCAATGAGCAATATTTTTTTTTTACAGTACTCATAAATTAAATTCTTTGTTAATGTTAATACAAATACAGCTGTTCCTTGTTAGTTCATATTAGCTCAGGTCCATTAAATAATAGAAACAGATATTTGATAACTGTTGAAAAAGTTAAAATTAAGATTAATAAATGCTTTAGTAGCATTTGTTGTTAGTTTGTGTTAACTAATGTAATTAAGAAATGGTAATGTATGAAAACCTATTTGTAAAGAGTTACCGAATTTTTACAGCCCTACGAGAAAGCATGATATACTGTGGATTAGGGATGTCACAATGACTATAACCATGATATTTAAAAAGTGAAATATTGATGTTAATATTGCACATACAAAATAATCGTATGATTATCCGCAATAACCCAGTGTCAGTAACTGGTTGACACTCCAACACAGTAGGTGGCAGTATTGCACCTTAACACTGACTGCCATCCGTCATGAAATGGAAAAAAGACGATGACGACACAATGTG
Source organism: Schizothorax lantsangensis (assembly GCA_027422415.1). Lineage (NCBI taxonomy): Eukaryota > Metazoa > Chordata > Actinopteri > Cypriniformes > Cyprinidae > Schizothorax > Schizothorax lantsangensis. Next base: position 8,574,965 of record CM049854.1, on the reverse strand, counting down.
TAGCTAATAATCTAATACAATAATGCAGCTACAATAAAAAAAGATATTTCATAGAACATGGGGTCAAAACAACATTGGACCCCATTAACTCCTATTTTATGGACAAAATACTGTAACTAGCTGCAACGGCATTTCTGACCTTTATAATGATATATGACAGAGCACTATACTATTGTATGATGTTGTCACAGTTCCTAATTGTCATTAGTATGATCATATTTCATGAATTATAAAATTACTGTCAAATAGAAATAGAAATTGGCAAAAAATCTGTTATAACTGTCTATTAGCTGCAGCTGACAAGGTATAAACACAAAAAGTACAGTTATTGATTATGCATTGATATGAACCACAATGCCCTGATGATATTTTATATATAGCTGATACCATATACAGTATATTACTGGATAAGATCACTCAATGTACACACACACACACACACACAAGTGTTACCTCTATAGTTGGGTCGTATTCATCCACAAAGTGGTTCTGGATGAGTTGGATGGTGAGAGCGCTCTTGCCCACGCCTCCAGCTCCCACCACCACCAGCTTATATTCAGTCATTCCTTCACTCCTCTTCAACCTCTCGCCACACCTGAGGAGAAACCAGCAGCACCATCAATACAGACAAACCTCCTACAACATCCAGATTCACTGATTTCTATTACAGACACGGCAAAGATCCTCTTCAGGCCTTAAGGTATGTTTAGGAAAGGATTCATAAGACAATGTTTGTCAGCAGTGCTTTGTTGAAATTAGCATAGAAGAAGTCCAAAGTCTCACTCTCTCAAATCTTTTACTATATGACAAAAATTTTTACATTTCAACTAAAGCCTGCAAATTATTACAAGCTGGTGCATTTGGTGCTTTTTCTGTAGTTATTCATCCATATTAAGGACCAGATACAGCAAACCAAACTAGCGGTGAAGAAAGCTGACTGTGGTGTCGCTTCATGTCGACTACATCTCGGCCAACTGGTCATGTTTGAACACAACACAAAGACTACAGTCAACAATGCATGTTCTGCACCTCTCCATACCAGTAGGTGGCAGTAGTTTGTATGAGTCACTCTAAAAAGGGAAACTGTAAGTGCTAGGACTGCGAATATACAAACTATAAACAAAGCAGCGCTGCGTATTTTGCTTACTTTGTCACTTTCACAGATTTTTTTGTCTTGTATACTAGTTTGCGAAGCTGAACTGTGGAAGCCAGTTTCCACCATTGTTTATATCTCACACTTCTGACTTTATTTCTCGCAATTGCGAGTTTACATCTCACAATTGTGACTTTTTTCTCAGAATTGACAAATAAACTCGCAGTATTGCGTGATATAAACTCAGACTTTTATCTAAAAGTCAGAATTGCGAGTTTTTTACTTGCAATTCTGACTTTATTTCTCACAATTGCGAGTTTATATTCCACTATTCTGACTTTATATCTTCGCAATTGTGAGTTTATATCATGCAATGCTGAGAAAAAAGTAATTTAATTTAAAAAAAAATTATTCAGTGGCGAAAATGGGCTTCCATACTGAACAGCCAATCTGGGATGTGTTTCCTAAAAGCATTGTTAGCCAACTATGATCGCGAGTTCCCTCATTAGCAACATAGTTTAACAATTTGATGTTTTTAACGAAACAATAGTTCCAACAAACATTCGCAAACAGTATCGCAATCATGTGGGGGTAGAACTACATCTCTTACTATACTTTTACTATAATAAAACTGGTTAATTTTCGGGGGAAATGCTGTTGTTGTGTAAAAGAACGGCCAAAAGACATAAAACCGTTTCAGTGTTTAGTTGAAAACGGTGTCGTGTAAACACCCCCTTAGTCCACCAAGACCAAGAATCATGGAGAATTTATCCTAAAGAAATCTGGAATGCTCTTTCAAGTTCCACTGTTTAGTATTCAGAGAACAAACTCGCACAGAACTGCAAGGAAGATAAACTATGAAATATGAAAAGCATTCTGGCACACTTGAAATAAGACCCAAGCTCGCAGCGCTCCAAGCTTTTATCTCATAACTGATCATTTTGTGGGTTTCGGTTCAAGTTTCAACACGGTCTAAAACAACATTAACTCTGAATGTGATCCAGCTACCGTCCCTCACTGGTTTTATTATCATAGGCTGGATGTTGCTGGTTTCGGGTGGTTGTTTTCCTGACTGTGAGGTCCTGTGGTTTCATTATAACGGCATTTCCAAAGAAAAAGACAGCTCCTGAGAAATGCAGTCAGTGTCTAGTATTGCCTAAGTTATTTATTTTTCCTGCAAATGACAAGTCAACGTTGCTACAAATTAAGCATTCATTCCCCCAACTTTTTAATTTATACCCTTATTTTAGTTAAAACATGGCCACGGTTTAACTAAACAAGGGCACCAAATTAGTACAATGTGGCCACGATTTAACTAAAACAAAGGAATCAATAAGTACAACAAGGCTACAATTTAACTAAAATCAATAAAACATTCCAATTACATTTGCTGGAAGATGAAACTCTTAACACACAATGTAAATTCTTAAAAGGATAGTTCACTCAATTACTCACCCTAATGTCAATCCAAACCTGTTTGATTTTTTTTTTTTCTGTGGAAGTCAATGGGGTCCAAACTTTTGGAAATCATTGACCTTCATTGTATAGATTAAAAAAAAGAAAAGAAAAGAAAGAAACAGACATTTCTTAAAATATCTTCTTTTGTGTTCCACAGAAGAAATAAAGTCATACAAGCTTGAAATGACATCAGGGTGAGTAAATGATAATCATTTTTATTTAAGGGGAACTATCCCTTTAATGAGTATGTTTACATATATGATGCTATAGTGCATAATAAATACATTCAACAATACATTCAACATTCAACAATATTCTGATCTCAATTAATTAAAAATAACTAAGTAAATAGAAACATTTACCCCCACATGTTGGTCTTACCACATGACTTTCATTTAGTGAAGGAATATCAATAACAGTGAAGCACTTTTTTCCTAAGAAATATTAATTACAAAAAATTCCAAACTAATAATTTTCAAGAAATTCATTCTTTTAATGAGGATTTTTTTCTTCATTATTATATTAGGACAGTCGCACCACCCTGATTTTTAACGTTATGCCCCCAAATAATATTAAAATGAATTTTAATTAAATTTTTTATGTATATATATATATATATATATATATATATATATATATATATATATATAATACTCAACGTGAATACAGTATATTATTACATGAAGTAGTATTAAGATTCTAAAAACTTTGGTGTTTTAACCTCTCTTTTTTAATTTAGCATTTTCTTTATTACAGACACACTTATTTGTTATTGACCCTGCTACATACCACATAACTCCATACAGAGTTCACTTTAAGACACAACAGTGGTGAGCATCCATGACAGCACATCACCAGACAGACTATATTAGTCCCAGGGTGTGAGGTTTTATTATTAGATATCTATTTGTCGTCAACTGGGTTTTAAGCGTAGCTCAAGATCAGCAGAGGTGAGTCTGAAGCGTTAATGATTAATGAAAACACAAAGTTTCTTGGTACTATGGAGACTGAAACTTATGAGAGTCCAGCGCAGTGTATCTCTGAGTGCTGGACGATTAATGAGTAACTCCACACACACTCCCGACACACGCTCTCACACACACGATTGAGCTACTACAGGCAAAGGGCAGGGAGTTCACACTCGTATGTGTATGAATGCCTTAAATCATTTAAAGCCAAACAAAACATTGGGGTAATGTTTTTATCATCCACCATGAGAAAATCATAAAGTAACTTTGATAACTTAGGCAATAGCAAAGTTCACTATAGGCTTGAAAAATGCAAGTACATGAACGCAGATGCTTCTAGCTGTACAATCTCGGTTTTGTGTGTCACTGCATTCATAACTTTTTTTTATGCAACGAACAGTTTTTTTTCCCTAAGAAATATTAATATAAAATATGCCAAACTACCATAATTTAAAAAAAATATATTCTTTTAATGAGGCTTTTTTCTTCATTATTATATTAGGACAGTTGTACCACACTGACATTTTTGACTTTATGGCCCCCCCCAAAAAAAATCACACACACACACACATATAAAAAGTTTATTCAAGTAATTCTATGAATTTTTATATATTTGATGGTTATACCATATGACATTTTTAGTGTTATTGGTGTTAAATGTAAACTTGTCTTAAAAATCGTATTAAAAAATTAATTACATTAAGCAAAAACACAACAGGTTTTTTGTCCGTACAATATAAGTCGACGTTCTTTAAAATATATTCTTCCGAAAAAGAACGTACATTGGGTTTGGAACAACATGAGGGTGAGTAAATGATGACAGAATCAAGACTAAAAAAAAATAGTAACATAGTAATTTTTTTTAACATGACGAAAACTGTTTTGAAATATGTTAAAACGCATTTGCGACAAATTCACCTTTTGTGAAACAGAATATTCAACTGGAAACAATGATGGGTGGGACCAGGGTTATTATAGTTAAGCTAAAACTAAAACCATAAAAAAAAAATGAAAAAAAAAAGTTGAAAAAACAAAAACAACTTGAAATAAAATAAAATACAAAAAACTTATTTTATTTCAGCTAATTTCCAAGGCAACATTTTTCCATTTTTCAAAATAAATATATAAATAAACTATATAGACATATTTATAGACAACAAAAACTATGAAAATGACAAAAACAGAACAAACTTACTAACACTTTAAAATTAACAAGAAAGCAGAAAATCTTAAAACAAAAACACATTAAAATATTAACAAAAACATCTCAATGATACTAAAATCAGGATTTGACTGCATTGTGATATAATATCATTGGTTAATATTTTTGCCACACCCTCGTGCTTTTGGTTACATCACAAGAAATGTTGTTTCATTATTACATTTACATTACATTTCAAAGAAAGATTACAAAAAATAATATTTTGATTACAATTCCAAGCACTGATAAATTGCGCACAGTAAGACGCAGGTCATTTGTTATTAAGAAAGTAAATATGTTATAATTTGTGGTTAAAAAGCCTGTTGATATCAGCAAGTCACTAGAAACTGAAAGTCCAGGAATCATTCTCAGGGAAGTGTGTTATTTGTTTCTGATGTTTGTAGTTTTGTATAACCTGAGGTGAGAGACAGCGTCACTTTCAGTTTTAATTTAACACGGATGAACAAAGTTTTCCCAAATATAGGCCATCATTTGAATAAGCTCTCCAACTAAACTAGGGCACAGCAAGGGGAGGATGAATGAGTAACAGAACACACACACACACACACACAGGGCAATGAAAGTTTGATTAGGACCTTCTGTCAGTGTGACATGTTGTTTGGGATGAACACTGGATCAGTAGAGACAGACTGCAGGTCCCATCAGGGATCCCACACTCGCTAAGGCTCATAATTAGTGCCAAAGTGCCGTGGAGCTTCAAAAGGGTCCTAATGAGCCCCCGTAGCCCTGAGCTGTTTGGGAATAAACCATCTAAACCTCAGACAACACTTGGGTGTCCTGCAGTGAAACAATGTCTTAAGTGTGTTTCCAGGGTGTTGCTATGCAGTTGCTAAGGTGTTTTTGGTATGAGGTCTCTAGGGTCTTACTTTCCAACCTGAGACTAAATTAGTGATGCAACGAAATTTCAGCAACCAAAAATATTCACAAACACAACTACATGAGTAAACAAAGTTTGTAAACAAACTTTAATATTGGCTTGACAAAGCCTTGTTTGAAAGTTGGAAATAACTTTGAAAAGCTTGAAGTTTAAAGATTTTATGCAAAGTCAAGGAAATATTATTAACATGTTCTAGCACATTGCTAAAATGTTTAAGCAAGTTGCTAACATGATTTAACATTCTGCTGACAGAATTAAGCACATTGCTAACCGAAATTGGCATTCTGCTACCATGGTTTAACACTTTGGTAATACATTTTAATCCATTGCTAGTGTTTTAACATGTTGCATATTGTTTTAAATATGGATTATTTCTAGGGCTAATGGACGATAAATCGATGCAGAATCGATTCGTGGATCGATTATGAGATCTTCCGAATGCATCGCGATTCCTCTGGAATCGATTCTGAGCTTAGATTTTAACAGCAGATGGCGCTCTAATCTAGTTTTTATCCGCACACTCAAATGCTCAACGTTCGGCTGAGTCTGTAATTTCACCTCAGCTCAGAATGCTTTTATGATGCGAGATTAATGTAAACACAGCCCACTGTGAACACCCTTGTAATTCGCTTGAACCTTTTTGAATTTTATGAATGATTATTTTAGATTTAAGTGTGTGTAAGGATTTGGAAACAAGCAGAGTATGGCTGTTTCTAAAGCATGCAGCGCCATCTACTGTTCAAAACTAAGCTCAGAATCGACTCGACAAAGAATCGCCATGCATTCGGAAAATTTCTGAATCATTTCTCGATTCATTTTCCCAGCCCTAATATTTTCCTTACAAAAACACATCGATTTGCTACAGGAGGCCTTTATTCACCCCCCGGAGCCATGTGATGCACGTTTTAATATGGATGGATGCGCTTTATTTGACTACTTTTGGACTGTTGAACAAAAACACCCGCCCATGCCATTATAAAGCAAGGAAAACGTTTAATATAACTCTGATTGGATTCGTCTGAAAGAAAAAAGTCATATAGGATGCCTTGAGGGTGAGTAAAACATGGGCTATTTTTCATTTTTGGGTGAACTAACCCTTTAATTTAGTATCAGATTTGGCGCATCAAATATGCTAAATCCTGAAGGTCACACATTTGAGCTTCCCTGTTTATTAATTATTATTAATAAATGTAAAATAAAAATATTATTTAATAAAATACAATATTTAAAACATTTTAAATTTATGTAGTCACGGTTTCTGTATTTTTAGCTAAGCAAATTATGAATATTCCCAAGTTCACCCCCGATGTAATAACACATTTAGCATTTTAAATGCACAATACTTAACGATTTATCATTTGTCTTAAAAGTAATAATTATAGTAATTAAGTTACTAAGTAACTATACTAAGTATAGTAAGTAAAATTAGTAATAATAAAAGTAATAATTAAAAGTAATAAAGATCCAGCAGTCCTCATTCTGCTGGATCTTTCTGCTGCTTTTGACACTGTCAATCATCAGATCCTCCTGTCCACCCTCTCATCGCTGGGCATCACTGGGATTCCACTTCGCTGGTTTGAATCCTATCTCACCGGTAGGTCCTTCAGGGTGGCCTGGGGAGGGGAGGTATCCAAAGCACATCAACTGGTCACTGGGGTTCCTCAGGGATCGGTTCTTGGACCCCTCCTCTTCTCCACATACACTACATCACTGGGACCCATCATACAGGCACATGGCTTCTCCTACCATTGCTACGCCGATGACACACAGCTCTATCTCTCTTTTCAACCAGATGATCCAACGGTAGCTGCACGGATCTCAGGCTGCCTGGCGGACATCTCGGCATGGATGAAAGAACATCACCTACAGCTCAATCTGGCAAAGACTGAGCTTCTTGTCGTCCCTGCCACTCCGACTCTACAGCATGACTTCTCGATTCAGTTAGGCACATCAATAATTACCCCATCAACTTCGGTCAGAAATCTTGGTGTAATCTTTGATGACCAGCTGACCTTCAAAGAGCACATTGCAAAGACTGCTCGATCTTGCAGGTTTGCACTACACAACATCAGAAAAATCAGGCCCTTCCTGACAGAGCATGCTGCACAACTTCTTGTCCAGGCCCTTGTCGTTTCTAGGCTGGACTACTGCAATGCTCTTCTGGCTGGTCTTCCATCAAACACAATCAAACCTCTACAAATGATTCAGAATGCAGCGGCACGACTGGTCTTCAATGAGCCCAAAAGAACCCATTTTACACCTCTCTTCATCTCACTGCACTGGCTACCAGTGGCAGCTCGCATCAAGTTCAAGACACTGATGCTTGCATACAGAACGACCACAGGCTCAGCACCCTCCTACTTCCACTCACTATTACGAATCTACATCCCCTCCAGAAGTCTGAGATCTGCTAGTGTTTAGCCTTTAACGCTCTTGTTTAGCCTTTATATGCTCCCACTAAGTCAGATAATGAGGAAGAACCAAATTGCCTATCACAGCTATGCTGATGATACCCAGATCTACCTAGCCTTATCTCCAAATGATTATAGCCCAATTGACTCCCTCTGCCAATGCATTGATGAAATTAACAGTTGGATGTGCCAAAACTTTCTTCAGTTAAACAAGGAGAAAACTGAAGTCATTGCATTTGGAAACAAAGATGAAGTTCTCAAGGTGAATGCATACCTTGACTCTAGGGGTCAAACAACTAAAAATCAAGTCAGAAATCTTGGGGTGATTCTGGAGACAGACCTTAGTTTTATTAGTCATGTCAAAGCAGTAACTAAATCAGCATACTATCATCTCAAAAACATTGCAAGAATTAGATGTTTTGTTTCCAGTCAAGACTTGGAGAAACTTGTTCATGCCTTCATCACCAGCAGGGTGGATTATTGTAATGGTCTCCTCACCGGCCTTCCAAAGAAGACCATTAGACAGCTGCAGCTCATCCAGAATGCTGCTGCCAGGATTCTGACTAGAACCAGAAAATCTGAGCATATCACACCAGTCCTCAGGTCCTTACACTGGCTTCCAGTTACATTTAGGATTGATTTTAAAGTACTTTTACTCGTTTATAAGTCACTCAATGGCCTAGGACCTAAATACATTGCAGATATGCTCACTGAATATAAACCTAACAGACCACTCAGATCATTAGGATCGAGTCAGTTAGAAATACCAAGGGTTCACACAAAACAAGGGGAGTCCGCTTTTAGCTATTATGCCGCCCGCAGCTGGAACCAGCTTCCAGAAGAGATCAGATGTGCTAAAACATTAGCCACATTTAAATCCAGTCTCAAAACTCATCTATTTAGCTGTGCATTTGTTGAATGAGCACTGTGCTACGTCCGAACTGACTGCATTGTATTTTATGTATAATCCTTTTCTATTTAACTGTTTTAAATTTCATTTTAAATCAATTTCTATATCATTTTAAAATTCCTTGTTTTATTATTTTTAAATTCCTTGTTTTTATTGCTGTGAATGATTATTTAACTTTCTTTTATGTAAAGCACTTTGAATTACCACTGTGTATGAAATGTGCTATATAAATAAACTTGCCTTGCCTTGCTTTGCCTTGCCTAGTGAGCGACGCCTTGTGGTACCATCACAGAGAGGCTCAAAATCACTCTCCAGAACATTCTCATTCACCATTCCTGGATGGTGGAATAATCTTCCCACCCCTATCCGGAATGCTGGATCCCTGTCAATCTTCAAGCAACAACTGAAGACTCATCTCTTTCGGCACTACTTGACTTCATCCTAAACTTGTTCTTAAAAAAAAAAAAAAAAAAAAAAACTTTCCCTTTATCTTTCTCTCCTTCCCTTGCTAGCTTGTACTTATTTGAACAATGACTGAGACTTGGTGTTACGAGCACTTCCTCTGTCTGATTGCCACTTCAAGATGAATCGCTTTATGTATTCCCCAATTGTAAGTCGCTTTGGATAAAAGCGTCTGCCAAATGACTAAATGTAAATGTAAATTAAAAAACATGCCATTTTACAGTAACTATTTTGGAGTATCACATCATGAGATCAGTATTGTGTATTCCTACATCCCTAATTTATTTGATTTAATTTCAGCTTTATTTCAATTACTGAAAATGATTTGTAATAGTTTTAGTAAATAATATTCAACACTGGCCTTCACTGGTTTAAGATGGTCTTAACTGGTTTAACCTGGCAGGTCTTTGGCTAGTCTAGCAGATCTCCCAACCTGACCAGCCCAAAACCGCTTTAAAACCAGCAAACAGACCAGAAGGCATCTTAGACCTGCTTAAACCTGCTTTTCAGAAGGTTTTGGTTCAGATTTATAAAGATTCACAGGCACAGCGGGTTTTATTACCAAAACTTTTTTTTTGGTTTTCGCCTAAATTATAACTAATTTCAAATTCTGTGTTTCTGTAAATATCTCATTTTGAATCATCCCTAGAGTGATATTCTGGTCTAGTTACGACTCGGTTCCTCCTCCTTTTTTCACCCGTTTTATCATCTGTCAGGTGAATATGGTAAGTGTGATTGCTTAGGAAAGCAACAGCATTCCTCTCGTCAGTAAGCGATGTGATTTATCATTGAAAATCTACAGGCAGGGCTGAAAGCAAGAACTAGACATCAGCTCTGGGATCTGCCAAGACTTTAGAGCCGCATACATACACTCTGTCACCATGAGCAGCCAATATGAAACCCTATAGTCCCTCTGGACGCTCAGGATAAACTTACTGACACTATCAGCTCTGCGTTTCACCGACACCGACATACACCCAATACCTAGGATTGGAAATGAAAATGATTTGCCTAATCATTGTGATCTGACAGTTAGAGTAATTTAAAATCACATACTGCTAAACATTATATTAGGGCACCAGTAAATGGTCTCAACAGAATATGAAGTATCAATTTTCCCTGAGCCGCAACCCTACAACAGAAGCAGGCCTAAGTGATTTCCAGTCCGGTTCAGACAGTAAAAGGAATCTCACATGGGAGACGAAGGAATCGAACACTGAGGAACCATAACAGATCCAGGCTGAGCGAGCGACTGACATCATCCCCCAAAATAACCAGCACTGGCCAGATCATTACATCTGTCTAGTCTAAATGTGCTGCACACTGCAGACACTTCAAGACAACGTTGGTCTGAACTGCACGGTATGGAGAAAAAATACCAACAAAAATATGACCATGCATCCATATATCTCAAACTCAGTCATAATTCATGATGCATGCAACAATATTTCTCAAATAAATGCAATTAAGTGTTCATCTGCTGGTGTTTGCATTTGCAAATACATTCTTCCAGCCTTCTGGAAAAAAAAACACAGCATAAATCTGGTTTTCTGGTCTTACCCAGTGTTATTTTAGTATTGTTTATGTACTATTATAGTATTTAATAATATTTTAGCATTTATTTTTAACTTAAGTTTTAGTAATTTTACTACGTGACTGTCATTTTATTTTTTATTATGTCATTTTAATGAGTTTTTTTCTATTTCACTTTATTTTAATTTTGTATTTTAACCTAAACTTTTTTTATTAGTATTTTAATTAGTTTATTTAGTATTGTTCATATACTATTATAATATTTAATAATATTTTAGCATTTATTTTTAATTTACGTTTTAGTTATTTTGCTAGGTGACTGTCATTTTAATTAGTTTTTTTTCTAATTAGCTTTACTTTAATTTAGTTAGTAATTTTATATATATATATATATATATATTTTAGTTGTGTAATTTTCATTTAAGATTTTTTTTTTTTAAGTTTTCCCATCTAATATATATATATATTTTTCAGATTTTTTTTCTTCAATTAAGAATAATAACAAAAGTTTTAGTTTTGGTCTGGTTACCTACCTACCTACTCACATCATCTTAAATAACAGTAAACATAGTATATGGCTTCAGGAGAACATACTTTCAGTTAGTATTAAAATCCACAAAACTCGCTGTACAGTTTAAAGATATACTACAGGTGCAATAAAATATCAAACTTTTGTACTTAAGCGACCTTAACTTGATTGACCTGCGTTGAAACAGATTATTAAACTTCCGCAATGCTCTTCATCGTCCAGAAATTACGAATCCTACTATGCCGAGATATATTAATATTCATAAGCGGAGCCTTTGCTATTGGCGCGCTACCAAGCGACGTCAGCGGAAACTAATTGGTATTCATCAAACGGCCCTTCGCCATTGGAGCAAACTCGGGATGGACTACTTAATATTCATGAGCTCGTCTTTGTCATAGTAGGAGTTTGCAATTGTTCGTCCGGTACTATGGGGCGTCACCCGAGTTTATACAGAGAGGCTCATAACTGTCACATGGATGCCACCAAAACTTAACAAATTAAACAACAGACAACATGTTTACATTCAGCGTCAGACGAGAAATCTTTTCCGGTAACGACAAGCTGGCGGGAAAAGAAGCAACGGTCAGTTTGCTCGATTACTAGAGTCTGATTCAGTGTAAACTGATCTGATTCAGTGTTTAGATGCTTGAACAGGTTTCATTGTGACGGGTGGATAAAACATACTCTAATTAAATAAATACTATATGATGTTTTATTTCTATTTTCATCAAATAATTTACAATAAAACGATTATTAAAAGTACAGAATAGCACTGGAACCCATCGCTGACTGATCGTCCACACAAATGTAAACAATCTCCATGCAATTAGGTTTAAAAACGCACCAATAATCGCCACAAATATCAACTAACTGTGTGTAAAGTAATACAAATATGTGTTTTAGGTAAACAATACTTGCCACTTTGAGTCGGTCCACTTGGTCATCTCACAATATTACACTGCAATCTAACGATTTATGCTTAAAATAACAAAAAAAATAGTCACTTCACCTCTGATTCCCCGGATACAGTCACTCTCCAGGAGATTTCGTTTATTTCGAGATTTTCCTGGATTGCATTAGATGTAGCAGACAGTCCAGTGTGAACAATGTGCTCCGCTGTAGTGTGTATTTGTGTGTGTAAATGTGTGTGTGTGTGCGCGCAGTACAGCCTACGCCCAGCCCCATACGACACACAGCCCCGCCCCTCAGCCCAGTCACCAATCCTACTACGGCAAAGGCTCAGCTCATGAATATTAAGTAGATCCTGGTGACGTTGCACGGTATTTTTCGCCGATTCCAGAAAAGTGGCTCGTTTAGCGTCTGGGAGGCTGATCGACCGAGAACACAGCCAATCACAAGGCTTGGTCCCGCCTCCAAAAACACAACAACCAATCGGATTCGTACAATCCACACCCGCGAGAATACGGATCTTCTGCTTACGTACTGTATCAAATATTATTTTTCGAGTGTGATTATGCAAAAGATTTATGAGCAAGTGGCACTTATTGTTTCTTTATTTGCAGTGTAATTCAACTACTTAATGTTGAAGATTATGACTAAACTGGGCCTCAATCGTAGAGATTTTGTATTAATTTAAAACTGTTTATGAGTCCTCATGCCTTCTAGAAAAAAAGCGATTAAAAAAACTAAATCGAATAGGTATCCATTAATATAATTTTTTTTAATTTATAACTATTGTTAGTACTATTACTGATAATTGTAATTGATTATATTACTGTTGTATCATTACTGGTAAATTCATATATTTGTTTTTCAAACATGTATTTTTAATTCATGTATTCGCTGATTCTGCTGATGTTGCTTATCTGGTCAGTTTTTAAGGAATATATAATATCTAGGGGTTCCACAACAACTGAACACACAATAATAAGAACACTAAACTGTAAAGCCTCTTAATAACGCAAATAGTTTGTCTATTATTGAGTCATTAAATAACTTCAGTGTGAATTCATCTACTACAGCCATTTTTTTTTATCATTTTAAACAATGTCACGTTTCTTAATGAACTACAAATCCCACGTTTGCCCGTATCCAGGAAGTAGATCCCGTTGCTAAGCAAACTTATCCTCTCGCTGTCCAGTTAGGCAGAGATAAATGCTACACTGAATATCACGTTAATTAGGCTCAAAAGGTAAGAAAATAGTTAAACTGTATGAAATACAATGCTAATATATTGTATGCTATTTCAACAGTTTACTGGAATTTGTCGTTTTCTCCAAAACTGTTAATATTTATTCAGGGCAGATGTAATAAAGGTTACAGATGTCGAGTGAATCGTCGATAAAGAAGAGACCAGGCTCAGCTCTGTCTGTTGTGACTGAGTTCAGTGGATCTGGTTTATTAAACCCCAAACCTGCTGCTGATCCTGAAGAAGATCTGCTCGATCAGAGTCTCTCAGCTCACAAACTGGTACGAGCTCGATGAGGAGAATAAACATCAAACATACAGTGTGAAAACATTATATTATTTCTGAAATAAAGAGCAACAGGAGTGAAAAAACTGAGGTTTAGACTAATCGTTTTTTCAGAAAATGATTTCTGGATCAGATGATTTACAGGAAGTGACGTCACTGGAGATGTGTGTTGACACGCGACAGCAAACTCTGGACAACTTCGGTCAGATTTCTTACAATAACTGTTTATTCACTTTTTTATTTTTTGGTAATAAGAATTTAGTGGAGCCAAATGTTTACTTGTCATAAAACTTTGACTTTCACGTTGTGAGAAACAGTAATGGTCCAGATGTGATCTGAAGTGACTGAATAAATACATAATAAATACAACACCGTCTGTCAAATCTGATGAATATTTGTGTTTTTCTTGTCTCACAGGAATCTACTTACCCAAACTTACACAGCTGAAAATGAACAACAGTTTGATCTCATCTGTGCGGTAAGACCTTCATTTGTTACATCCATAAAGTAATAGTTCACCCAGAAATGAAAATATGTGATCATTTACTCAAACCTGTATGACTCTCTTTTGTGGACACAACAGAAGATATTCAGCAGATGTACGACTGTGTGCTCCTCCCAGTCCAGGGCCGTTTCTCAATAGTACACAAATTTCAGACTTGTGTCCTCAGTAGCTCGGATTTTGCAAGTTGGACTCTGTAGTGTGAACTCCCGCGGACGGGACGACGCAAGTCTGGTAATTCTGCAAAGAGCAGCGTACTTGATAACGTCAGTCAGCTCGCCTCGGCTACTGCAGTTTCCCTCACTGTATTTACAGTAAGGTGAAATATGATATCAAACACCACCGCCTCTTTTCGTTTTCATTTAAACATAGGCTATTAACAGCCCCGGGAAAACTGCATCGCCTCTTTTTATTTTCATTTTAACATATTAATACAATGATATAATAATTATATCTCTTGTTTAAGCACTTCAGAGACATCAGAGCCAGTGGCAAATGTCAGAAGGACTTCGAGGTCAGGCTGCTCTCGGCGGGAAACATGAGCACTGAGCGCCCGGTGATCGCCTGGAGCTCACGTCTCCGAAATCAGCGACACGCATTTTTAAATAGGCGCTATCTTTATAAATAAACCGCAGATTTGAGTTTTAAACAACTACATTCTCACCTAAAATACTCTTAAAACTACATTTCATGACACAATAAAAGTAATATTTTGAAAATTATGTGAATATATGGTGGTTGAAACACAATGCTGTGTGAACTCAACCAATCAGCATGCTCAGCGCCCAAGTCCCGCCCCCGAAAGTTCCGGATCTTTGAAAAAGCACTACCTCGCAAGCAGGGAATTTCTGTGGGGCAAATTTTTACCCGGAACTTCCTGGTTCCTGTGGGGGAAACACACCCAAAGTCCCTAGTTCCTGGGGAAAGTTCCTGTGGTGGACACAGGCTTTTTGATCTCAAGATTAAACAACATAAACACCATAAATGTAGTCCATACAAATAAAAGCCAAAGTAGGCAGGTGCCAACATGAACAGCTTGTGTTACAGGCCTCTTTCTCAAAAACCGAACAAATAGAATTTATAAAACAATACAGAACCCATAAATTTCACAGAAGATAAACATGCATTGAGATATAATAATATAGACAGAGGAAGTGAATCAGATAAAGCTGCTGCTGGAGAGAAAGGTGATGATCACTTATTATTCTCAGTATTTCCTCAGGGATCTGGGAACCGGTCTTTCTCACCTGCAGGTCTTATGTCTGGCTCGATGTGGTCTGACCGACCTGGAGGGGATTTCTGCTCTTTCCTCCTTAAAGGTATCAAACAACATTCAGAGGCAAAGGCTTACAGAGACTGAATTGATAAAAAAAACTATTTTTGTTTTTCTAATGTGGAAGTATTTTAATAGGAGAAACAGATTACACTATTACTTATCTTAAACTACATTATGTTTGTTTTTTTAAGCCACTGAATAAAGTGAATGCAAAATTCCGGGAATTTTCAAGGCTGGAAACTTTCCATGGGATTTAACTGGAATTATTGGGAATAAACTGGGAATTTGCAAAATTGCAGGTTAGCCTATAACAGGGAACATACATGTAGTTGAAAAAAATATATCTTGCAGCATAATCTTGGTTAAAACAACCTGATTTAATGCAGTTTCAGTTGAATTGAATCACATGCACCGATAATGTCTTGAATCCTGCACACAAAATAATTTCAAAAAATGTCCATCTTGGTGAGTAGTCATGTAAATTACATAAATATTACATAAATTTATGTTTAAAACTTTCTTGTGCTGTGTGTAAGCTATTGTGCACCAAAATTGTACCATTGTAAAAACAAATACACTAACTGAGCAAACATTTAGGTGACATAATAATAAAAAAGACACTCCTCCTCCCTTAGTCACTTAAGAGGGGAATTCCCCCCATGTTCCAGGCTCTGACTATCACAATATTGAAGTCTCAGTTCTGCATTTGAACCTGAAGACTACATCCATTCAAGTAAGTTTTGATATTACTTTGGTAAACAAATTTGATCTATAGTATTAAAGTTTAACTAACAAATACAAAATTGTGTTAATAGCTAGCTAGGCAGTAAATCAAGTATGTTAAATGTAAGCTAGTTTATGAGGCTAGATATCATGTGCTAGCTGTGATGCTCTTCTACCTTTTGCTAGTCAGTGTTCTGTTATCATACAGAAGTACAGTAGGTTACTGGTAAAATGTTTGGACACACTACTATTTATAATTGTTGAAAGAAGTCTCTGATGCTCATCAAGCCTGCATTTATTTGATCAATAACAGATCAAAACTAATATTGTGAAATATTACAATTTAAAATAACGTTTTTCTGTTTTAATATATTATAAAATGTATGTATGATGCATTTTCATCAGCCAATACTCCAGTCCTCAGAGTCACATGATCCTTCAGAAATCATTCTAATATGATGATTTATTATCAATATTGGAAACATTTGTCAGATTTTATTTTATTTTACTGAAATAAATTAATACTTTTATTCAGCAAGGATGTGTTAATTTGATAAAAAGTGATAGTAAAGAAAAGATTGTTAAAAAAGTTTTGAATAAATTCTGTTCTTTGAAACTTTTTATTCATCAATGAATCCTGAAAAAAAGGATCACAGGTTCCAAAAAATATCAGGCAGCAGAAATGTTTCCAACATTGATAATAAATCACTATAATATTAAAATGATTTCTGAAGGATCATGTGACACTGAAAACTGGAGTAATGGCTGATGAAAATTCAGCTTTGCATTAGAGAAATAAATGATGTTTTAAAGTATATTAAAAAAGTTTTTAAATTGTAAAAATATTTCACAATATTACTGTTTTTTTCTGCATTTTTGATAAAATAAATGCAGGCTTGCTTGAATGATGAGCATAAGAAACTTCTTTCAAAAACATTAAAAATTGTAATGTTTCCACACATTTGACTAGTACTGTATAAACTAGGTTATAGTTTGCTTTAGTAAGCATGCTGATTGAGGAGTGTTTATTAATCTAGCCTATATCTATTCATTTGCATCAATTGTAAAATGTTTATTAAAATGGTTTATATATACATTTGTGCTCATAAGTTTACATACCCCTTGCAGAATGTGCAAAATGTTATTAATTGAAACTAAATAAGAGGGATCATGAAAATTGCATGTTTTTTATTATTATTTAATAATGTCCTGAATAAGCTATTTCATTTTTATAAATTCAGTTATTATTTTGTCTTGTGGAGTATATGTAAACATTTGTTTTGTGAAATAGCTTATTCAGGACAGTAATAAATAAAAAATAACATGCAATTTGCAAGGGGTGTGTAAACTTATGAGCACAACTGTGTATATATAAAAGATGTATATATATATATGCATTGCATAAGTGTTTTTACAATCTTTTTTCTAATCTTATTCTACAGAGCAATGCCACGCACACCATCTAATGTGTGGATACATTTCATCTCAGCCAATGTGGAAGGAAAGGCTGTGTACAGATGCAAATACTGTGCAAAGACCTATGTTAAGAATGCCACAAAGATGCAGCAGCATATAGCCAAGTGCCCAAAGTTTTCCCAGAGCTCAAAACAAGCAACCCCAGACAAGAGTTCATCTGCGTCCATTCGATGTGAAAATGATTCAGATTCAGACACCCTCTCGTCAGCTCATGGTCACTCTGGAATCAGAGGATTTTTTGACTCGATGGATGAACGTAGCCAGAGAAATGCTGATGAATGTTTTGCTCGAGCTATGTATGCAACTGGCTCACCTTTGATGCTCACAGCCAATGTCTATTGGAAGAGATTCCTGAATGTTCTTCGCCCCGCATACACACCTCCCACCAGACATGCTTTATCTACTCATTTGCTGGATAGAGAGTTCAACAGAGTGCAAGCGAAGGTCAAGCAAACCATTGACAAAGCAGACTGCATTTCCATCATCTCTGATGGATGGTCAAATGTCCATGGAATTATCAACTACATTGTCACCACCCCTCAACCGTTATTCTATAAGAGCACAGACACAAAGGACAACAGACACACAGGCCCCTACATCGCTGATGAGCTGAAAGCAGTCATCGATGATCTTGGACCTGAGAAGGTTTGTGCACTTGTAACTGACAATGCTGCAAACATGAAGGTTGCTTGGGCACACGTGGAGGAGACCTACCCTCACATAACAACAATTGGCTGTGCTGCCCATGCTCTTAATCTTCTCCTGAAGGACATCATGGCACTGAATACAATGAACACACTTTACGAGACAGCGAAGCAAGTAGTGAAATATGTGAAGGGCAAACAGGTAGCCTCAGCAATCTACCTCTCTAAGCAAAAAGAAAAAAACAAGAGCACCACACTGAAGCTCCCCATCATCACTCGATGGGGTGGGGTTGTCTTCATGTACGACAGTCTGCTAAAGGGGAAGGAGTCTTTGCAAGAGATGGCCATATCCCAGACTGCACCAAGTGCCATCAAGAGAATCCTGTTAGATGATGTGTTCTGGGAAAGAGTGACTAGCAGCCTGAGAATCCTCAAACCAATAGCAGCAGCTATTGCCAAGATAGAAGCTGATACTTCCATCTTGTCAGATGTTAAATATCTGTTTGCTGAGCTCAAAGAAGAAATACAAACTGTCCTGCCTGCCTCCCTGCTGCTGCAAGCAGAGGAAACTGCAGTGGTCAAATCACTGGAGAAGCACCAAGAGTTCTGCATTAAACCAATACATGCAGCAGCATACATGCTGGACCCAAAGTATGAGAAAAGCATACTCTCTGTTGAAGAGATCAGCAGTGCTTACGCCGTTATTACTGCCATGTCTCACCGTCTTGGTCTTGATGAAGGCAAAGTTCTCGGCAGTCTAGCAAAGTACCGTACCAAGCAAGGCCTTTGGGAATGGGATGGGATATGGCAATCGTGTCAGCACATATCTGCATCTACCTGGTGGAAAGGACTTTGTGGATCTGAGGCCCTTGCACCTGTAGCCTCTATCATCCTTCAAATCCCACCAACATCAGCCACCTCTGAGCGCAACTGGTCACTGTTTGGGAACACACACACAAAGGTTGGCAACAGGCTCACGAATGCAAGCGTTGAGAAACTGGTGGCCATCCGGACAAACCTACAGCTCTTTGAGCCTGACACAGAGCCATCCTCGACAAGACTGGACAGTGACACCAAAGACGAGTCAGATGTCGAGGAAGCAGACATGGAGGATTTTGATGAGGTCCAGGAAGAAGCCAATGAGAAATGCAGAAACCAGAGACTTAAGAAAATGCTTTCATTTCAGTTTTGAATGGGACTTTTTTTGAAAGGGGAAGGATGGGGAATGCTTTCGTTTTAAAGCAAACATAAGGAAATATGTTTTTGTTTTTGTTCATTCAACATTTATGCTTTTGTGTTGCTCAATGAAATAATTTATTAAAGTTCTAATTACAATTAAATCAATGTTAAAAGTGTCATTTATGCATTAGTTTGCTTGCATGTCAGCTTATGACCAAACAAAATGTTTAGGTTTATGTTTGAATACAGTTTATGTTAATTTCCCCAAATTAAAAAAAAAAAAAATCCCATAAATTCCTGTAAAGTTTCCAACTTGGAATATTTCCAAAATTCCCGAGATGAAGTTCCCATGGAAATTTTCTGGAAATTTACCAGAAATGTTCTGCCCCTTTGCAACCCTAGTCATAAATGCTCCTGGTTTTTGCTCAGGAGCTGTATGTGGCCTTCAACAGCATCTCAGACCTGAGTCCAGTCAGTTTGCTGGAGGATCTGGAGCTGCTGGATCTGGAGGAGAACCAGGTTGAAGATCTGGCTCAGTTGTGGTATTTGGGCTGTTGTGTGAAGCTCAGGACACTTTCACTGGAAGGAAACCCTGTGTGCACCCGTCCCGCTCCAGGAGCCTCTGAGGTACATGAAGGGTTTATGGCAGCCGGTGGAACAGAGCATGAGAGCGATGAGGCTCAGCTTCTCTGTGGTCGAGCAGACTAATGGTCCAGACAGATAACGATGTCTCCATATAGCCCATTATATCACAATGACTTGTTTTTGAGCACTTAAATGTAATGCTGCCCCACCTCATCCATTACACAAACGACACAATAATACATTTGATGTTAGAGAACTGAAACAGACAAGAGAAATGATTGATATGAAGGTTGGTGCTAGTGCATTTCCAGCTATTTAGCTAACATCCCATTAAGATATGGAAACATTACTTCTAAATTGTTTCTGAATATTCAAATCATCCAGGTTTTTATTTATTTATTTGGGCTATTTCCAACATTAAAGAAAACATAAAAAAAGTTCTATTTTATAATTTTGCAAGTGTTATGGGGACATTGCTATTCAATGCTTTATGAATGTTCTGAAACAATTAAGTTGGCTTGAAAAAGTCATTTAAAACATTTAAAATTCAAACTCATTTAAGCTTCCACTCTATCTATCTATCTATCTATCTAAATCATCCTAGCAATATGCTAATTCATGCTTGCAACATTGGTTTTAGCTGGTTTTCGCTAAATGAATTGGTTTTAACTGGTTTTAGCTGTTTTTCACTAAATGAACTGGTTTTAGCTGGTTTTAACTGGTTTTAGCTGTTTTTCACTAAATTACTGGTTTTACTGGTTTTAGCTGTTTTTCACTAAATGAACTGGTTTTAGCTGGTTTTAACTGGTTTTAGCTGTTTTTCACTAAATTAACTGGTTTTAGCCGTTACTAGCTGGTTTGCACTAAATGAACTTGTTTTAGCTGGTTTTCACTAAATTAACTGGTTTTAGCTGGTTTTTGCTAAATTAACTGGTTTTAGCAGTTTTAGCTGGTTTTAGCTGGTTTTCACTAAATTAACTGGTTTTAGCCGTTACTAGCTGGTTTGCACTAAATTAACTTGTTTTAGCTGGTTTTCACTAAATTAACTGGTTTTTGCTAAATTAACTGTTTTTAGCCGTTTTTGACAAGTTTTAGCAGTTTTAGCTGGTTTTTACTGGTTTTAGTTGGTTTTTGCTAAATGAACTGGTTTTACCTGGTTTTTAGCTGGTTTTAGCTGGGGGGTTTTTGTTGCTAAATTAACTGGTTTACCTGGTTTTTAGCTGTGGGGGTTTTTGTTGCTAAATTAACTGGTTTACCTGGTTTTTAGCTGGTTTTCATTAAATGAACTGGTTTAACTGGTTTTTAGCTGGTTTTAATTGGTTTTATTTTTGCTGATTTTAGCTGTTTTTGCTAAATGAACTGGTTTTAGTTGTTTTTTTTAGCTGCTTTCATTAAATTTAGATAAAACCAGCTACAAGTTAGCAAGTTTTACCCTTTCTGTTTTTCTGATAGACTATATTGCCTTCAAAACATTCAAACTTTAATTTTTAAAACTATTTTAAATTTCAGACTACTTCAAACTTCAAACTTGAAACGTTTTCAAACTTTCTGGCTAGGGTTTTGCAAGCCAACTTAATGTTTGTCTTCAAACTTTCTTTATCTAGTTAAGTAGTAACGTTTAAATATGTTAGACAAACGTCTAACTAAACTGTTTCAGAAAAACAGTCTATGAACAATGTATAAATAATGTTTTGAGAACATTATTAAAAACCAGATAATGTTGAACAAATGTTCTACTACAGTTACTGGAATAACATTTGTTCGTAACATTGAGAGAACCTTTGCTAAACGTTTCCCCGTTAGTATTATTTGATTGTTTGTTTTATTTATAATTGGAATTTATATTAATTATCTCATTCTTATTTATGCGATTTCTATATATTAGAAATAATTTCATAAATACAGTACATAGAGATAGAGACCAATATAAAACAGTGTTTTAGTATTTATATACTATTATAGGATTTATTAATATTTTGAATTCGCTTTTAATTTTATATTTTCAGTTTTCATTTTAATTTGTTTAAGTTAATTTCTCTTTAGCTTTAATTTATATGTATTTTAGTTTCAGTAATTTTAGTACTTCAACTTATTTTATTTCTGTTAGCTGGCAAGGCATTTCTAATTTTCAGTTTTTTCATTTTTTATTTTATTATATTTTTTTAATGTTGTTATTTTTTCTGTACAAAATACCAGCACCTTTTTTAAATTCTGTTGTTATCCCCTCATTGCTTTCAGTTTGTGTTCAGTCACACTGTCAGGAATCACAAATCTGGGGGAGTGTTCAGTGAGGGAACAAACTGAATATTCATGAAGTGGTAAATGAAGGATGCCCTCATTTGCTTTCTCTCTGTCTTTCACTCACTTCCTTTACTGTGGATCTAAAACCGGGCTTAGCATTTCCTTTCACAGCAACAAGTGATGTTTAACTGATATAGATGAACGCTTGTTTAAAAGTTCAGGGTCCTTTAGGAAAGAAATGAATCCTTTTATTCAGCAAGCATGCATCAAACTGATGAAAAAGTGTCAGTGAAGACCTTTTCATTGTTATGAAAGATTTCTATTTCAGATAAATACTGTTGTTTTTCAATTTCTAATCATCAAAAGATCCTGAAAAAAAGTATTATGAAAATAAATAAATAAATAGTACAACTGAACAAAATTTGAACACTGATAATAATGTTTCTTTAGCAGTAAGTCATCATATCAGAATGATTTCTGAAGGATCATGTGACTCTGAAGACTGGAGAAATGATGCTGAAAATACAGCTTTGATCCCAGCAATAAATTACATTTTACTATATTCAGATATAAAGCAGTTATTTTAAACTGCAATAGTATTTCAAAATATTACTGTTTTACTGTATTTTTGATCAAATAAATGCAGCCTGTGTGAGACTTTAAAAAAAATCCCAAACGCTTGAATTGTTGTCCAATCATGTGTCCAATCAAAGTATTTCCTGAGGCAAATATCTGGTAAATTTCCACTCATTCTCAAAGTTTAACACTACAGATTCAAGTTGAAAATACTTCAGTAATGAAATCTTGTACTTTACAGCCATTTGCTGCAAAAATCGATAGAAAATAATAATAATAAGTAAAGCTAGATTTTCTGAAGAGTGCTTCATGGCCGTTATAGTGTTTTGACTAGAAAAACACAAAATACTCAGATATATTCCTGACATGTGTTTTGTGCTGCAGGTCTCAGGCTACAGCTTCAGGTCTGCGGTGCGTGAGCTGATCCCTCAGCTGATCTTCCTCGATGACGTTCCTGCTGAAGAGGACAAACCTCAACGCTGCAGAGCTTCACTGCAGGACTGGACTCTTCTCAGAGACTCCATCAAAGACGCTTCGGTCAGTGACGGCCAGGAGCTCGCAGGTAAAGACAAGCAGCAGCTTCTGAAGACGCTGTCAGCAGCACTCCATGTGTTTAAGAACCAGTCTCTCCATCAGAAGAGAGCTCTGTCAGACCTGCTTCAGCCCGGCCCACGAGTCTCTCCAGCCGTCCAGACAGCGCCAGACCTCTCTCCTCCTGCACCGGATCAAGACCAGGATCCTCCGGCTCCGACATCTCCGTCCTGAACCACGAGGCCAGTGATCTGACCAACGGTAAAACTGTTCATATTCACCACACGCTATTCTGACTCTGAGCTGAGAGAGCCACAGATTTAATAACAAAATCACTATGTGGCTTCAAATGAAGCAGTTAAGAAAGACATAAATATTATTATTATGATTTGGCAGTCGTACTGTAAAAAAAACTGTATATTTTAATAAATACTAATTTTTACAATGAAATTTTACACTAGTAATATTTCTTTTGTTTAATGTTTTTATTTAATAATAATAATTAATAATAATACATTTATAATATTATAATAGTAATATTTCTTGTTTTGATTAATTGTTTAATCATTATTATTGTTATTATTAATAAATTAATAATATTACAATGTAATAGTTCTCATTTTGTTTAATGTTTAATAATAATAATAATAATTGTTTAATGTTTTATTCAATAATAATAATTAATAATAAAAAAGTATTAA